>CM053758.1:29436221-29453855 GCA_028658305.1 Pachyuromys duprasi
TGGCAATATGGTCATTTTCACTATGTTAATCCTACCAATCCATGAGCACGGGAGGTCTTTCCACCTTCTAATATCTTCTTCAATTTCTTTCTTCAGAGATTTGAAATTTTTTTCATATAGGTCTTTCACTTGCTTGGTTAGAGTCACCCCAAGGTACTTTATGTTATTAGTGGCTATTGTGAAGGGTGTTGTTTCCCTCATTTCCTTTTCGGCCCTTTTGAGAAAGACACACTCTAAATAGTTGAGCTAGAGATTTCTTTGAGGTCAGGAAACAAGAACTAGTAGAAGTTATAACTTTCTCACCAAAGCTAGGCTAGCAATCAGGTGATGATTAATTTCTTATATCCATTTTTGTCCTCAGCTTCCTAATAGAATTAAATAAAAAACTGTTATTGAATTGATGTATACCTGAGATTTTAAAGTAGAAATGACTTGGATTTTTTCCCTTGCAGCTTGCAGTATTTTTTCTTTGTTCTATATACTTGCTATTTTGATTATTATGTGGCAGGAGGATTTTCTTTTCTGGTCTAATTTATTAGGTGTTCTGTCAGCCTCTTGTATGCTTGTAGGCCTCTCCTTTAAGTTGGGAAAATTTTCTTCTGCGATTTTGTTGAAAATATTTTCTGGGCATTGGAGACGGGAATCTTCTTTTTCCTCTCTTCCTACTATTCTGAGGTTTTGTCTCTTCATGTTGTCTTGGACTTCTTGGATTGTTTGTGTCAGGAATATTTTAGATTTATTATTTTTTTGACTGATACATCAATTTCTTCCATTGTATTTTCCACACCTGAGATTCTTTCTTCCATCTCTTGTAGTCTATTGGTTATGCTTACTTCTGTAGTTCCTGTTTTCTTTCCTAAGTTCTTTCTTTCTGTGATTTCCTCTGTGTTTTCTTTAATTTTTCCAATTCTATCTTCAGATCTTGAACAGGTTTGTTGATTTCCTTCACCTGTCTGACTGTATTTTCCTTCAATTCCTTCACCTGTTTGTTTGAACATTTCTCTTTTTCTTTTATTTCTTTCAGTGATTTAATGATTTTCTCCCTGAAAGTCACAAACTGTTTGGCTGCATCTTCCTGTATTTCTTTGCGGATGGCCACAATCTGTTTGACTTTATCTTCTTCTAATTCTTTACGCATTTTATTTGTTTTCTCCATTAACCTCTTCATAAGCATAGATATATGGTCGTCTTCTTGAATTCCACTTATGTTAGGGTGTCCAGGTCTACTTACCCCTGTATAACTGGGTTCTAGGGATGCCATATTGCTTTGCCTTTTGTTGGTTGTGCTTTTATGCTGGCCTCTACCCATCTGGCTGTCTTAGGTGTTGGCTGTTAATTTCTGGTGCCTGCTGGATCCTGGGGTGGGGAGAATCCCCTTGGCAGGATTCTGAAGGATGTCTCCTCAGCTTTTTGGGTATGGTCAACTGTACGGTGGTGTTTCTCAGGAATTGTACAGTTCACCTCACACATATGGACCTGTGTGGTAACTGTGGTGTTTAGGAAGGCTCTCCTCTCATCAGGAGAAGTCCTAGAGATGGCTGCCTGCTGCTGAGTTTCTTGTTCTGATTTAGCTGCTGCTGCTGCTCTTAAGCTGTATTTGCTGAGTGGAGCACTCTTGAATAATCAGGGAGTCTCTTGGTTTTGTCAGTTTAGCTGGGGATAACTGGTTGCACCTGGGAGCAGTATATGAGGGCTGCTCAATGGCTCGCAGGCTTCTGTAGGTCTGAGGTTGGAGCTGTATGCCCCAGTTCCCTAGCTGTAATCAATGGCAGGTAAGCACGTCACTCATGCATGCAGTACCAGGCCAGAGCCTAGAGTCTTTGGTAACCCAGAAACTTTTCTGGAGCTGGGTGTCCTGAGGGTTGGACCTGATATTTTCCCCACTATGGGGTTTTCTCCTGAGAGGGACATCCAGTTTGTGGTGTTTGGGGGTCTGCAGTTCCATCTGGGATGGAGAGTAGAACATGCAGGCACAGGTGTGTGGCTCTGCCTTGCTGGCGACTGGGTGCCTGGGTGCATGGGCGCCTGCAGGAACCTGGAAACTTTTCCTGAGAACTTTACAGGGGTTGGGCTAGTGTTCTGAGGTCAGACCTGCTGTTCCCCTCACCATGGGGTTTCCACTCCACAGAGTAAGTCAGTCTCTTGTGCCCTGGAGCCCTCGGTTCTGTCAGGGATGGTGAGTCAGGCATGCATGCAGGACTCTATGCTGGTGGCTGCGCACCCCAATCTGGGCTGGTGGCTGGGTGCCCACTGGACCTGAGGTCCTTTTCCAGGGATTGCCTGGGTGACCTAAGGTTTGTCCTGATCACTTCCTGCACTGTGGGGTTTTCTCTTGACTGGAAATCCCAGTCTCTGGTGTTATGGGGCCCATAGTTCAGTCTGGGACAGTGATCAGAGCATGCCAGTGTGTGGCTCTGGCCTGGGGACCAAGCTCCTGGTGGGACCTGGGAAGCAGTTTAGTTGGGTGACCTGAAGCCGATTGAATCCCACAACATGGGGTTTCCTCTCAACT
The DNA here is from genome assembly GCA_028658305.1 of Pachyuromys duprasi. Classification (NCBI taxonomy): domain Eukaryota; kingdom Metazoa; phylum Chordata; class Mammalia; order Rodentia; family Muridae; genus Pachyuromys; species Pachyuromys duprasi. The sequence continues at coordinate 29,438,734 of CM053758.1, forward strand.
GGGAAACACAATTGCTGGTGATTTAGGGTCCAGAGTCCTGTCTGTTGGTCACTGTGCAGACCCTGCTGTGCTTCTGGTCAGAAAGAGTGTTCTCCTGGTGCCACCATCTTGGATCGCCTCCCTCCACCCCATTAATATCTTTCAACATCAATAGACTCAATTCCCAAATAAAAAGAAACAGGCTAACAAAATGGATGTGAAAACAGTATTCATCATTCTGCTGCATACAAGAAACATACCTTCCCCCAAAAGATAGGTATTACCACAGAGTAAAAGCCTGGAAAAAGGTGTTCCAAGCAAAGGGACACAGAAACCAAGCTGAAGTAACCATTTGAATATTTAATTAAAAAGATTTTCAACCAAAATTAATAAAGAGATGAGGAAGGACACTTCATTCTAATCAAAGGAAAAATCCACCAAGATGCAGTCTCAATTCTGAACATCTTGGTCCCAATGCAAGGTTACCCACATTTATGAAATGAAAACTGCACATTAATAGTGAGAGACTTCAGCACCCCACTCTCATCAATGGACAGGCCATTGAGACAGACACTAAACAAAGAAATATTAAAAATAACTGACATTATGAATCAAATGTAGCTAATCGTTATCTAGAGGACATTCCACCAGAATACAATACCAAGCATTCAAAGAAGAGCTAAGATCAATACTACTCAAAGTATTCTTGAAAATAGAAACAGAAGATTGCCAAACTCATTTTATGAGACTGCAGTCACCCTGATATGTAAATCATACAAAGACTCAAAAAAATAACACAATTTCAGACCAATTTCCCTTTTCAACATTAATGTAAAGTACTCAATCAAATACATCCAAAACATCTTCCAACACTATCAAGGAGGCTTCATTGCAGGGATTCAGGAATCATGTAATATTAAAAAATCCATCAATGTAATCCATCATATAAAATTAGATGCTGTAAAAGCATTTGCTAGTGAGATCAGTGCCACAGGACTACACCCAGACACAACAAAAGCAATAGAAAACAAAGAAACGCCATCAGCCAACATCAAATTAGATGGAAAAGAACTTAAAGCAATTCCACTAAAATCAGGGACAAGACAAGGCTCACCCTATTTCTCTGTATCTCTTAAATACAGTACTTGAAGCTCAAGCTAATAGCAATAAGACAACTAAAGGAGATCAAGGGAATACAGATTAGAAAGGAAGATGTCAATGTATCACTATCCCGAGATGATATAATAGTATACATAAATGACCTCAGAAATTCTACCAGGGTACTCCTAGAGCTGTTAAAAACTTTAAGCAAGGTGTCTGGATACAAAATTAAGTAAAAAATTCCTATCTCTCCTGTATACAAAGGATAAATGGACTAGGAAAGAAACTAGAGAAATAACACCCATCGCAATTGCTACAAATAATATGAAATATTTTGGTGTAACTCTAACCAAGTAAGTGAAAGACCTGTATAATAAGCACTTCAAGTATCTGAAGAAAGAAATTGAAGAAGACATCAGAAGATGGAAAGATCTCCCATGCTCATGAATCTATTGGATTAACATATTAAAAATGGCCATTTTACCAAAAGCAATGCACAGATTCAATGCAATTGCCATCAAAATTGTGTCGTTCTTCATTAAGTGAAAGTCTGGGATGCATCTGTCAGCTTCCAGATGAAGAAGAGAGTGACCCAGGATTGTGGTTCTGTTTTTCTTAGGAAATAGGAAGAGTACTTTAGGGTGAGGCCCATATGCTAGACAAGACTCTCAGTATCCCTAGGGGAGGTTGAAATGAGTTTTCCACCCTGGGATTACAGGTAGCTCTTTTAAATGAGCCAGTATCATAAGCAATACAAATTCAGGAGTTCCAGAAGCTTGTGATGATGCCTAAGTGTTACAGCTCTTTGGTTGAGCTGCAGTGCTAAGCATGGCAGAGGATGTGGGTGGAATTCCATGCCTGATCAGGTTGGCAGGCATAAAGCAGGCCTGGTGGATGCTTTGCCAGAAGGGGTCAGCACTGATCTTGACTGACTTGTTAGTCATGCCCCAAAGCTCTCTCCAGAGCTCTCTGTGGCCTGGGTAGACAAAGCTTGAGGAATTTGATTCTCTATGGAGGAAGGGAGGAGCCCTCCCTCCCCCATAATAAATGATGAATATCAGGTGGCGGTGGCGGAAAACTGATGGTATCATGCAGCACACAACACACAAGGACCCAGCACATTTATTTGAAATCAGAGATTTATAAACCTTGGGCATTGAGAGGGATTTCAAGGGTAAATGTGTTTGATTGACCAAGGTCAGTGGTACAAGGGATGCTTGATTTACCTGTAGTGCTACAGTACCTCATTTAACATGTAGCAGCATAGTCCTATCACAAGAAGGAGAACATAGTATTTAATTATCCTATGGGGCTTGGAGAAACTCCCCAAGTACATTGAAGGTGATTGCTGAAAACTAAGATCTCCTTGGTAGGGTGGGGGTATTTCCAGGAATTTCCAGAATCTTGCTGAGCAGGTTTTCTTATCAGGAAAGGGTCAGGCCTGTAACATTTCCTGAGGGCAATGTGATGCTCCTTAAATGGCCTGGGGTAACCAGATCAGAAGAGAGAACCCTGCTGAAAAAAAGGAGACCACCATATTAGACCCATTGAGAGGCTAACAGGAAATGTCAAACTTCAACTTTAAAACCAGGGTTCCAAAAATTCCAACACAATTTTTACAGACATTGAAAGAGCAATTCTATTTTTTCATATTTAAATATTTTATTCTTTCATAACTTACTCATTTTACAAATGAAATTATATATTTGTATAATTCACTAAAACCTTTTGCATTTAAAAAATTATCTTTTTTTAATTTATTCACTTTGTATCCCAGCTGTAGCCCCTCCCTTATTCTCTCTCAATCCCACCCTCCCTCCTTCATCTCCTCCCATGCCTCTCCCCAACTCCACTGATAAAGGAGGTCCTTCTCCCCTTCAATCTGACCATAGCTTATCAGATCTCATCAGGACTAGATGCATTGTCTTTCTCCGTGGCCTGGTAAGTCTGCTCGCCCCTCAGCATGAGGTGACCAAAGAGCCAGCCACTGAGTTCATCTCAGAGACAGTCACTGTTCCCATTACTTGGGAACCCACTTAGAGACTGAGCTGCCATGGGCTACATCTGTGCAGGGGTTCTAGATTATCTCTATGCATGGTCCTCAATTGGAGTATCAGTCTTAGAAAAGACCCCTGTGCCCACATATTTTGGTTCTTTGGTCTCCTTGTGGAGCTCCTGTCTGCTCCAAGTCTTTCTATCTCTCCCTTCTTTCATAAAATTCTCTGTACTCTGCCCAAAGTTTGGCTATTAGTCTCAGCATCTCCTCTGATACCTTGCTGGATAGAGTCTTTCAAAGGCCCTCTGTGGTAGGCTTCTGTCTTGTTCCCTGTTTTCTTCGTCTTTTTATGTCCATCCTGCTTGCCTTTCTGATTGAGGATTAATCCTTCTTTCTTAGCTTAGTTTCTTTAGGTATACATATTTTAGTATGTTTATCCTATATTATATGTCTAATATCCACTTATAAGTGAGTATATACCTTGTGTGTCTTTCTGCTTCTAAGAAATCTCACTCAGGATGATCTTTTCTAGTTCCCACCATTTGCCTGCAAATTTCATGATTTCCTTGTTTTTAATTGCAGAGTAATATTCCATTGTGTAAATGTACCACAATTTCTGTATCGATTCTTCAATTGAGGAACATCTGCGTTGTTTCCAGCTTGTGGCTATTACGAATAAAGCTGGTACAAACATGGTTGAGCAAATGTCCTTGTTGTATACTTGAGCCTCTTTTGGCTATATGCCTAGGAGTGGTATAGCTGGATCTTGAGGTAGCACTATTGCTAATTGTTTGAGAAAGCAAAGATTGATTTTCAAAGTGCTTGTACAGGTTTACATTCCCACCAGCAGTAGAGGAGGGTTAAACTTCCTGTTGAAAAATAAAAGCCCAAGGATATCTAAAACAATCCTGTACAATAAAAGAACATCTGGAGGTATCACCATCAGTGACTTCATTCTGTACTTCTTAGCAATAGCAATAAAAATCACATGGTATTAGCATAAAATGAGAAAGGTTGATCAATGAAATAGAATTGAAGACCCAGAAACAAACCCAGACATCTAGGAAAAATTAATTTGGCAAAGAAGCCAAAAACATACAATAGAAAAGCACCTTCAACAAATGGTGCTGATCTAACCTGATGTCTGCATGTAGAAGAATGCAAATAGATTCATATTTATCACTCTGCACAAAACTAAAGTCCAAGTATATCAGAGACTGTAAAATAAAACCAGATACACTAAATCTATTAGAAGAGAAGTTGGAGAAGAGCTTTGAATTCATTGGCACAGGAGACAACTTCCTGAACAGAACAACAGCTCAGGCTCTAGGATCAACAACTAATAAATAGGACCACTTGAAACTGAAATTTCTGTAAGGCAAAAGATGCTGTCACTCAAAGGAAACGGCAGTCAACAGACTGGAAAAAGGTCTTTATCAATCCTATACCAAAATATAGGAATAAAGCACCAGTATCCAAAATATAAAAAGTACTTAATAAATTAAATACCAACAAATAAAATAACCCATGTAAAATGGCATACAGAGCTAAATAGAGAATTCACAACAGAGCAATCTCTACTGGCTGAGAAACACTCACAGTAATGTTCAATGTCCTTATTTATCAGGGAAATCCAAATCAAATGACTCTGAGGTTCTGTCTTACACCTGTCAGAGTTGCTAAGATGTAAACCACAAGTGACAGCTCGTCCTCGTGAAGTGGAGCAAAGGGAACACTCCTTAATTGCTGGTGGGAGAGAAAACTTCTTCAACCACTTTGAAAATGAATCTTGAAATCAGAAAAATGGGAAGAGTTCTGCCTCAAGAACCACTTATACCACGCCTAGGTAGGTTGTTGATTAATATCAATATTTAATATTGATTTATCTTTTAGTTGAAGAGCAGTTATTTCTAAACTAGCTGTATACCCAAATCGCCACATAGAGACTGGGATTTATTTAATCAATCTAAAGCACAATACTGGGCAATAGTTACTCCATCCTAAACCTCCAAGCCTGCATTGCTTCCTCCCATTCAGATTCCCCACATTATACTTGCTTTTAGTCATATCTTAGGTCCCGTTCATCTCTCCAAGTCCTCTACTGCCAATCTTTCCTCTCTGACTCTCCCCAACTCACTTCTTTTTCCTCTCCTCCACACCAGGATGCCCCACCCTATTCTCTCCATTGCTCAGCATTGGATGGTTGTTTTATTGACAATATAGAGAACAAATCGTGGCGTGCTTACACAAACATGAAACAGGAATTGCTTAGAATAAGCATCACATTGAAATGTCCTGGTTGAAACCAGATAGTGAGGTAGATAAATCAGCATTTGAATGAACAAGGGTAAATTGTACATATTCCACAAGAACATTATACCAACATAGATATATATCCAAAAGATGATTCACCATACCACAAGGACAGTTGCTCAACAATGTTTATAGAGGGTTTATTTGTAATAGCTAGAAACTGGAAGCAATCTGCATGTCCCTGAACCAAAGAATGGGTGAAGAAAATGTACATTTACTCAATGGAATACTACTCAGCTATGAAAAATAATGATACCATGAAAATTGCAGGCAAATGGATGGAATTAGAAAAAAAGCATCCTGAGTGAAATAACACAGACACAGGAAGAAAAACAGTGTATGTGCTTACTCAAATGCAGATATTAGCCATAAATACTGGATAACCATACTACAATCCACAGATCCAAAGAAGCTATGTAACAAGGATGACTCAAGAGAGGATGCTTGAATCTCACCCAGAAGAAGAAATAAAATAGATAAGAAAAAAGGAGGATCTAGGGAAAGAGAACTGGAATTGGTGTGGGGGTGGGGGAAATCTCTGGGAAGAACTAGAAACCTGGAAAAATGGAAAGTCCCAGTAATCTACGATGGTGATTCTTGGCACTAGGAGATATGGAACCTGAAACTGCTACCTCCTGTAACCAGGCAAGAATTCCAATGGAGGGATGGGGACAACAACCCACCCACAAAACTTTTGCCCCACAGTTTGTCCTGTCTACAAGATGGGCAATGATAAAGATGGAACGGAAATTGAGGAACTAGCCCAGCAGTGACTGGCACAGCTTGAGACCTATGCCACAGGAGTCTTCCCGTGACACTATTAATGATATTCTGCTATCCTCGAAGACAAATGCACAGCATAACTATCATCAGAGGGTCTTCACCCAGCAGCTGATGGAAGCAGATGCAGAGGATCATAGCCAAATATTGAGCAGAGCTCAGGGTGAAGAGTACAAGTTAGCCTGGGTATAGTTAGCCTGAGTACAACTCCATTTTGAAATAAGGAGCCATCATGACTTAGAGCTGAATTCAGGTACCAGGAAATATCACAGAATGTACACTTGGCAGAGAACAAAGTTGACTCTCCTAGCAACAGCCTCCAGGAAATATCACAGAATAAATGCTTCATAGAAAACAAATAACAGGACAAGAGCCTACCACAGAGGGCCTCAGAAAGTCTCTACCTAGCAGAGTATCAAAGCAAATATTAAGAAACATAACCAACCCTTTGGCAGAGTGCAGGGAATCATATGAAAGAAGGGGGAGTTAACATGACCTGGAAAGGACAAGTGCTCCGCAAGGACCAAATATATCAGGGCACAGGTGTCTTTTATGAGACTGTCTCTCCAACCAAGGACCAAGTATGGTTATAACCTAGAATTCCTGCTTGTATATAGCAAATGGTAGCTCAATACCCAAGTGGGTACACTAGTAAGAGGAACAGGGACTATTTTGGATATGAACTCAATGGTTGGCTCTTCGACCTCCCTGTCCCCCAAAGGAGGAGCAGCCTTGCTAGGCCACAGAAGAGGACATTGCAGCCATTCCTGAAGAGACCTGATAAGCTAGAGTTAGATGGAAGGAGAGGAGGTCCTTCCCTATCAGTGGACTTGGAAAGGGGCAGGGAAGAGATGAGGGAGGGAAGGGTGGGATAGGGAAGGTATGCGGGAGGAGGTTATGGCTGGGATACAAAGTATATAACCTGTGATTAATATAAAATAAAAATGTTAAAATTAAAAAATTAAAGAAACAAACAAAAAAAAGAAAATAGAGACAATCTCCCTGGCAATAATCAGTGAGAATTGGTTGAGAATTGGGTGGGAAGATTTTCCCCAATGTTTCAGATATAGTTTAAAAGAATAGCCATTATGATCATATGTCTTAGGCAATTGTGCCTCAGAGAAGGTCACCTCATACCTCTAACTTTTACCTGATTCTGTAACATAAGGCATGAACCTCCCCCAATTGTTGTCATGGAAATATGTGCCCCCTGCTTGCTGTCATAGAAACACCCTGCTCACAGTCTTTCCCTTTAAAAACGCTGTTCCCTCAGGTCTCAAGATCCAACTTCTCTACTGCTGCGTCAGTGAGACTTGGGTCCCGAGTTTGATCGCTCCCATAATAAAGCTCTCTTGCTATTGCATCAAGTTGTCTCCTGGTGGTCTCTGAGGGTCCTGTGAACCTGGCATTACAAGGGAAACTTGTGAAATATGGGGAAGAAGGATTTCAGGGTCCAAAAAGGTTAAGGACACCACCACCAACAGAGCATGCATGCGACAAACCTAGGACCCTTACACATATGTAACAAATGTGTAGCTTGGTCTTTACGTGGGGACTGTAACAGCAGGAACAGGGGCTGTCTCTGACTCTTGCCTACCTTTGAATCCTTTTCCTCAAATTGGGCTGTTGTCTAGCCTCAATAAGAAATGATTCTCTTAAAACTACTGCAACTTGGTATCACAAGGCAGGTTGATATTCATGCATGCCTCCAGTTATCTAAGGAGAAAGAAAGAGGAGAATGTGAAGAAGGAGTATGAAACAGATGAAGTGAAAGGAGAGGAGGGAGGGGAAGCTGGGATTGGATGTGAAGTAAATAAAGTAATGAATGAATGAGAAATTTTAACCTGTTCCTGATACTGGACATGTTATTTATTATCCTTGGCGACAGCTGGTTACCAGTGACTTGTGGGACATGTAGTACATAGACTCAGATAGTTCTGAGTCCCTCAATGTCTCTGTCCTCATATATATATAATGATAAGTTTTCATTGGTTTGGTAGAACTGAGTTGTGATCTTGACAGACATTTAAAACCTAGAGGCACAAAAGTTTGTCTACAACAGGGTGCTGTGCATTTATAGAGAAGTTAGTCAACTAAGATAATCTCATAGCCCAAGTTTTGGTAGAACACAGGGAGATTTATGGTAGAGTAGAGGAATAGAAGGACCAGGAAGGGACAGGAGCTCCACAAGGAGATCAACAGAGCCAAAAAGTCTGGGCCCAAGGGAGTCTGCAGAGACTGATGCACCAACCAAGGACCAGACATGGAGAGGACCTAGACCCCCTGCTCAGTTGTGGCCCACAGGCAAGGTGAAGGAGAAGGAACTTAGGTTCAGTATGTCTGGGTCTCATAAGTCAGTTCTAAGATGAACTGGGCTGTATAACAAACCCTGCTAGAAATAAATAAAAATATTTCTTTACGATGGAAAGAGAGACATAAATTGTAGTACCTCTAGCCATTATCTGAGGAAAACCCTCCTTTTACATCTGGCATATAAAAAGTTTTTTTTTTTTAATTCTAAGAACCAGCCAAGAACAAAAAGGAACTAGGTATTTCAAAAGCAACTATTATTTTGTCTTTGGAGTAACAGACATAAAAATGTGTGATCAGAAACTCAGACCTCACACTTCCTGTGGGTCCTATGCTATCACAAGTATCTGTTGCTGTGGACACACAGACAGGAAGCCACTGGACTGAGGCTATATCAGCATCACTGCTCTACAGGACACCACCTTCCTCTGTCTTAGTCAGTTCTGAAATGAAAGTAGGTTAGAAAGGAAGACAGGGCTTCCACAAAAGCTAGACCCTCTCTTAGCATGAAGACTAGCTGATTTTAGTGGCAACCAAGGATAGTCTAATCTCCTCAGCCTTCTGCTGAGGTGGCTATCACTGGGTTTTGAGTGTGGGCTTGGTTACATCTGACAGACCCATGACATACTGTCTGAATTTCATGGTGACATTTGGGCTTCTGAAATTAGAGACTGGGGAACTGAAATCATAATGGGAATCTCCAAGTCTTGCTTATTTTAAAAGATGTTTTATGGATATCCATACATATATATGATAACTAGAGATATTTAAAAGAAATAATAGGCAGGCAGATAGACAAAGAGATAAATAGATAGAAGAAAATAGGTGATAAGTTGATAGTTGAAAGAATAATAAATCAAAAATACATAGGTGATTGACAGATTGGTTGACTGATAAAATGAAGAGGAGAGATACACATTATTAACTGACAGACAATAGGAATATATATGATAAACACATCAGCAATAGATGGATAGATGATAGGCAGATAGATAGACAGACAGACAGATGTGTATTAAAATTTTAAATCAGAACATGGCTGTTCTGACAGGAGGTCATATCCCAAGACCGTCTAGGTCTCTGTGATCCAGCTGGAGTAAAAACATACCTTTAATCCAGGAGAAAGAGGCAAGCAGATCTGAATTCAAGGTCAGCCTGGTATAGAGTAAGAATCAGGTAAAGAAAAGCTTAGGTACAGGTGTGGTAGTTCATGCCTTTAATCCCAAGCAATGAAGGTAGAGATAGTTGGTAGATTAAAGCATGTTTGAAAGTGAGGTCTAATTGAATGGCAGAAAAGTGATGAATCAGACAAAAATTTGAGAGAATAGGATACACCAAACTCTACCAAGAACAGAGAAGAAAGGGAAGCTATTTAGGGAGTAACACAAAGAAAGAAGAGAGAGAAGAGGCAGTTTTACCAGGACAGTAATAGAGAGACAGGTTGCAGAGGGAGAATTCAGGTGAGGACTGAAAGAGCCAGAGAACTAGAAGGGGCCAAGAGATTAGAACAGATTGCTGGAGTTAGTTTGAGGCCAATCAGACCAATTAAGAGGCCAAGAGAAGAGCCATATTGAATAAGTCAGTGGGCCAGGAGTTGGAGCCAGAACATCTGACTTGGACACATGAGCCAGCTATGAGATCAGAAAGATCTAGAAAAGGTGAGCTTATTAAGCAGTAAGTCTGAGAGACTGAAAAAATTCTAGGGCTATGTTAGATTGCACAGTGACTAGAAGCTTCTAGGACTGAGCCTAGGTTAGTAGAAAGAGGTAATAAGCCTCTGAGATAACAATTGATGCAGGCAAATAAAAGTTCCTTTTACACATATAGCAGATAGAGAGAAGATAAATGACAAATGATGCATAGATAGATAGATAGATAACGGATGATATAGAGAAAGATACAACCTGACTGTAGATTAGAGTGATATTCATAATAGATGTGACCAGACTTACAGGACATAGTGAAGGTGTTCATAAAACTAAGTAAATGAATAAAAATATTGTAGACATATAATACAAGAGACTTAATAGCACACCTTAAAACTCTAGACCAAAAAGAAAAATAATCACATGCCAAAAGAGTAGAGGGTAAGAAATAACCAAACTTCTGGCTGAATTTAATACAATAAAAGAAAACAAATATGAAGAATCAAAGAAACAAGAAGTTTATTCATTGAGGAAATGGGCAAGGTTTTCAAACCATTATTCAAATTCCCCAAACACAGAGAAAATATCCAAATTAACAAATGAGAAATGGACACCGGGATGTAACAACAGACACTGATTAAATCTAGAAAATCATGACGACAGAATTTAAAAACCTGTACTCAGAAAAGACCTCAGATTCTTTGGTTATCTTAGCATCTGCTTTAATACCCTGCTGGGTAGAGACTTTCAGAGGCCCTCTGTGATAGGCGCCTGTTCTGTTCTCTGTTTTCTCTCTCTTTCATCCATCCCATTTGCCTTTCTGAATGAGGATTGAGCATCTTACCCAGGGTCCTTCTTCTTGCTTAGCTTCTTTAGGTGTACATATTTTAGTATGTTTATCCTATATTATATGACTAACAGCCACTAATAAGTGAGTATATACCCTGTGTGTCTTTCTCCTTCAGGGATACCTCACTCAGGATGATCTTTTCTAGTTCCCACCATTTGTCTGCAAATTTCATGATTTCCATCTGGGTTGTTTCCAGATTCTGGCTATTATGAATAAAGCTGATATAAACATGGTTGAGCAAATGCCCTGGTTGTATACTTGAGCCTCTTTTGGATATATGCCTGGGAGGGGTATAACTGGATCCTGAAGTAGCACTATTCCTAATTGTCTGAGAAAACACCAGATTGATTTCCAAACTGGTTGTAGAAGTCAGGGGTCTTTTCTGAGACTGATATTCCAACCAAGTACCATGCATGGAGATAACCCAGAACCCCTGCACAGAGGTAGCCCATGGCATCTCAGTGTCCAAGTGGGTAAGGGGAACAGGGTCTGTCTCTGACAGGAACTCAGTGGCTGGCTCTTTGGTCACATCCCCCTGATGGAGTAGCAGCCTTACCAGACCACAGAAGAAGACAATGCAGCCAGTTCTGATGAGAGCTGATAGGCTGGGGTCAGATGGAAGGTGAGGAGCACCTCCTCTATCAGTGGACTGGAGGAGGGGCAAGGGTGGAAAAGAGGGAGGTAATAAGTGTAGGATTGGGAAGGGATAAGGGAGGGGGCTACAGCTGGGATACAAAGTGAATAAACAGTAAAAATTAAAATAAAAACCTGTACTCCAGCTAATTAAAAAAATTTAAAAGAAATCGATACTTTTCTCAATATATACCTCTTACAAAAGTTAAATCAAGAATAGATAGGGTTTTTTGCATCCCATGAATAGCCCCCTCCCTCATTCCCTCTCACCCTCCCCCAACCCTCCCTCATCTCCTCCCTGCCCCCTCCGAGTCCACCAACAGGGGAGGACCTCCTCCCCTTCCATCCAACCCAAGCTCATCTTGTCTCCTCAGGGCTGGCTGCAATGTCCTCCCTGAGATCTAGCCAGGCTGTTACTCCCTGGCATGTATGGGGGAGGGTCAAAGAGTTAGCCATCAAGTTCAAGACTGAAACAGTCCCTGTTTCCCTTACTAGGATCTTCAGTTAGACACTGAGCTATCATGGGCCACATCTGAGCAGGGGTTCTAGGCCATATCCATATTTGGTCCTTGGTGGGAGAAACTGTCTCATATTCTTATGTGCCCTGCTCAGTTTGGTCTTTGTGGAGTTCTTGTTCTTCCCCAGTCTTACTAACTTCCCCTATTTTTATTATTACTTCCCGCCCTCTGTCAAGGGCTTGATTGTGAGTCTTAATATCTGCTTTGATACATTGCTATATTGATTCATTCAGAGGTCCTCTTTGGTATGCTCCTGTCCTGTTGCTTGTATTATCTTCCATTCAATGTCCATCCTATTTGTTCATCTAAACGAGCATTGATCATGCCAACCTGGTTTCCTCCTTCTTGTATATCTTCCCTAAGTGTGATTGATAAAAAAATAAATAAATTAAAAAAATTTAAATCAGATTCAGTCACACATTGTGTAATCCTAGAGCAGTGCCACAGATTCCAGGCTGCCCAAGGCAACTTTACGTTACATCAAAAAAATCAAATAATTAAAAAGAAAGCCACACCTTTTATCCCTGCAGTCACAGGCAACTGGTTCTAAGTGAGTTTGAGACCAGGCTGGTCTGCAGAATGAGTTTCAGGCCAGCCATCACTATGAAAGACCCTGTCAAGAATAAAGAGAGCCAGAGTGGGCATCATGACACATACCTGCACAGAAGAAAGAAGGGAGGTTGAAGGACCCAAAGTTCAAGGACATCTTGGCAGTATACAAAACTTGAAGCTAGCCTAGACTATGTAAGACCTGCCTCAAAAAACAAAACAAACAGCAACAACAACAACAACAACAACAAAAATCCTTGGGGGTAGGTGTGACCTTAAATATGATACTCAGTGACAACTACTAGAATAATTAGAGTGCCCAGAATGAGCCCATTTTAAAAGTGCAAGTACAATGTTGCTGAGTATTTAATTGCACTTATATAGTACATAATGCAAATAAAACATATGGAAGCTAAATCCATGTGTTATACAAAATTGTCACAGATAACTATAGTCAATTATTATGTCTCATTCAGACATGGAAGAAATGTGCTTGTAATTTTTAATTAAAAAGAATCCAAAATCTAAAAAAAAAAAAAAAAAAAAAAGAATAGATAGGGTATTTAAAAAGACCCATAGTCTCTAGTGAATAAAAGCTGTCATTATGAATCTACCAACCCAAAAAGAAAAAGAAAAACAGTCCAAGACCAGATAGAATTAGCAGAATTGTATAAGAATTACAAAGTAGATGTAGTATCAATATACCTCAAGTTATTCCACAAAATATAACAAAGGGAATATTGTTCAATTTATTTTTAAGTAATTTATTTATTTTTATATTAATCACAAGTTATGTACATTATATCCAATATGGACCTTGGTTGGAGAAACAGTCTCATAAAAGACCCCTGTGCCCTGATCTATTCGTGATCATCTCTTTGTGGAGCTCTTATCCTCGCCAAGTCTTACTAACTCCCCCTTTTTTTCATATGATTCCCTGCACTCTGCCAAAGGCTTGGTTGTAAGTCTTAACATCTGCTTTGATACATTGCTAGGTAAACTCTTTCAGAGGCCCTCTGTGGTAGGCTCCTGTCCTGTATCTATTTTTCTCCTACATTCAATGTCCATCCCATTTGTCCATCTAAGCAAGGACTGATCATCCCAACCTGGGTCCTCCTTCTTGCTTATCTTCCCTCCGTGTATAGATTTCAGCATGTCCATCTTAACATATAGGTCTATATAGGTGAGTATATACCATGTGTTTCTTTCTGCTTTTAGGATATCTCACTCAGCATGATAGTTCCCAGGTCCCACCATTAGCCTGCAAATTTCATGCTTGCCTCGTTTTTAATTCCTGAGTAGTATTCCATTGTGTAAAAGTACCATAATTTCTGTATCCATTCCTTGACTGGGGGACATCTGGGTTGTTTCCAGGTTCTGGCTATTACGAATAAAGCTGGTACAAACATGCTTGAGCAAATGTCCTTGTTGTGTACTTGAGCATCTTTTGGATATATGCCTAAGAGTGATATAGCTGGGTCTTGAGGAATCACTATTCCTACTTGTCTAAGAAAGTGCCAAATTGATTTTCAGAGTGGTTGTATAAGTTTGCATTCCCACCAGCAATGGAGGAGGGTTCCTCTTTCTCCACAAATTCTGCAGCATGTGTTGTCACTTGAGTTTTTATTCTTAGCCATTCTAGTGGGTGTGAGGTGAAATCTCAGGGTCGTTTTGATTTGCATCTCCCTGATGGCTAAGGATATTGGGCATTTCTTTAACTGTTTTTCTGCCATTCTATAGTCCTCTACATAGGGTTCTCTTTTTAGCCCCATATCCAATTTTTTTTATTGGATTACTTGATTTGTTGCTTTTTAACTTCTTGAGTTCTTTATATATACTGGATATTAGCCCTCTCTCAGATGTTGGATTGGTAAAGATCCTTTCCCAGTCTGTAAGCTGTCATTTTGTATTGATGACAATGTCTTTTGCTTTACAAAAGCTTTTCAGCTTCTTGAGGTCCCATTTATCGATTGTTGCTCCTAGAGTCTGTGCTGTTGGTGTTCTATTCAGGAAGTAGTCTCCTGTGCCAATGAGTTCAATGGTCTTCCCCACTTTTACTTCTAACAGATTTAGTGTGTCTGGTTTTATGTTGAGGTCTTTGATCCACTTGGACTTTAGTTTTGTGCAGAGTGATAAATATGGATCTATTTTCATTTTTCTGCATATAGACAAGCACCATTTGTTGAAGATGCTGTCTTTTTTCCATTGAATGGTTTTGGCTTCTTTGTCAAAAATCAAGTTTCCATAGGTGGGTGGGTTCATTTCTGGGTCTTCTATTCGGTTCCATTGATCCACTATTCTGTTTCTATGCCAATACCATGCAGTTTTTATTACTATTGCTCTGTAGTACAGCTTGAGGTCAGGGATGGAGACACCTCCAGATGATCTGTTGTTGTAGAGGATTGTTTTGGAGATTCTGGTTTTTTTTGTTTCTCCACCTGAAGTTG
>CM053758.1:29454355-29467797 GCA_028658305.1 Pachyuromys duprasi
GGTACCCTCTCCTGGCAGCCATCTTGGATTCCCCCCAAATTTATTTCTTCTATAATTACACACACACACTACAAGATCCAATTAATGATTTCCACATGCCATCCCATGTTCTTAATATTTTGTAATTTAGTACCATGAAATAAAGTAGACAATTAAAAAACTGTTCTCTAAATATAATAACAATTTGTTCCACATGGCTTGTGATTTCAACTGATTGTCAACTTGACAATACCTAGAGTTACTACAGACTCAAGTCTCTGGGCATATCTGTGAGGATTTTCTGGATTAGGTTCATTGAGATGGGAAGACCCATCTTAAATATCCCATGGGCTAGAAGCTCTTACTGTATAACAGGGAGAAAGGGAGCCAAGCACCAGCATTCATCTCTGCTTCCTGATGCCATGTGGATGCCATGTGACCAGCTGCTCAATGCTCTACCACCATAATTTTCCCACCAAGATGGACTGTACCCCAGGATGCTGAGCCAGAACAAACTTTTCCTTCCTTAGGTTTCTTTTTAAAAATTTTATTTACGTTATTTTATAAATACATTTTCTGCATTTATGTATGCACATCACATGTGTGGCTGGTGTCCTTGAATGTCAGAAGAGAGCATTAGATCCTCTACAACTGGAGTTAAAAATAATTGTGATCCAATATATGGGATGCTGGACACTGAACCTGGTTTCTTTGCAAAAGCAGCAACTGCTCTTACTCTCTAAGCATTTCTTCAGCTCTCTTACATTGCTTTTGACAGGATTTTTTAAATTTAATTTAAAAAAATTTTTTATGCTGCTACTGCGCAGCTACCTGTGAATTTTATAATTTTATTTTCTTAACAGCCGAATAATATTCCACTATGCAAATGTACCACACTTTTGTTATCCATCTATTGATGGACATCTAGGCTGTTTTCAATTTTTGACTATTATGAATAGAGCAATAGTGAACATGGTTGAATAAGTGTCTCCCAAGATTGGTGTAGCTGGATCTTGAGGTAGGTTGGTTTCCAGCTTCCTGAAAAACTGCTTCACTGATTTCCACAGGGGCTGTACCAGTTTGTACTCTGAACAGCAGAGAGTAAGTGTTCCCCTTTCCCTCACCCGCATCAGCATGTACTGGTGATATAAGAGCAAATCTCAAAGTAGTTTGACTTTGCACTTCACTGATGGCTAAGGCGCTGAACACTTAAGTGTTTCTCAGCCATTTTTTGTTCCAACTTTTGAGAACTATCTGCTAAATCTGTATACCATTTTTAAATGGATTATTTGTTTCCTTGATGTTAAGTATTTTTAGTTATAGATACTAAGCCTCTGTCAGATGTTTAATTGGTAAAATCTTTACCCATTCTATTGCTGCCACTTTGTCTGAATAGTGGCGTTCTTTTCCATACCAAAGCTTTTTGGCTTCATGAGATCCCATTTATTAATTGTTGGTCTTGGTGCTTGTGCTATTGGTGTTCTGTTCACAAAGTCCTCTCCTGTGCCCAGTGATTTCAGATCTATTCTCCACATCCTCTTCTATCATATTCAGGGTATATAACCTTATGTTGAGATCCTTGATCCATTTGGAGTTGAGTCTTGTGTAGAGTGATAGATATGGATCTATTTGCATTCTTTTTAAAATTTTAACATTTTTATTTTATATTAATCACAGGTTATGTACTTTGTATCCCAGCCGTAGGCCCCTCCCTTATTCCCTCCCAATCCCACTATCCCTCCCTCATCTCCTCCCTGCCTCTTTCCAAGTCCGCTGATAGGGGAGGACCTCCTCCCCTTCCATCTGAACCTAGCTTATCAGGTCTTTTCAGGACTGGCTGCAATGTCCTCTTCTGTGGCCTATCAAGGCTGCTCCTCCCTGGGGTGGGGAGGGGGGGAAGGTCTAAGAGCCAGCCATTGAGTTCAAGTCCAAAATAGTCCTTGTTCCCCTTACTATGGTACCCACTTGTATACTGAGCTACCCTGGGCTATATCTGAGCAGGGGTTCTAGGTTATATCCATACATGGTCCTTGGTTGGAGAAACAGTCTCATAAAAGACCCCTGTGCCCTGATATATTTGGTCTGTGTGGAGTGCCTGTCCTTTCCAGGTCTTACTAACTCCCCCTTCTTTCATATGATTCCCTGCACTCTGCTGAAGGTTTGGTTATGAGTCTCAGCATCTGCTTTGATACACTGCCAGGTAGAGTCTTTCAGAGGCCCTCTATGGTAGGCTCCTGTCCTGTTACTTGTTTTCTCCTACATCCAGTTTGACAGGATGTTTTGTTGCAGCAATGAGACAGGTAATTAATACAGCATAAGATAATAATAGAAGAAAATAAAAAAGATAAAATGTGTAAATGATTTTATTTGTGGAAATGTATTACATGTACATTCTTATTTATGTATATTACAACTACAGATACAAATACCAATATAATTTATGTTGGTTAGAGAAGAGAAGTGCATGAAGACACTTACAGGACACTCACAATAAACATGCTAGTGTCTGGCACAGGAGAGTCCCCTGCACTACCAGAGTTCAGTTTCCAACAAGCTTGAGCAGCACATTCCAATTTACCAATATAGTGTATCTTACATTCATTCTTGCAAGACTTAGGTTGTGATACACCCTATAATAATTCAATAAAGATGACTGAGATGTGCTCAACAACAGAGTATGATATATAGTGTCATTTACTCTGCATTTCATTCATAAGACTCGTTCACAGACGGAGGCAATTCGGGGAAGAAGAAATAGAGGAGCATGGGAATAGCGGATTGGGAAAGGACATTGGGGGACCAAGTAAGGACAGAATATGGGGGATGGATCAGAGCTTAAGAACATGCACTGCTCTTGCAGAGGACTGGAGTTCAGCTCCCAGCATCCACACCATAACCACTTGTTTTTTGTTTGTTTGTTTCTTTAAATTTTATGCATTTATTTATTCACTTTACATCCCAATAATAGTCCCCCTCCTCTCCTCCTGGTCCCACCTTCCTTACCTCCTTCCTGTATTCCCCTCCCCCTCAGAAAAGGGAGCTCTCACAACCTACCCATCCCAGCACCAAGTCATATCAGGACTGAGCGCATCCTCTACCACTGTGGCCTGGCAAGGCAGCCCTGCCAAGAGCAAGTGATCGAAAAGCATGCAAGAGAGTCCTTGTCACAGACATCCCCCACTACCCTTGCTAGGGGACTCAAGAAGACCAAGCTGTCCATTGTGTAGGGGGCCTAGGTCCAGTCCATATATGGTCCTTGGTTGGTGTTTTAGTCTCTGCAAGCCTTCACGGGCTCAGATTAGTTGATTCTTTTGGTCTTCTTGTGGAGTTCCTGTTCCTTCTGTCCTTCCTCACATTCTTCCAGAAGTCTCCCTGAGCTCAGCCCAATGTTTGGCTGTGAGTATCACTGTTTTGATCCACTGCTGGGTGGAGCCTCTCAAAGAACTGCTATGTTAAGCTCCTGACTGCAAGCATAGCAGATTGTCATTAATAGTGTTAGGGGTTGGCTCTCTCCCATGTCATAACCACTAGTAACTCCAGCTCTTGTGCCCTTTTTTGGCCTCCAAGGTGTACTACTCATGTGCTCACCTTCCTCTCATATACACATTATTTAGAATAACAAAAACAAATCTTTACAAACTAGTTTTAGAAACTAAATTTGAAAAGACACACATGTTTCCCAGTTGCAGGAATCACAAACTGAGCTGTGGAAAAAGGCAGTGACTGCTTGTGGACATGAGGTTCTCATCATGGGGATGGTGACAATGTCTAGGAACTAGATTCTGGTGGTGACTGTGTATCACTGAGAATTTACTCAATGCTATTGAATTCATACTTTGAAGTGTTTAATGGCTACACTCATGCTTTATGAATTTTCAGTAAGAAAAATGAAAAAAAAACCCTACAACATAGAGTCCTTATAGCAGAAGGAGGTTTGTATTAGTTGCTTTTCTGTTGCTCTGATAAGATATGATCAGAAGCCACTTATGGAAGGTCTGTTCTCACTTGTGGTTCCAGAGAATTAGACCTTCCAAAATTGAGAGGACATATGGCAGCAGGCTGGAGGAGAAGGATGCTGACTGATCATATTTCATCAGTCCACCAAGAAGCAGAATGAACTGACGATGGGTCAAAAAGATAAATTATCAAGGCCTACCTTCAATGACCTACTTCCACCAGCAAGCCTCCATGTTCTGAAATTCTTGTAATCTCCCCATCCATGCTTCAGAGGTCACAACAATCAAACATTGCATTTTTGATGAAACTTTTAATGTGCGCCTATCTGTGGGAATGCACTTTGTCTGTGTGTGTGCGCACACACACACGTGTGTGTCTGTCTGTCTGTCCACAGAGGCTGGAATATGCTGCCAGATCTTTTCTGGTGTTGGAGAAACAGCCAGTTGTGGGCCACTCAGCGTAGGTGTTGGGAATCAAATGCTGATCCTTTGGAAGAGCAGGCAGTGTTCTTAACTCCTGAGTCTTCTCTCCAGCCTCCTTGATAAAATTTCTAGAATAAAATTTGATTACTAATTTGCTGAGTGTATAGTTTGTGTTGTATAACAGTGCTTTTACATCTCTGTAGCCATCTGCCTTTCTACCCAGCATGCAGTACGGCATCTTCTGTCCCTGTGTAGGCTACAGGGGAGGGAAGGTGTAGGGTACTGATGAGTCACTCCTATTACAAACACTCTTGTATCCCATGTCTTTTTCTGAAAATGAGAATCTTCCCAACCTGAGAAGAGCTGTCAGAATCTTCTCACCTTGAAGAGTATGGACGAGGCCATTGATAAATATTTCTTTTGTGTTTCAAGTGGAAACCAGAAAATTTCTTCTAGTGAGCATTAGTGTCTGGGCATGCAGACATTATCAAGTGAGGATTTGTTGTCAGAAGAGAAGAGAAAATGAGGAAGGGAGAAAAGGGCGGGGATGAGAAAGAAGGAATAATATGACCAGTCCATGGAGAAGTGTGAAGAGGAGCTGTAACATCTTGGCTTATAGGAATGAAGAAGTCAGAAAGAGGAAGTTTGGGGCAACAAAACCACAGCCTTATTCCTGGAAGGAAGTTAATCTCCTTTTCAAATCAGTTAGATAGTTTCAATATGGTCACACTGAATAAGTCCCTTACCCCTTTGTTTTTCACTATTCTGCCCATCTTTTTGTTCTACTGAGGACAAGTGTTTGAACCTGGATTTGGAGGGCTTTTGAGGTCCAGACTATAAGCCCAACAACCAAGGGCAATTTGGTAAGAAAAGAAAGTAAAAGAGAAAGGACTAGTTGATGAAATCTCCACACAAGGCCCTAATACTAGATTTGTTTCCTTTCCTATCACCCTGAATCCCTCTGGATTCATACCCAGAACGAATCAGAGTGGACTCCAACCTGCATCTTCTTCAAAATATCACCAAAATTTGGAGGGTGCTGGCCATGGTAAAGACCTCAGAGTGCTATGAAGATACACAACAGAATGAAGGAGACCTCAAGATGACCTTCTGAGATGGAAGGACAGGTAGGTCTCAGCCATGATCATCTAAGGGTTTATACCCTGATTACTATTGAAATAAGGACCATGAAGTCAGATGTCCATGAACCTGGAAGAGAATGACTTTGCATCTAAAGTGTCAACATCTTGTTGCCATCACTGCCTGTGCCCAAGCCCTAGGAAGACAAAGACCAAATTCCTGGGGTAGTAAGTTCCTCTTTGTGTGAGGCGGTAACTTTGTCTCAGGGAACTCAGGCTAACAAAGGCCACACCCTGTCTGTTTGTTCATCAAACTACATGCATACCAGTAACTGGTGAGAGAAGACACCATGAGTCTCACTCTCACAGTCCTGTTTGGCCTCGGTGAGATGGAAAAAAGGGGAGAGTCACCTAAGTCTGGGAAAGACCCCATCCTATAGACAATACATGGCCCATGAGTAGACTCCAAGGCCTCAGGAAGCTCTGGGTAGGAGAGGGCCTCCTCAGCTTTCAGGACAAACTTCTCACAGGACAATCTCTTTCAGGGCTGAGCCTGGGCTACAAGAAAGCAGTACTGGCAAGTGAGTATATTTCCAGCTGTTGCAGGCTCCTCCACCTTACTTGGGACAATGTGTCATACCCAGGAAGCGGAGGTGGGAAACAGCAGATGTGGGCTGATGTTAGGGATGGCTGGAGGGTTCTGAGGTGGATAACAAGGATGTGGTAGATGAGTGTCTTTGGAACCACCCTCTGGTTTCTTTTCAGACACCGTTGCTGTGCCCACCATCTGGGCTGAGCCAGATTCTGTGGCCACTTGGAGGACAACTGTGAGCATCTGGTGTCAGGGAATCTTTGAGGCTCTGGAGTATCATCTGGATAAAGAAGGAAGCTCGTCACCCTTGTATAGACAGACTTCACCAAAGAACAAAAACAAGGTCAATTTTACCATCTCCTTCTTAGCAGATCGTCATGCAGGGAGGTATCATTGCTACTATCTGAGCCCTGCTGGCTGGTCCGCGCGTAGTGACCCACTGGAGCTAGTGGTGACAGGTAAGGGGACACTCAGGGATCTCAGTCCTCAACTCTCTCTGTCTCTGTCTCTCTCCCTCCTTCCCTCCCTTCCTTCTCTCTCCAGTTTCTAAAGGGCAATGTGGGCTGCATGAGTCAGTTTACACATTACAGCCTCCTCCTTTTATTCTTCTGGTCTTTTTGAGACAAGGTTTCTCTGTTATACAGTTCTGGCTGTCCTGAACTTTGCTATATAGACCAGGTTGGTTGTGAATTCACAGATCCACCAACCTCTGCCTCCCGAGTGCTAAGATTAAAGCTGTGTGCCACCACACCTGGTTGTCTTCTTCTCTTGTAGGATTCTACAGAAAACCAACCCTCTCAGTCTTGCCTACCTCTGCAGAAATCTCAGGAGGGAAGATGACCTTTCAGTGTGATTCCTCTCTGGGATATGATAGGTTCATCTTGACTGAAGAAGGAGAACACAGTTTATCCAGGACAATACATGCACAGCATGTACCCAATAGGCAGTTCCAGGCCCTTTTCCCTGTGGGTCCTATGATGCTCAGCCAGAAACGGACGTACAGATGCTATGGCAATTACAAGATCAATCCGTATGTGTGGTCAGAATCCAGTGATCCCTTGGAGCTCCTGGTGTCAGGTGAGGAAGCTCCATCATTGGCATAATAATTCTGAGTGTCCCCCCCTCCAACCCCATACATTTGTATGAGTCTTTACTTTCAGGGGAACTAAACTGGGATGTGGTTAAGAGAAACTTGGGGTCCTTGAGCCAGCTAGGGACCAAAGTTGAGAGGCAGTGCCACCCTCAGGACAGGATACTAAGTGCCCAAGTGCCCCTTGTGCCCCTTTCCTGCCCATCTTCTTTCTAACGATGTTCAGGAAGCCCTCCCTGCTAGTCCATTAGGATAGGTACCCTGGAGAGAACCCAACCCCACAGAGGCCCCCTGTCACCAGCTGTACTCTGTTTAAGGTGTGGGAACATGACTTTCCTCAGTGTCCTTTGAATGATTTCTTTAGGGGTCAGTATGGATTCGTGTGGTACACATCTCCTCTTCTTGGAGGAGTCAAACCCCATTGAACCTCTGCTTACTCTAAGCACAAGTGAGAAACCTAGACAATTCAGTCAAGGACTCAGATTCAAAACAGGATCTGCTTGGGGAGCCAAGGAGGTGATCACTAAGTTTGAGAAGTGCGGGTGTTAGGGAGGGAAGAAGATGGAGACAGGCAATTGCTGGGAGGGACTGAGTTTGAGAAAATAGAAAGACCTAGGTCGTTGAAGACTGGCCTTGGTGAGGCCTGTCTTATCCTCTTCTTTATGACACCTCCTTATTTTTTTTTCCTTTCCATGCAGCCAGGATCTATTGTACCATTACAAAAGACAGTGATCTTGTCCCATTTGTCTTAGAGCCCTGTGGACACTTTCTGTCTTTCCAATGTTGGGACAATCAGTCTCCTTTTGTGTCTAAGATCCAAAATCCCAGCTCAGCATTATGAGGCAGAATTCTTCAGGATCACTGTGACTTCAACTTTCTGTGTAACATACAGGAACTGGATATGTGTTTAATTTGGCTTCATCTTGAGAGGTGACAGGTGAGAAAGCTGTTTCCCCCTGCCATTGTTCACCCCATCTAGACAAAAGGAACTGCTTGGACATGGTCTCCAAGGACCCTTGTTTCTGAGCTTTTGCGCACCTGGGGTTTCATTATAGACCTGTTTCAACCTAAGCCCTTTCTCCTTCTGTAAATTACTGTACATATGAAAGAAACAGAAGCCAGAGAAAGCTTTATTGGTTAAGAGGGTGCACTGCTCTTGCAGAGGATGATAGTTGGTTTCCAGCATCCAGTTGTAACAACTCACAACTGCCTGTGACTCTAGTTCTAGGGGGTCTAACTCCCTCTTCTTGCACTGTAGGTAGCTGCACATGCACACACACACACTGCCTTTTTGTTTGTTTGTTTGTTTGTATTTTAAGACAGGGTTGCTCTATGTAGCTCTGGCTGGCTGGGAATTTTCTATATAGACCAGGCTGGCCTCTAACTCACAGAAATATGCCTGCTTCTGGCACCCAGAATGTGTCACAACACCCAGTTTCAATATAGACATAATTTTAAAAGTTAACCTTTTATAAAAAGATAAAAAAACAGAACACGTGGAGCTAGATCATGGGATTTTCTCCACTAGTCTTAAATCTCAGATAAGGAGACACAAAAATAGTATGGGGATAGTAAAGATTTGTGAAAACTTGCTCATTCAAGAACACTTCCTCTTTCATTGGTCATAAAAACCATTCAGTTTTTTCTTCCTAAGAGTCACCAGTGCACTAGTATGTGATGCACTGTATGACACACTGGCACTAACCAGTTCTGAATTATGGTTTGGAAGAAAAGGAGGTATAGCACCCATGTTAGCAGGGTATGATGTCAGAGAGCACACAAGTACCTGGGTGAGTATGGGTCAGGACACAGGAGCCCACTCCATTAGCAGCTCTTCTACCCAGCTACCGAGAGTGAGGGTGCAGTCCCTCCTCATGTCTGGAGTGTTCTCTTGGGTCCCCTCAGATCAGGAGATATGGCTGCTCAGGTTAAGAGCGGTCACAGTGAGGTCTTGTTGTGGGTGAGGTACCCAAAAGACATGCTCCTTTTGAGAGAGGCATCCATGCTGTAAGTACCAGTCTGGATGGCCGTCTCTGAACTCACCCCGCCTCCATACCCAGTGCACCACTGAGATGGAGGAGGAGGCTATGGGGATCACTGCCTGACACTTTTTTTCTGTATGCAAAAGCCAATTTGTTTCTACTTTACATTTTCTATTTACTCTTGTGTACATTGGTTCCTTTAGTTTTTGAACCTTTAAAAGTGATTCAATTTTTTTTTATATGTATGGGTATGACCTGCATGTAGTCTGTGCACTCTGTATGTGCTTTGCCCGCAGAGGCCAGGAGAGGGCGTAATATCCCCTTGACAATGAAGTTAAGGATAACTGTGAACTGTAAATCTGCACCACAGTCAGTGCCCACAGAGGTTAACCCCCAAGATAGCCAGTCGTTACAGACAGTCGCGACTATAATACAGCTATCATATGGGTATTGCGAATCAAACTGGGTCCTCTGGAAGAGCAGCCAGTGCACTTAGCCACTGAGCCATATCTCCAGCCACAAGAATTTCTCTTCTATAAACGTGGCTCAGCATGGGGACCTGAGTTAGTATCTCCTATATCAGGGTAAAGGTGTAGCACAGCTGTAACCCTAGATCTAAGGAGGCAGAAGAGGAGGCTCCCTTTGGCTTGCTTGCTTACTCTAGATGAATTGGTAAACTCAAAGTCAGCTAGAGATCCTGCTCCTGTCCCAAATATTGTAGAGAGCAATTGAAGAAGACTAGATCACTAGATGCTGACTCTAGCATCCATATACATGCACACACACACATACACAAACTCACACAAAATTTTTTGTTCTATAGTAAATTTATACATGCCATTTAATCTTACCCAAACAAGATTGGTCTCGTTTCTTCTTAGAATAAAAAATACATAACCTTAAGCTGGCTTACACAGGAACTTATTTATTAAAAGTTTCAAAACTAGTGGCTGGATAAATGGCCTAGTGGTTAAGAGCACTGGTTGTTCTTCCAGAGGACTCAGATTCAATTTTCATACATATGCAGTGTGCAAAGACACCAGAAGGAAGCATCAGATCCCTAGAACTGGAGTTACAGACAATTGTAAGCCTGTGGGGACTGGAAATGGAATCCAGTCCCTTGCAAAGACAATAAATGCTCTTAACCACAGGGCTCCAGGCCCTGTGTTTACATTTCTGTCTGTAGAAGCGTGGTGTATTTCCCATCAGTGATACCAGCACTTAGAATTTGCATATGCCTCTGTGTGTATCTATATCCTCTCTGTATGGTGCACTGTGATTCTGACTTTATGAGGCCCAGTTAACGAGTGGTTCAAAGAATTATGAAGTTTCAGGATATCTGCCAGGATCAGATGCATTTCTCATTTTGTATTGATGTTGTCCTAGAGGCACTGAGGACTGGTCCTTGACTCGTAGCCTCTGAGTGTTTGGCTGGTGAATCAATGGTAACTTACCTCTGTCGAAATTAGTTTGCATGTTCCTGTGAGAACTTAAGAGTTTAGCAAGCTAAGAGGGTGCTACTGCTTCTGAATTGTGAGACCACTTCTCATGAACTCTGAGCCCACAAAGGATAGCAGGGCTGAATTATCAGGAGGAAACTGGGTATATCAGGGAGAGTGTTCATTAAGAGTCTATCTTAATTAACAAAAATAAGATAAAAGAATGTGTTCATCAGGATGAACATCCTCCTGTTCGTCTGTGTTTCCTGGGAACAGCTCAGTCGGTAACAGAATACCAAATACCAAAACTCCCAACTAAGGAGAATCCTTTGCTATGAAGATAGATAGTTACAGAGGGTACAGACTTATCCACAGGAAGCACATAACCTATGTGGACATTCAAGTTGGCTCTGACCTCTGTGATGTTTTTTTTTTTTTTTTTTTTTTTGTCCAATTTCCAGACTTACATTCCCAGGACCACAGCGTGGAGAATATGGTTTGAATCACTTTGGCTGCTTTGGTTCTGGTGATTCTTGGAATTCTGCTGATTCATGCTTACCGTATGCAGAGAAGGACATCAGAACATAATGGTTATATTTAGGCAAGAAAGGGGACTTATGCAATGGAAGAGAGTTGAATGATGGGAAGAGTACAAGCAATGCACAATGATACAAATATACAAAACTATTATGTTGAAAACTATTATGTTCTCTTGTATAGTTAATAAGTTAACAAAATAAATACATTTAAAATAGAACTACCTAAAGATTCTGTACTTCCCCCTCTAGGTTCATATGTGAACGTGTTGATCTCAAGATCTCAAGCATGCTCATGTTTGTGAAAATAATATTCACAACCACCAAAGAATGGTAACAGCTTAAATAGATGCCAGCACATAAACTTATTAATGGATAAAGAAATGGAGTGTATACCAACTCAAGACCCATTACCAGCAATGCAGGGGATCAAAAGAGCAGACACCTTTCTTCATGCCTTCTAGAGTTGGGAGTTAATAGCAAAAAGCCCATGAGCCTTTAAGCAGGACATTTGATCTGACTCATTGATTTGTAACTGAACCACATTTAGTAGGTGAAAATCCAAAATTAAACACAGCCAGGAAATCAAAGCATGAACGTAGGCTTATTATGCATGGCAGATAAGGAGAGCAGAGGAGGTGTAGAAGAAAGAAGGCATCCCCATGCCTCTAAGGAGCCCATACATACTCATGTCAGAAAGAGCTTTAAGGATGTAAGAGTACAGTAAAGGAAGATTGTAGATATATTTTGGGCATTCCAGCAAGACTGTGGAATGGAGCATGTGGCTCAAAATCTATATAGCCAGTAAAAACTCTTTTGAGTATATTCAGCTTGCAACATAATAGTAATGGAAGAGAGCTTTCATGTGGGTATGCTCAGTGTGTGTCACTAAGATGGTCCCTGTCATGAAGAGAAATGCCTTCAAGCATGCACGGCTTGTAGCATAAATACAGCAGACAGGAACACCGGGTATTTTCAGATTATGTCATGGGAGAGTGACAGGGAAGCTTTGGGCATGCTCAGTATTAGGCAGAATATTTAGCTGAATAAAGGAAAGGACACTCCGAAGGTATTTTAATACAGAGGCTTGCTTGCAATAGTGCCAGATTTGTTCATTGGCCAACAACAGCATAAGACATCCTCTTTGCATTAATTGAATAATATATTGTATGGTTAATGGAAGTGTTTGGTATAATCAGAGACCTGCAGTCAGGCTTGGTGGTGCATACCTAGTACCAGATTGCTCAGGACACTGAAGCCAAAGTCTTTTGAGTCTATGAATTCAACCCAGCATGAATAACAAAGTGAAACCTATTTCAAAGAGTATTTTTGCTAAGAGAGTAGATAGTAACATCATATTTTTACAAAATCAGTAGCAACAGAAAGTGAAGGCAGTAGGAGGAAACTTAGAGGTGACAAATATGTTTATGGTATAGGTTATATTGGTAATTAAAAAAGAAATGTATATATTTAATATTATCAAGTTATTGATGCTATAAAGATAGATAGATTTTTCTATTTACTGCTTTAAAATTATTTTTGATTATGTGAGTGTGTATGCATGTGAGTGTGTGCACATCAGTGCAGGTTTCCTTGAAGGCCAAGGGTGATGGTTGTCTCTGGAGCTGGAGTTACAGGCAGTTTTGAATGGGTGCCTGGGAATTGTACTCAGGACTTCTGGAAGAGCAGCCAGTACTCTATCCCCCATAGAGCTTTTCTTGGAAGTCCCAAATTGTATTTTTTCAAGAAAATAACTCTGATTTTATTAATTCTTGTTAGTGATACACTATCAATTTGTCCATTTATATGGATAATATATGTTATATAATATCAGATATAATATTATATAACATTTATAATATCCATTATACATTTATGATTCTTATACAAAAAAGTCAGTCTCTAGTTAAAACACTTATGTGGTTTTATCATAATTAGCCAGACGCTAGAGTCAGAGTTGACCTCACTGAAGCTGCAAATACTTGCTCAAGAATATCAAAATTAGCTAAACTAGATAAAATAATTTTAAGAATTTCTCTCATATACTACATCCTGATTACAGTTTTCCCTCTCTCTTCTGCTCCAAGTCCTTTCCCCTACCTCTCTTCCCATCCACTCCTCCTTCATTTCCCTTCAGAAAAGGGCAGGGCTCCCAGGGATATCAACCAAACATGGCATATCAAGTTGCAGTAAAACTAGGCATCTTCCCTCATTTTAAGGGTGGATGAGGCAGCCCAGTGGGAGGAAAAGGGTCCCAAAAGCCAACAGAAGAACTAGAGACAGACAGCCCCCAATCCCTCTCTTCAGAGTCCCTCAAGAAGACAAAGTGACACAATCATAACGTATGCCCTCTGCTTGTCAGTTCA
>CM053758.1:29467897-29483977 GCA_028658305.1 Pachyuromys duprasi
AAGAGGGAGATGAGGGAGGGAGTGGGAGGGTGGGAGGGAATGAGGGAATGAGGGAGGAGGCTACGCCTGGGATGCAAAGTACCTAACCTGTGATTGATATAAAAATAAATTTAAAAAAAAAAGAAAACGCAATCTATTTATCCAGTAATGTATGTTAAAAATAAAAGACTCATTTTGATTGTAAAAAAAAAAAAAGGAATTTATTCTTCTTTTTACAGATTTAAAGTTCTGTTTTTTTTTTTTTTTTGTAGTTTTGATATGGGGTCTTTCTATGTGTAGCATTGATTGGCCTGGAACTCACTGTGTAGACCAGGCTGGCTTTGAACTCATAGCGATCCTTTGAACTCATAGAGAGCCTTTGCCTCCCAAGTGCTGGGATTAAGGGCATGAACTGTCATGCTTAGCTGAAATTTATTTTTAAATTTATAAAATATTTAACACCTTTATGAAGTTTTTGAAAAAATAAAATGTCTAATATACCTCAATAAGGGAATTTGACATTTAAGGAAAATATTCTGTATAATGTTATAGACTCACATTTTATTATGTAACACAGACATGGGAATTAAAAGTGAGGGGAAACTTAGTTGAGTCCAATAATGTATTTAAAAGTATACTATATTAAGTAGGATTTATCTAATAAAAATATTTTTAAATCAGAAAATTTGTACATGTGGCTTGTTACATTAAAAGAATAAAAACACAATTATCTTGGGAAGTGCAAACAAAGCTTTTGATTAAAATTTAATATATTTGTAATTCCAAGGACCATTCATGGAGATACAAACGTACAGATGTAGCCCATGGCAGCTCAGTGTCCAAGTGGGTTCTCCAGTAAGGGGAACAGGAACTGTCTCTGACATGAACTCAGCAGCTGGATCTTTGATCACCTCCCCCCGAGGGGGGAGCAGGCCACAGAGGAAGACAATGCAGCCAGTCCTGATGAGACCTGATAGAAGATGGAAGGTGAGGAGGACCTCCCCTATCAGTAGACTGGGAGAGGGGAATGGGAGGAGAAGAAGGAGGGAGAGCGGAATTGGAAGGGCAAGGGGGAGGGATACAAAGTGAATAAATTGTAATAAATAAAAATATGTTTGTAATTATAGTTACTGAAAATAAAAAAGGGGATATCTCATGGATGCATATCAAGTTGCAATGAGACTAGCTACATCTTCTATTGATGCTAGACAAGGCAGCCCTCTTAGGGAAAAAGGATCCCACAGTAGGCAACAGAGTCAGAGACAGTCCCTGCTCCAGTTGTTAGGGGTTCCACATGAAGACCAAGCTGCATATGTGTAGGAGGTCTAGGCACCTTCCTTGCACGTTCTTTGGTTGGTGTTAAATCCAAATCTTACGTAGACAAGCCCTAGGACGAATATAAGTTCTGTGATGTCCTTTCAACAGGCATCACGAGCCTTACCTATCTATGAGAAGGGGACATTTTCTGAGAGGGAGAGCTGAGTGGAGTCGGGAAATAATCATCTGTGAGTAATGCTAGGAGAGGATTCCGGTCTTCTGCATGGGGAACCCAAACCTTCTGGTGGTCCTCTTGTACTAGTTAGGCAGGATTGAAGATCTTCAGGGGGAAGCCTCGTGGTTGCCTAGCAATTGGTACTGCTCCTTACAATGAATGAGAGTGTTGGGAGGGTGGTCCTCCACTTTGCAATTGCAATGACAGAAGTCTTAGGAGTTGAGAAAAGGTGTCTTTGGTCAGAGGTGAGTGCCACTGTCCTTCCCACATGTGGGGAATGTAAGGTAAGTGTACCTCATCTGGGACTTGTTTCATTCTTCTGATCAGTTTTTGTCCAGGATCCAGAAAGCAAGTTCCTTTTATTCGCCCAAACCAAGTGACACTTATTCTGAGCAAAAACACTGTTCTCCAAACAGCTAACAACCCTTCATCCAGACCAAAGGCAGCATCCATCTTAACAAAGTCGTTCCTTCATAAGTCAGCCCTGGCAGCCACCGTGAACAGCCAAGGCATGCTGTGTCCCCTTACTAAAGAAGATACTAGAGGAAGAAGGATGCTCCCAACACTTATCTGCCAAACTTTGTTCTTTGTACTAGACTCTTCTCAGGATAAGTGTAGTTGCCCGCGACTACCAATAGTAACCGCCTGCACAAGGGGCTGGGAATTAAAAGAGACAGAGAACACGAAGAAGTGATGCCAAGACAGTATTCTGATCAAGGCGCCATTTTTATTACAGAGTAAGCCACTTATATAGGTTTCCAAGTAAACATATCCAAGCAAAACAGGAAAATTAACCAAGCAAAACAGGAGGTTTAACTGAGCAAAACAGGAGGTTTAACTGAGCAAAACAGGAGATTTAACTGAGCAAAACAGGAGGTGTCTGCTGAAAACAAGAATAGCGAGCCAGCATGACTTGCACACAGGTGACCGTCTCAGGTCTAATGGAATGGCTACCTCAGATAAGCATCTTATTCTGTCTCCAAGGTCCCCCAAGGTGTCTGTCTTTAAGACATACCAACTCCTCTAAGGTTTTCTGCTTATTATGAGTTAATTATTTTTACCATTCAAAAGAAAATTCTGCATTAAGGAGCTCTCCTTCCTAGCCATTTAGCCCTTAGATGCTGAGATGGTGGGCTGAATGAACAGATCAATTCATATTTACAGTTCTGGTTATTGGGGTCACACTTAATCATAATTTTTAGCCCCACTCGCTTTTTGGATGTTTCAAAAGCTCCTACAGCTTTCTCCAGAGGGAATCTATGGGTATTTAAGGGCTTCATGTTCAAAGTCTTCGATGCCAGCATGGAAATTGCTGTTGACCACGTACTGCAGTTTTAAAATGTGCCCTTGATATCCGTCTCTCACACAGCTGTGTGCACTATCGGTAAATCGACCATCTCAGAGCCCATTCCCACAATCACCAAGGTCCCACCAGAGTGAGTGGCATAGGTTTCTGTCTGGATGGGCGATTCTACTCCTGTGCATTCAGTGGAGACCTCTGATTTGCTCCCCAGCAGACTTCCATTTTACTGGCAATTTCCAGAGGGGTCTCTTTGGCAATCTGGATGGTAAAACTCTGCTCCAACTTCCTTGGCTTCGGCCAACCGAGAGGAAGATAGATCTGTCACCATCACTCCAAAGAGCTCCCATTGCTTTGGCCACAAGCAAAGTGACTACCCTACCTGGCCCAACTCCACACACAAGGATCTTGTTCCCCAGAGAAACTAAATCTTGAAGGCAGGCATAGATCCCCACAAAGAGAGGCTCAGTCAGGACCCGTTTTTCAGGGATGATGATGTCAGGAAGCTTGTAGCAGAACCCAGCACTGTCCTTGCGGAACTGCCAGAGGTTCCAGTCATCGAGGGTGAGGCACAGAAAATAGATGGCGTCAGATTGTATCCGCTGATCTTGCAGAATCAATCTATTTCTCAGGAACACCAGGCTCGATGCCAATCCAATCACCTGGTTTTAGATGTTTCACCATCTCTCCTACTTTTGTGACTGTTCTGCAGTTTCATGGCCAAGCACCATTGGCTTTTTCTGAAGTAGTACCTCATTTGGGCCTGGCCCAGAGATTGCGTAGTTATCCAGGCAAAGGTCCCCAGGTTTATGCACCACCAGGGACAGCCTTAGCTGGAGCTGCCATGTTGCTCTCTTTCTTTGAGATGTCAGCTGGACCCGGGGTGGGGGGGAGGGGGAGATGGTGATTCTCTTATTTATTCATTTTAAATACATTTTAAAATTACAATGTAATTGCATTACTCCTCTTTCATTTTTTTCTCTCCAGCCCCTTCTATATATCCCCCAATTTCAAATTGATAGTCTCTTTCTCTCTGATTATTGGTACTTAGTTATATATGTACACATATATTTACATATAGATATACAAGCAGTAAAATTTAAAGTAATAATTATTTAATATCAGAAAAATATAGGGAAATTGGTATAGTTATTAATTATTTTCCTCTAAAATATTCTATGTAAATTTCATACATGTATGCAAGGCATCTTGATTGAATACCTACCCTTCACTTCCATACTACTACTTGGACCCCTCCCCTGAACCTACTCCCGACTCCATGTTAATAAGTCAATATAATTTATAACTAACTTACTGGAGTCAGGTTAGTGCTGTGCACCCATGCTGTGCATGGGTGTGAGGTCATACACTCAGGCAGAGACAACCTTGCAGTGGCTGTACTTCTAAAGAAAAGAGGTTTACCCCATCCTGGAATTTTAACTGCCCTGACCTTGTGCAGGTCTTGTATAGCGCCATAGCTGCTGTAGCTTCATGTGCACAGCAGTCATTAACATTTATAAGCCAGCATTTCACAGCACCTCCTTACCCTGACCCTCTGGCTCTTATATCCTTAAAAAAATATATTTATTTATTTATTATTTATACAGTGTTCTGCCTGCAGGCCAGAAGAGGGCACCAGATCTTACTATAGATGGTTGTGAACCACCACGTGGTTGCTGGAAATTGAACTCAGGACCTTTGGAAGAATAGCCAATGTTTTTAACGCCTGGGCCATCTCTCCAGCCTGGCTTTTATATTCTTTATACCCCATCTTTCATAATGATCCCTAACCCTTGGTGGAGAAAGTGATACAGAGTTCAACAGTTATAGTCACTTACTGTCTGCATTTTAGTCAGTTATGAACTTACTGGAAAAGGAAGCTTCTCTAATCAAGGTGGAGAGAAACACAAATTTATGAAGTGAATGGCTGGCATAGTTTTGTTGAATTGAAAGGTGATGTTCTCTGATCCCTTTAGCTCTAATAGGTTCCATGTGGTGTTGTGTAGGTGGGGAGAGTGGAAGACATTAGGTCCTCCAGCCTTAGTGTTTGTGTAGTTCTAGTGTGTGTGTGTGTGTGTGTGTCTGTGTGTGTGTGTGAAAGACTTATATGGAAAAAATACCTAAAGTCTCTGAAGAAAGAAACTGATGAAGATATTAGAAGATGGAAAGATTTACTATGCTCTTGGCTTGGTAGGATTAACATAGTAAAACTGGCCATCTTAACAAAAGCATCTACACATTCAATGCAATTGCCACCCAACTATAAACTCTTTACAGACCTTGAAAGAACAAGTCTAAACTTCATATGGAAAAACAAAAAACCCAGAATAGCTAAAACAATCCTGTATAATAAAAGAACTTCTGGAGGTATCTCCATCCCTGATCACAAGCTGTTCTATAGAGCTACAATAATTAAAACTGCATGGTACTGGCAGAGAAAAAAAACTGGTGGATCAATGAAATGGAGTCAAAGACCTGAAATAAACCCACATATCTATGGACACTTGATTTTTAACAAAGAGGGCAAAACCATATGTTGTGGGTTATTAATATTTATCATTGAATAATCTTTTAGTTAAACAGTGGTTATTCCTAAACCAGCTGTGTACCCAAATCAACACACAGACACTAGAATGTATTTAGTTAACCTTGAGGCACAATGCTGGGCAATAGTTACTCTATCCTAAACCTCCAAGCCCACATGGTTTCCTCCCAGTCAGATTTCCCACATTATACTTGCTTTTAGTCACATCTGAAGTCCAGTTCATCTCTCCTCCTGGTTCCAAGTCCTCTTCTGCTGACCTCTGCTCTCCTACATTTCCACTTGCTTCTTTCTCCTCTGCTCTGGACCAGGATGTCTCACCCTATCCTCTCCATTGCTCAGCATTGTGGCTGGTTGTTTTATTGACAATACAGAGAACAAATGGTGGCATGTTTACACAAACTTGAGATAGGTGATACTTAGAATAAGCACCACAATGCAACGTCCAAATTGAAACCAGATAGTGGGGCAGAGAAATCAGCATTTGAATGAACAAGGGTAAATTGTATACATTCCACAAGAATATTATACCAACA
The DNA here is from genome assembly GCA_028658305.1 of Pachyuromys duprasi. Lineage (NCBI taxonomy): Eukaryota > Metazoa > Chordata > Mammalia > Rodentia > Muridae > Pachyuromys > Pachyuromys duprasi. Next base: position 29,473,747 of record CM053758.1, read on the forward strand.
ACCATACAAAGAAAAAAAAAGGTAGCATCTTCAACAGATGGTGCTGGTCTAATTGGATGTCTATATGTAGAAAAATGCAAATAGATGCATATTTATCACCTTGCACTAAACTGAAGTCAAAGTGGATCAAAAACCTCAACATAAAACCAGACATACTTAACCTGTTGGAAGAAAAAGTGGGGAAGAGCCTTGAGCTCATTGGCATGGAACTTCCTGAACAGAACACCAATAGCTCAGGCTCTGAGATCAACAATTAATAAATGGGAGACCGCATGAAAATGAAAAGCTTCTGTAAAGCAAAGGACACTGTTAACTAAACAAAAATGACAACCTACAGACTTGAAAAAGATCTTCTCTAACCCTCCACCCAAAAGAATATATATAGAACTCAAAAAGTTAAACACCAACAAACCAAGTAATCCAATTTAAAAATGGGTTACAGAACTAAACAGAATTCTCAACAGAGGAATATTGGATGGTGAAGACTTAAAGAAATGCTCAATGCCCTTAGTCATTAGGGAAATGCCAGTCAAAACCCTGAGATTCTGTCTTATACCCATCAGAATGGCTAAGATAAAAACTGGAGAGGATGTAGAGAAAGGGGAACTTTCCTCCATTGCTGGTGGAAATATAAATGTGTAAAATCACTTTGGAAATCAATCTGGCACATTCTCAGAAAACTGGGAATAGTACTTCCTCAAGATCCAGCTATACCACTCCTAGGCATATGCCCAAAAGATGCTCCACCATACAACAATGACATTTGCTCAACTATGTTATTGCAGTAACTATGTTTATTTGTAGTAGCCAAAATCTGGAAACAACCTCGATGTATACCTCAACCAAAGAATGGATAAGGAAATTGTGGTACATTTACAGAATGGAATACTAGTCAGCTATTAAAAACAGAAAATCATAAAATTATCAGGCAAATGGATGGAACTAGATCATCCTGAGTGAGGTAACCCAGAACCAGAAAGACATACTTATAAGTGGATACTAGCCATACAATACAGGATAACCATACTAAAATTCATACACCTAAAGAAGCTAAGTAACAAGGAAGACCCTAGAGAGGATACCTAATTCTCAATCAGAAGGGCAAATAGAATAGACAGTGGAAGTGGTCGAAGAGAGGGGAACAGGATGGGGGCTTACCATAAATGTCTTCTGAAAGACTCCCTCTATCAAGGGTTTGAAGCAGATGCTGAGACTCATCGCCAAATTTTGGGCAGAGTGTAGATGGAAGAGTGTGTGTGAGAGGGGGTAGGAGAACCTTGAGAGGACAGGATCTCCACCAGGAGATCAACGAAGCCAACAAATCTGTGCCCAGTGAGGCTTGCAGAGAATAATGCATCAACCAGGGACCATGTATGGAGAGGACATAGACCCCTGCTCAGCTGTAGCTTATAGGCATCTCAATCTCCATGTGGTTCCCTAGTAAGGGGAGCAGGGTTATCTCTGACATGGAGTCTGTTGACCATTCTTTGATCACTTCCCTCTGTCTGGGAGGCCTTGCCAGGCCAAAGAGGATCCAGGAAGTCCTGATGAGGCTTGATAGGTTAGTGTCAGATGTAGGGGAGGAGGGATCCTCCTTTCTGTGGTCTATGGTCAGGGGATAGGAGGGAAGTGGGAGGGAGAATGGGACTGGGAGGAGATGAGGGTAGGGCTACAATCAAGATATAAAGTGAACAAATTATGAAAAATTAAAAATAAAAATGAAAAAGAAAGCAAACCTTATTCCATCAAGGAGAACACAGTACTAGGACAAACATAAATAGTGAGGAGGCCAGAACGACTTTGAAGGTTGTTCTCAGAGAGATAGGGTTGGATGACATTATCACGAAAAGAAAGGGAGTTCCATGCTGGGTCCTGTTCTTTAGGGGCTCCCACATCCGGAACCACAAGAGCAGCTGTGTTTCCTTCCCCATCTCCATGTGTTTCCCTCCATGCCCATCCCCAGGCGGAAGCTCCATGTGTGGGACAGAGTAGGGTGCTCAGTGTGCCTGCATTCACCCTGCAGCATCAACCTGCATCTTCCTAGAAGAATTTTTATGGCTAGAAGATGACTGATCACTGTAGGGATTCCCCGGTGATGTGGATGGATGTGCTGAAAGAGTGCATTCTCCATGGTGAGTTTTTAAGAAAGAAGGCTCAGCCTTCAGCCACCCTCACTGGAAGGGGCCAGCAAAGGAATGTTAACAAGTTTATTTGCTGCTACCCTTTTGAGTGAGGTTAGGAGAGATGATAATTTCTATAAGGATTTCTGGAGCCCATCCAAGCCATAGCCCTGGGGAAATGAGAGGCAGGCGCCTCGGGAGGGCTGTTTCCCTTCCTGTGTGTATTGTGAAGAAATAATCATGTGATGCCGGGCATCCAGTCTCTCTCTGAAGATCTCATGCTCTGTGCTACTTAGCTACCTGGCTAGAAACTGTGGTCTCTTCCACAAGTATACTTGCAGCTAGAGAGATGACCTTCATCTTCACAGCCCTGCTCTATCTGGGTAAGATTTGAAGGGGAGACACTGGGGGTAGGGGTGGAGGGGAGAAGATTATGGTCTGCACAGCCAGGCTCTATCCAGTCAGGGAACTCCTGGGTGATTAAGAGGTTTCAGTGAAGCGAAGGCATGCTTATGTAGGCATTGTTAGGGGAAAAGTTATCACAAGGGTCTTTCTTCTAGGGCTGAATCTGGGCCAAGAGACCTCCGTGTTGGCAGGTGAGTATGTTTCTAGATGTTCCAGATCACTCCTCACTGGGGACCTGAAGCTACCCCTGCTCAGCTGGGCTTGAGAACATCAGGTGATACCTGGTATGTGAGGGTGCTAGAGCTAAAGCCTGAGACCTGAAGGGAATGTCCTTTGACCCTTACTTCTTTGCAGGGAATCCCCACAAGCCAATCCTCAGTGTTCAGCCAGGATCAATGGTTTCCAGAGGGAAGCGAGTGACCATCTCATGTGAGGTGACCACAGGAGCCCAGGAATACCGTATTTATAAAGAGGGAGGTCCACATCCCTGGCGCTCACAGAACACACTGAAGGCCACAAAAAAGGCTCAGTTCTTGATCCCATCAATTGAACAGCGATATGGAGGGAGATATCGCTGTTACTACAAAACAGCCACTGGGTGGTCAGAGCACAGTGATCCTCTTGAGCTTGTAGTGACAGGTGAGAGAACACTCAGCCCCAGGCTCTGCCCTCAGGAATGGTGTCTACTTTCAGGAGTCTCACAGCCCCACACTAGAAGATAATGTGGGCCACATAAGCCCACTTAACACATTACAACTTTCTTTCCTAGGACTCTATAGTAAACCCAGCCTGTCCATCCAGCCCAGCATCATGGTGCCCCCGGGGGAAACTGTGACCCTTCAGTGTGTCTCAGAACTGGGATTTAGCAGGTTTGTTCTGACTAAGGAAGGACAGCCGAAGCCTTTCCTGATCCTGGACTCAGGGTTTATAAACTCCACTGGGCAGTTCCAGGGCCAGTTTCCCCTGGATCCTGTGGTCTCTTGCCAGAAGTGGATACTCAGATGTTACGGTTATTATGACACCAACCCCCAGGTGTGGTCGGAACCCAGTGATCCATTGGAAATACATGGGTCAGGTAAGGAAGCTGTTATTGACTCAGTCAGTTGCTGATAATGTGAAGTTGTTGTTTTTTGTTTTGTTTTGCCAAGAACCCTGTTTTCCCTTTAGGAGTCCCAGGAGGTAAGAGGATGAGGGAAATTGAACCAGAGCCCCAGAGTGGAAACTGACAGGGTGTCTGCAGGTAGAATGTGAGGGGACAGATGTTGGGCAGGTGCCAGCTTTTCAATCTCTGGGCCACTTTCCCTCTATGGCTGTGCAGGAATCCCTCACTGCTGACTTGGCAAGACTCTCACCCTTTACCCTGGAGAGACTCTCCAATGTTGCTCTAACATAAGTTAGGAAAGGTTTTTTTCTGTCCAAAGTATGAGGAACTGATTTCATACACTTCCCTGGCCTGTTTATCAAGCTGGACTTTCAAGGCTAACTTCCCCTTGGGCCCTGTGTGCACCCCCCAGGAACTGATACAGATTTCTGGTGTACAGATATTTTCTTCAAGTGGTCAGTACCTAGTGACCATGTGCAAATCCTGATCATAGCTGAGAAGTCCAGTGGGTCCACTCAGAGATGCAAAACTGCATAGGAGCAGCTGAGGGAGAGGAGGTGGTAGCCAGGATGAAGGAGGAGGATCTGAGGGCCAGCAGATCAGGAAGTAAGGTCGGAGCAGGGGTGTAGTCAATTTAAATGTTGGGCTAAATATTGTTTATTATTAGTCCTATAATTATTGTGGCTGTATTATTTAATCTGTTATCACAATTAATAAGACACAGATACCTGCTAAATTTTATAATTTACCTTGGACTGCTCAGATATTTCCATCTACAGTGTCTCAATAACCTCACCATCTATTTCCTAGCCCTCACCGAATGCCATTTGCCTTAACTAGTCTTATCTGGGCTATCTTACATCCATAATCTTATAAATACTTGTCTGTATTCTTCATCTGGGCCTTTCCAGGCCATTATTGGAGTCCTTCCTCCTGGGCCTACATGGTTCCTTTTCCATGCTAACCCATTGTGGCATCCTCCTTCCTCCTCTCTTCCTGTCCATCTGTCTTCTTCCTGTGATTCTCCTGTTACCCAAAGCCCAGGAACTTTAACCACACCTACGCCACTCTTCCCTGCCTAGGTTTTAGGACTTTTAATCAACCAATTAGGTATAATGTCTTAGCAGGTTTATACAACAAAGGTGGGTGCATCCAGGCAGTAACAAGTAATTAGCATTAAATACAGCCCAGTAATTAGAATCAAAATACAACCATCAGACCAACCTCTAACCAAGCAGAGTCAGCAAAAGCAGGAAGAGAGTCAAGTCCTCAGAGGCAGGTTCAGAAAAAGATAGTCAGCCCTTCTCCAGTATTTCTTCCTCTGGGACAGCTCCCTGTCACACTCTCCTCTCACTGAAGCCAGGCCCCATGATATCCTCTGGAGAAAAGTGACCCTGCAGTCACTCAATCACTGAGATAGACACTTTTTTTCTGAGCAAGAGGAGAGCAGTTCCTTCTTTTCTGTGTCTAAGATTAATGTCTTCTAGCTCAGCAGAATCAGGCAGAATTCTTCAGGAGTGCTGTGTCTTCCCCTCTCGAGGACACCTAAAGATACTGTTGTTGTTGAAAATCATCACCCTACCTGTTGTCATACTCCAGTCCCCCATGGAACTTAAGGTCTTAGATAAGAGCATCCCCTACCTGTTCTCTCTGTGCTTGAGGGTCCACTCACTGCCTTGCTCCCAGGAGAGCTCTTTCTTCTCATTATACCTTTTAGTGAAATTCAGGAAAACCTCATTAGGAAATGACTCTGATGCAAATTTTGAACACAAAGATCAGAGTGGGTCTGAAGCATCCAGTGACAAGACCAGTAGGAACCTCCTACAGAAAGGAAAGGGTTCATCCAGATTTGCAAGAAGTTATGAGATGGGAGTAATGTACATTTACAAGAAAAAAAGAAAACATAGGAAATAGGATCAGAAGTGGATCTTAGTTGGTAGAATCATTGGCTAGCATGTAAGAGGCCTTGGGACTAAATAAAGTGGGAACCGTGATTGTACCTGTAACTGTAGCACTCAGAAAGTGGAAGCAAGAGGATCAGAAATTTAAAGTCATCCTAGGCAACATAGTGAACTGAAGGCCAGTCTCAGCTACGTAAGACCCTATCACAAGGAAAACAAAGGAGAAAAGAAGACAGATAGGAAGGAAGGAAATAAGAAAACCAAGTGATAGATGGATGGAAAGAAAGAAAGGAAGGAATAAGGGAGAGAGGGATGAATGGAGTGAGAGAGAAACAGAGTAGAAAATTAAATTAGGAAATTTGGACTTGCCAGGCATGGTAGTGCACACCTTTAATACCAGGACTCAAGAGACAAAGGCAGACAGATATCTGTGAGCTCAAGACTAGCTGGTCTGCCTAGCAAATGTCAGGATAGCCAAGGCTACAAAAAGAGAACCTGTGTCAAACAAACAATCAAAAACAAACAAAAACTAAAAAGTTCGACTATTTTTTAAATTTACTTAATAAAAATATTACAGTAAAATAAAAACGTTAAATTCTTTTTTGTCTTTGTTTTTATATTTATTTCAATTTTAAATTAGGTGTTCTTTCCATTTTCTTTTTGTATTTTTAGGATTTTAAAAATTTTATTATGTATACAATGTTCTGCCTGCATGTAACCTGAACGCCAGGAGAGGGCACCAGATCTCATTATAATTGGTTGTGCGCCACCATGTGGTTGCTGGGAATTGAACTCAGGTACTCGGGAAGAGCCAGCAGTGTTCTTAGCCTCTGAGCCGTCTCTCCAGAGCCAAATCACTTTTTTTAAAATTAAGTATTTCAATTTTAAAAAGAATTTCACACATAAGAACTGTATTTGCATTATTTACATTCCCTTCTTTGTCCTTCCAGCTCTTTTATGCCTCCTTACTCCTTTGCAAATTCATGACCTTTTCTTTAATTATTATGCTAAATGTATGTATATATAAATACAATGCTGCGTTTAGCATTTGCATTTAGTGTTGCTCATATGTATTTGTGTTTAGGGCTCACCACCTGGGATTAGATAATGTACCAGGGGCTCATCCCTATAAAAGACTTAATTTTCCTTTCCCAGCAGCCATTAGTTGCCTGTAGCTTTCTCATCTGGGTGGGTGGTGGGGAATCTTGTGAGATTTCACACATCCACATTGACATGTCATTTGGTGTTATCATTCAGCTCTTGTTTAGGCAATCATTATAATACATATATATATATATATATATATATATATATATATATATATAGTGTGTGTGTGTGTGTGTGTGTGTTTATGGGTGCAACTCCTTGCCATAAATAGTATTATAGCTAGGGGTGAGCTGGCTGAGAATTAGTTGTTCATAATCAGTTGTTTTTTTGTAATTTGACTAGTTGTAGATTTCTCTGATGGTCTCTGTATTGAGAGACAGAGAGAGGGAGAGAGAGAGACTCACTGGAACCCACTATTTAGATCAGGCTGACCTCCATCTCACAAAGGCCTGTCTCTGCCTCTCAAGTGCTGAGATTAAAGGAATAGGTTACCACACTTGACTTGGCATTTAAAAAAATTTCCTTTTCTTAAAATAATGGTGAAGGAGGAGGAAGGAAGAAAATAAAAACACGGGACCTAGGAGAAAGACTTGAGTTTCAAGTATTTCACACATTCTACTTTTTTCCTTTGGTTCTTAGAAGCAACTCAGCCCCCCAGGCCATCACCAAACATGTCAGACCCCAAGACAGGTGAGTAAAGAGAAGTTCAGCTACAGGACTCAATACAGAGGCTTAAGTCCTGTCCAGGGTAAGCAGACTCCTGGGGTGATTTCATCTGCCTTGACCTCTGTGACCTCTTTTTCTGCAACCTCCAGTCTCACAGCCCCAGGATTACACAGTGGAGAATCTCATCAGGATGGGGTTGTTGGTCTTGGTTCTTGTGTTTCTTGGCATTGTGCTGTTTGAAGCTCAGCACAGCCAAAGAGGATCCAATACACATCCAGGAGGAAAATAGTACTTCCATGATGGCAAAGACCTGGGAATAAATTCAAGGATTTCAGATGGTTCTGTAAGAAAATCTGGGACTTACAATGGGGAACCACTTTCAGAGAATTTCCAGGGAGCAGAAATTGTACTGTGGTGGAGAGGTCTTCTACAACAAATCATGATGTATACTTTAGTGAATTATCTCCTCTCTCCTCCCATCTATAATGACTAGGGGAGGGATAATCCTGTCCCACTAGTCAGTTTGGGTCCAAATCTCATTTATCTTCTATTCCCCCGTCCCCAACATGCAACATTTTCCTTTATCATATACTATCACATTCCCCATCTTCATCATGAGTCTTCATCTTCTCCACTGAATACAAAGCTAAAATAATGCTCAAAATTCAGACTCCAAAATGGAAAAGAAGATCCTAATGTAAATGATAACTGAGCACTGTCTCTTGAACTATCAGCTTTCAGGACATGGTCTTTGTGTAGTTTTCTTGAAATATGAAGGCTTGTGATCAACACACTTGTGTTTGTAGGAGCTCTCTGGTGGGGTACTGCTGATATGGCTTTGAAAATAACATTTTCTTAATAATAATTAAAGAAGAGGTCATAAATTTGAAAAGGAGTGTGAGGAGACATGGGAGGAATTGGGGAAAAAAGGAGAGGTAAAATGATGTAAATATAGCACTCACAAAAATTAGGAAAAATTTAATATCCTCTCATACGTATCCTGATATGTATGGCATTACCCTAGTTACAGTCTATAAGCGCATCACAGAGAACTCCATAGCACACTGGAATGCCATTTATGAATTGATGAATGAAACAAATATATTTGTAAATTTCAAATTCCAGTGTTCACTGCCAGCATTTATAAAAGCATGTAAATGAACCAATCTGGAACCAGTTTGCTATAAATTTTGATTAGTTCCACACTCATTTTTAAAGAATAATTAATTCTGTGTTATCTGAAATGGCACTTATAATTCTTCCTGAATATCTGAGCCTTTAATTTACTTATTGGCCTTACTGTACTAGCTAGGACTTCAAGCACAAAGCTGAACAATCTACCAAGAGAAGGAATAGTGCTGCCTTCTTCCTGATTTAAAATGAGATTTCTAAGTTCCCATTGTTAAATACAATGTTAATTTCAGTATATTATCTTATTCAGATAGAAAAATTTGTCTGTTCCTAATTTTATGTGATGGTTTATGATGGATAGGTGTGGGAAAGCAAATGCCTTTTCCACGCATGCTTTCATTTTTTCTTTGTTGATGTAATGGATGGTATTAATTAGTTTCCAAACAACCCAAGTCTTTGTAAGTTCCTTGTTCATGGTATATAAATCTTTCATACACATTGGATTAAATTTGCTAATACATTTATGCACTAACAATAAAATATATTCTCACACAGAAACAGTCTCGTCATCTATAAGGAGCATGCTGATTACTCTAACACCTTATCCTATTAACTTTCTATTTCTGTGATAAGGCACAGTGAGAAAAAGCAACACCAGGGAGGAAAAGGTTATGTAACCTTGTAGCTCTCAGGTCACTGACCATCCTGAAAGGAAGTCAGGAACTCAAGCAGGACAGAACTGGAGGCTGGACCTGAAGCAAAAACCATGGAGGAGTGCTGGCTTCTTCTTCTTCTGTTTTTTTTCACTGACCTGACCAACAGTCATCAATAAGAGCCAAACCACAGATTCAATATTATTTTGTCTAAAACTTGTTTCCACCAAAGAAATTATCCCATTGCTGTTTAATTTAACATTAGAAAAATTCTTAGTCAGATAGATTAAAGCCAGATCCCTTTCTCAAATATCACAGGGATGGTCTCTATCCCAGTCATAGTTAAACTTCTTGGTTCCCTCTAAAACCTCTTTAGTCATGTCTCTGCAGTCTGCTTTGGTCTCAGAACTACTTCCAGGCTCACACTAAGATAGGTTGTTAAGTTTGGTTATAGAATCCAACTTCTTTTCTAACCCAATGTCCCAGAGTCTTCCACAATTCTTTTTTCTTTTAATGTCTTTTAATTTTTATTAATTACAGTCTATTCACTCTGTATCCTAGCTGCAGCCCCTCCCCCAGTCTAATGACAGGGGAGGTCCTCTTCCCCTTCCATCTGACCCCAGTCTATTAGGGCTCATCAGGACTGGCTTCTCTATCCTCTTCTGTGGACTGGCAAGGCTGCTTCCCCCTCAGATGGAGGTGATCAAAGAGCCAGCCTGCAAGACCTGCGGTCCTACAGCTGGGGAACTCCGAACCATGCCCCTCCCAAGTAAACTCACAGACCACGACTCAGTGCAAAAAGCAAGAGGCTGGTTTATTCTGATCACAATGGAGTCACGCCTTCAAAGGCAGGAGATGACCCCAAACATACAAAGCTCAGAGGTTTTATACCTAAAAATCAGACTGCATTTGCTCTTTACATTGATTGGTTAGCATGAAAAACAGCTCTGCAGCTGGCTGCTTGTAGCTTTTCCAGGAACAGTCCACCCTGCCCTAAGTTCTCAAAATAAGTTCATTCTGCCCTCTAGAGGGGTCCATCTGGTCTGGCTTCTATTCAAGGTCCAGTTGTTTTTCTGTTTGGTCTGGCCCCTATTCAAGGTTGAACTTGGTCTCTATTCAAGGTTCAGTTGTTTTTCTGTCTGGTCC
>CM053758.1:29484477-29561618 GCA_028658305.1 Pachyuromys duprasi
CCCATGTCAAAAACTGTATCCTCCAAACTAATGTCAAGAGATGCATAAAATGGCAATGCTAGGAACAGGAAAAATGCCACAGGGAAGATCCCTCCAATCGGTTACATAATAGAAAGTGCTCAGCCCTAAGATCATATACATACAGGTAAAACCTTGCCCAGACTAAACAGGTTCTATTCATGTATTTAGGATTATGTTTATGTGTATGTAAGTATGTAACAACAACTGAAGAAAAAGAGGCAATGAATTGAAAGAAAGAGTGGTGTTTGAAAGAGGTTGTAGGGAGGGAAGGGAAGGAGAAAAGTATGTAATTCTATTATAATTTCAAAACGAATAATGTTAGTAATAATAAGATGTGAACTACAGTGGGGTCACTAAAGCCTTATTAGTTAATGATTCCCCCACAAGAGAAAGATGTATCTGTGTATCTTCAGTGTCACTGAAGGTTATTTTTTAAAAAGAAGAAGAGGAGGAGGAGGAAGAAGAAGAAGAAACAAAAACAGGCAGTGGAGGTGCACACCGTTAATCCCAGTACTCAGGAGGAAGAGGCAGGAGGATCTTTATAGTTCTAAGCCAGCCTGGTCTACAGAAGAAGGTCCAGGGCAGCCAGGGATACACAGAGAAACAGTCTTGAAAAAAAAAAAATCAAAAGAAAGAATGGAAGGAAAGAAGAAGTGAAAGGAGACAAATAAAACTATTTTTTAAATGAAACAAAATAGTATCAAATGAGTCTAAATCAACCAAGAAGGGAAGACCTTTCTGTGACCTAATCCTCCCTGTAGATAGCCTATCTCATTGCTCTGCCCTGACCTGGCCTCCTCAGAGCCTCCCTTCTTCACCTAACCCCAGCCTTGCTTTCCTGGACTCTGCCCTTTTAAGCCTGCTCCTACCCACACCCCAAGCCATCTTTGGGTTTTTATTGAATCCAGCAACCCTGTTTGTTTTGTTTTGCTGTCTTTGGCCTGCTTCGGAGCCCAAGGACAGTTTGCAGCCTCCTCTTAACCCCCTCCTCCACCCTTTTCTCCCACTACTGTGTGAACCTTGCCCCAGGGGTTCATTCCATTTTATCACTCAAACTTCCGCACTTCAGGAAGACTTTGCCCCAGGCTTTACAGTCTTGCTTTTCCTTTCTCTGGGGAATCAGCCTCATAATCTATGAGTTTTAGTATTTAGTACAAGAGAAAAGGAGCCTCTTCTCTAACATGCAAGTGAGGAACTTCTGGGCATTAAGGCAAGCTCCAGGCACTTGTGAGCACGGATCCCTGGGCGGCTTCACAAAGAGCGTGTTTTTGAAGCTGGCCCTGCTCTAGCCTATGACATGCTCTAGGATTAATGGTTCTCAAGCTTCCTAATGCTGAGGCCCTTTGACATGCTTCCCTTGCTGTGGTGAATCCCAACCATAAAATCTATTTTTGATTCTACTTCAAAACTGCAATTTTGCTACTGTAACGAATCATAATAGAAATATCTGATATGGGACCCCTATGAAAGTGTCTTTTGACCCCCGAGGGGATTGAGACCCACACTCTAGGATGATCTCTGAGGGTCATTGCAGTAGGAATAAAAGATGTCCTCACAGCAGCTCCTGAACCCCTGCATGGGTCACCTCATCCCTTGGATAAGAGTCACTTATGAGGGGCTGGAAAGATGGCTCAGAGGTTAAGAGCACTGGCTATTGTTCCAACGGTCCTGAGTTCAATTCTTAGTAACCACATGGTGGCTCACAACTGTCTGTAATGAGATGTGGTTCCCTTTTCTAGTGTGTTGGCCTATATGCAGACAGAACACTGCCTACATAATAAATAAATCTTTTTAAAAAAGAGCTACTTGTGTACATTGCCCCTTAACCTGTGCAAGTGTCATATATTATATTATATATCGTAATGATATATTTTTGCAATCTTCATGAAATATAAAAGCATGCACACCTAGAATAGGTAACTCAATGAAATCAGAAAACAGCCAGGCATGATGGCACACGTTTAATTCAAGCACAATCAGATCTCTTTGACTTTGAGGCTAATCTGATCTACACAGCAAGTTCCAGGGAGCCAGGGCTACATTGTCACCCAGCTATCCAAGTTGCTGAAGTGGGAGAAAGGGAGTTCAGCCTGGGCTGCTTCATGAGAGACCCTGTATAAAAAACAGTGTGCAGGTTAGAGGAGGGAGTGGTGTATAGCTCAGTGGAAGAGGGCTTAATTAGCATGAGGAAGCCTGGGCTCAATACCTAGTACCAATAACAAAACAATTCATCAACAGCAATGTGTACATGGGTATGGGGATTGTGCAAATGAGACATAGTTGTCTTACCAGTATGGGTTGTTTAATTTAACACAATGACTTCCAGTTCTATCCATTTCCTCAGAAACGACATAATTGAACTTTTCTTCAAGGCTGCATACTCCTGCAAGAACTCCGGTGGGAATATACACCACTATTTCTTTATCCAGTCATCTATTGGTTGATGAGTGACTAGCCTAATCCAGTAATTTGGCTCCTTCGAAAAGCCAGCAAACATGTGACATGCTGAATTACATTCCTCCTAGTGGCTTTCAAGCTGACCTCTCAGGGTCTTCTGAAGTCACCCTACCTGCTTCCCTGTGTGTCTGTGTTCCCTGTGGTCCCTCCCTCTGCAAGCTCCCAGTGGTCCTTCAGCACGAACTCAAAGGGGCTTTCTTGTTCAATCTGTCACTGGGTCTCCCTCTGGGCCTGCCAGCTCTCTGCAGATTTTGTCCTAAGCCTCACCACCCTTCAGGACAGCACCGCCCCCCCTCCCCCATGCCCCATATGCTCAGAAGGATGTTTTGAACACCAATGTGTTGTCTTCACCACAGACACAGGCACTCAGAGTGATGACCTTTCTGTGGAAGCTGTCTGCAAATAGGAACTGAAGAACTCTGGTCTGGTGAACTCTTCAGGGCAATCTCTCACCACTTGCTTCTCCAGCCAGGAGTTTAGTTCTCTCTCCTTTACTCTCTTCCCATCTAACCTCTTCTCATCTCACACACACCACACACACACACACACACACACACACACACACACACACACACACACACACGCACACACACACACACACACACACACACACACACACACTGACACACCACTCCTTCAACAGCTGCAATCTGGAAGAAATTACTCTTCTAAAATCCAGACTTCCCTGGTTTCAGGAAATTCCAAGCTGGGCAGGGGGAGGAGTTGGGGTGGGGGCTCGCCTGTTCATCCCTCTAGCACTGCCCTGGCTTCCCAGCACGTTCAGCCTTCGATCCTCCTGCCCCCCAAAGCCGCTCAAAGGGCCCTCAGCTTTTTGCAACATCCAGGCTCTCTAGTCCTTTAAATCCTACGGGCAAACTTTGGGGGAATAAGAAAGGCTGGGAGGGGCCTAGGGCTTAACCCTCGCAACCCGGGATGATTAACCTAGACCAGCTAGGCAGACTGGGCGTTGACTCGGCGCGTGCTTAGGAGGCTGCCATGGCCCCAGAGAGGGGCTGAAGCTTATTCCCGGTGCAGGTAAGAGGGAACCACAGCCAAGGCTTACCAGACCGTGGGGTTTAGTCTCCTGGGTCTGAGGGAGGAGGACGGGAAACGGCAGAGAATGCAGAATCCTGGACCCCTGGAATGTGAGAGAGTAAAGCAGGGGGAGTCCCTGCCTGTGAAGCCAGAGAGCTAGGAGGAGGTGGGGCTCCTGGGACTCCACCTCGGGACCCAGACCGGGTGCCTAGGTCCTGGAGCCCCTTCCAGATTTGGCAGGACACTTTATTTTTTTGGCCAGGTGAGATCCCGCTCGGAGAAAGGAAAAGGGGCGCCAACGAGGTAGCCTCCGAAGCCAGGAAGGACCACAGCTTGAGCCGGAGTCCAATTCAGTCAGGACCCCGAGGTGAGGAGGCCGTAGTGGGCAGGGGTCTTCAACAAGAGGGGGGAAAAAAAGACTAGTTACCAAACAGATCAGGGCCTTTGAAGTCCCTGCTGCAGCCTTGTGGATTTAGGAAAACGGTTACCAGTCCTAAGATTCCAGGGGTCTCCAGTTGGGGGTCCCATGCCAGGTCTGGGCTCCACCCTCCTCCAGCCCGAGAACCAGTCCAGCCAGCTCTGAAGCCGGTTGTTATTTCCGTCCTGGCAGGGCTGGGGCTCAGAGAGGACAGAGGTGAACAGCTGTGACCCCCACCTCTGCAGTGGGATCCACGCAGTGCCTAGGCAGGAAAGAGAGTGGGAGAAGAGTGGTCAGAAAATATGAGCTTATCCGAACGAATGTCAGGGCGGGCTGGGTTACATGTGCGTTCTTGTTTCCTGTCTACTTTGTGTTGATCCCTAACAACAGTCCCTCTGTAAGAGCCTAGGCTGATGACGAACTTTTTCCAAGAATGACCGCATTGCCTTGGGTTTAACAGCCCTGCAGCAAGCATATTCTAGCTCTGTGTGCAGGACACCTAGGCTCAAGGTCTCAGGGCCAGCCAGGAGCTGCAGGGCGTGTTCTTGTGTGAGAGGCATGCATGTAGTGTGTGCATGCAAATATGTTAGGGGATGTGAAAGCCTAGACCAGGGAAGTCCTGTTATGCTCTCTTGAGATAGGGAGGGTCTCCTATTAAACCCAGCTATCTTCCTGCCCCTGCAATCTACAGTGGGGGCTGAGAGGGTTTTAACTGTGTGCTGGGGGTTTGAACTCAAGTCCTCAGGTTTGTGCAGCAAGTATCCTTGCCTCCTGAACAATTAATCTTTCCAGCCCAAGAGCCATGTAAGTCCTGGCTGGCCTGAAACTCTCTATGTAGACCAGGCTGGCCATACTTAGACTTAAAAATATCCACCTACCTCTGCCTTTTAAACACTGACATTAAAGACATGTGCTGCCACA
This sequence comes from Pachyuromys duprasi, assembly GCA_028658305.1. Classification (NCBI taxonomy): domain Eukaryota; kingdom Metazoa; phylum Chordata; class Mammalia; order Rodentia; family Muridae; genus Pachyuromys; species Pachyuromys duprasi. Next base: position 29,489,330 of record CM053758.1, read on the forward strand.
TCCACTTCCAAAAGCTCTTTTTTGGTTGTGACCCTAACAGCTAAGTCATCTTTCTAGCCCCACAAAAGTTCTTTTAAAGACTCTCCCCTCCCCCCCCCCACTCCCATATATATTGGGGAAAAAAAAAGCCAGGTAAGGTACCAAGGAAAGTTCTGGCCTTTATATCAAATTAAAACTTTTTTTTTTCCTTTTTATGTGGGTCCACCTCCTGTGAGTGGCTGGCAACTACAATAGCTTCTTTACATTTCACACTTCATCAGCTTGTTCTAAATCCAGAATTTGTTCCTGTGTGACCTACGGCAGCTATTGAATCTGTTTTTCATCATTAAAAAATAAATAAAATTATCATCTTCCATACCTTCTATTATTCTGAGGATTAAATGAGTTTGTGCATTCTTTCAAGGTAATGAGGTCAGTGCTCAGCCCTGAGAAAGTGCTTGGGAAATAAAACAGGTCATACATGTTTCCTGCCATCCTTTAACATACAGGTATCTGGCTCTTGATTTTCAGAGACTAAATTCAGCGAAAGGTTAAGGGCACTGATCAGGATTCCATGAGAAAAAAAGATGGTAAATTTCCAGCCCTCGTATATGTAATGTTACACATTGTGATATTAGATGAACCTATACATGCAGGCCTGTAATCCCAGCTACTAGGGAGTAAAGGTTGAGGCTGGAGGACCACAAGTTCACAGACTGTCTGGGTAATAGAGGGAACTCAGAACCAGTTTGGGCAACTTAATGAGGTCCTATCTAAAATAGTTGAAAAAAAATTTTTTTGAGACAGGGTTTCTCTGTGTAATCCTGGCTATCCTGAAATTTACTCCATAGACCAGGCTAGGCTTGAACTTATATCTACTTGTCTCTGCCTCCCAAGTGCTAGGATTAAAGGTGCCACATGAAAATTTTCTTTTCCTTTAAAGGCTAATGGTATAGCTACATGACAGAGTGCTTGCCTAGAATTTCCCAGTAAGGGGCTGAGAGCATGACTCCCAGAACACCTGCCTAGAATTCTTCACTAAGGGGTTAAGGATTAGCTTAGTGCTAGGGTGCCTGCCTGGAATTCACCAGTGAGGTACTAGGGGCATGGCTTAAAGATAGAATACTTGATTAACAACTAGTATGTTAGCTATTTCTAGATTCGATTCTCAGCACTCCAACAAAAAGAGCATAGAATTCTAAATAGCATTTACTTATTGAATAACTACTGTGTGCTTTGCTAAGATGGAGCATTCTATTGGTATCTCACTTGACAGATGAAACAACCAAGACCAGGGGTCACATTGCTTATCCAAAGCCACACAGCCACTGCTCCAGCCATATCCAAACCTGGGCAGCTGGTTCTCTGAATTCTACCTTTTCACTTCTCACTACAGAGCAAGCACTGAGATGAAGGGCATCACTTTCACCTAGAGAGGATTTTTGTGGTTAACTATGGCTCAATATTTACTAGTGAGTCCAATACAGCATTTTAAAAATGGGAAAATCCAAGTACCTGCTAAATTGTTGAGGGCAGGTCTCGGTCCATCACCACTTTTGTTTACATTATGGTGGAAGAAGGGAATGGTGATTGTGTGTCAAGTTACAATAAAAATATGTTTATTCAGCTAAGTTAAAGGCAGAGTGGAACTGGTAAAGCAAGAATAGTTTCAGAAATGGACAAGATTGCAGAGGTTTATAAGCTCAGAACTTGGGGAGACTGAGGCAGGAGGGTTGCCATGAGCTGCCTGTGAGATGCTATCTCCAAGACAAAACAAACAACAAAAGAATCTTCTCAAAACCACCACCAACAAACACCAATATTGAGGGCCAGGCCTGTAATCCCAGCTACTGGATGTTGAGGCAGGAAAATAATTAAATTCAAGGTCTGGGCTATAAAGTGAGTTCAAGGACAGCTTAAACAATGTAGTAAGATCTTGTCCCATAAGGAAAAACAAAAGAGAGGTCTGGGAAAGAGGTATAGCTGTGTTAGGAGCCAAGACTCAGACATTAGGAGCACTGAATGCCCTTCCTGAGGACCTGGGTTTGATTTCCACACCCACATTAAGAGCTGAGACTTATCTCAGTGGTAGAGTGGTTTCCTAGCATGTGTGAGATCCTGAGTTAAGTCCCTAACAGAGAAGAACACATGTAAAGTGTGCACATGTACATATATGCATGGACATTTCTAAGACTACATCTAAATTATTTCAAACAGTTTTGGCTCTACATTGTGTCCACGTCATCATTTATACTTCCCTGGGTGCTTAATGCTGAAAGAATGTTGGCTGCCTTGCCATCCTTGTCCAGTTTTACTAAATCTAATCTTTGTTCTGAAGTTATCGTTCGGGTGATCCAGCCTTTTCTTCTCTCAAAACTAGCACTACCAGTTGGCAATACTTAGTATTAAAAATAGGCTTTTCCTTAAGTCGCTGTCTCTATGTGCTCTACAAGGAATCGGTAGTGTCTGTTGTACAGACAGGAAAATGCAAAGATTAACGTGTGGAGATTTACATAACTGGGAAAGGGTGGGGTTTTGATGACAGAGAAACAAGGGATTTCATCATACATTGTAGCAGTGAGTTTTAAAAGTACAGACTTGGCCAAGTCACTCCTACAGTTTTCGAGGAAAAAGACCAGGCTCCAGGGTATGGGCCAAGGCTTGCTGGGGTTCTATTCACCACCCAGACAGGTGTGGTGTAGTAATCTAGCAACTGCACATTTGGTTTACAGCTCATAGCCGCAAACATGACATTCTTGCTGATTTTTTAAATTACATTTATTCATTTCCTTTTATCTATAAAGGTTTTGCCAACATGTATATGTCTGTGTGTGTTTGTGTCTACACCACATGCACGCTTGGTGCCCATGGATATCAGAGGCAGGCATCAGATCCTCTGGAACTATTGGTAATGGATGGTTGTGAACCACCATGTGGGTGCTGGGAATGTGTATGTTTCTGCATGTGTGAGTGAGTGTGTGTGTGTGTGTGTGTATACAGTGCCTGAGGAAAGCAGAGGGCATCAAATTGGAGCTGTCATTATAGGAAGTTGTAAGCTGTAGGAATTGGGTACTAGGATCAGAACCTCCCTCCCCTGGAAGAGTAGAAAACACCATTAAGCTCTGAGCCATCTCTATCCACACCCTCCCCCCCCCCCCCACTGCCAAGTTTTAATACATGAGGCATTTGCTTTATTATTACTGTTTTACAAAATATGAGAAGTTATACTGCTGGGTCAGTCTCTCCTAAAGCAGATCATTTTAATAATAAAATTCTGTAAAAAAACAGTTCCCCTCGATCACCCTAAACCTTCCAAATGAGAATCTTCATGTGGTATGTACATTGAATTGTGCACATGCTCAGTAGAGCCTTCTTGGTCCATTTCTGTGTATGGATGTGAGGGCATTTGAGTGTGTGGTTGGCCCTAGTCCTGTGCCTGGGGTTCTCAGTGGACAGAGTGCCCTGTCTTTAAGAATGGGTGCTGCTGATCTGTATCTATCCTTCATCTATAGCTAATGCTAACTGGAGTCCTTGTTTGTTTGTTTTTCACTAGCTTCCTTGGGAAGCACTCAAAAGTAGTTTTTTGATACTTACCCTATAGGAATGCTCAAATATTAGTTATTGGGGTGACCACATAGAAAAATGGTCATATGTAATGAGAATTCTGAAATGTTGGTTTCTTTAAAAAATACAAAAATAGGGGTTGGGTATTTAGCTAAGTGGTAGGGCACCTGCCTAGGAAGTGCAAGGCCCTGGGTTCAGTCTTCAGCTCTGAAAACAAAACAAAACAGAAATATTATTATGAGAATGTGCTTTCATTTTAATCCCAGGGGTAGGGATGTGGGGCTGCTTCAGACTGTCCACAGCAGCTGACTATATTTGCCTTACACTGTAGCAGAAGTGTGGTTTTGCCAGCTTCACATAATTTTTGCAATTGCGTAACATTTGGAATTTTGGGAACTTTTCATGGGGTACATAAAAGTGTAGGCCCCAAGAGAGATGGTCGGTGTGGTCATTTAGGGAGCTTGGCTGCAGTTTGCTAGTCAAAGAAGAAACAAAAAGAAAGAAATTAGACTGAGGAATTTTCCAAATTCCTCTCTCTCTCCTCTGTTTCTCTCCTGTCTAGTGTAGGGGGTGAAACGGGCCTTTTGGAGGAGAGATAGAAAGGGTGGGAAAATGAAGAACCCACAGCGTACGTACAAGACCAGCTTAAAGTCATGGACATGTTAGACTCAGGAAAACTTAAAAACTGCATTTGAGATTTGAGTCCCCAGTAGTGACCTTGGAAACCTTTCACAGCCTCAGTTTCCTCACTCCTTAACTGAGAATAATAATCCCACCATAGTCCTGCTTTATGAGAGCAATCTTGTGGACCCAGAGTTGGGGCTCCAGGGTGAGGCAGCTCTGATAGATATACCTGTAACCCCGCAGATGCCGGTGTTGAAGCAGCTAGGCCACGCACAGCCCAAGAAGCGACTGGAGCGGGGAGCACTGTCTATCTCAGCGCCCCTTGGAGACTTCAGGCACACTTTGCATGTGGGACGCGGTGGCGACGCCTTCGGGGACACCTCGTTCCTGAGTCGCCACGGAGGAGGCCCGCCCCCCGAGCCCCGAGCTCCACCAGTTGGAGCCCCACATTCTGTCGCTCCACCTGCAGTGCCACAGCCCACTGCGCCTGGTCTCCTAATGCCTTCACCTGCGGACCCACTGCTGTCCTTCCACCTAGACCTGGGCCCCTCCATGCTGGACGCGGTGCTAGGCGTCATGGACGCAGAGCGTGCGGAGGCAAGAGCCACCAAGCCCGACGGCGATGCCCACTCTGGAATGCAGCACCCCAAGGTTCCCTGCTGCTCCAGTGCTGACCTCCAGTTGGATGACGTCATTGGTCCGTAGCTTCCAGATTCCCACCCACCTCTCCCTCCAAACACCCCATTTTTGTACTCATAAACGTCCGAGGTTTGTATCATGGGCTGTGTCTATTCACACCATGCGGGATGGGGTGCAGAAGCAGGACAGTAGTGGGGTACTACCAACTGAAAGTCAAGTTAATGGGTTTGAAGGTGCATTCATGTAAAGCCCCTCCCAAAGGGCGGAGTCTCGCACCTCCTCCCCCGCCGCCACCCCGCCCCCTGCAGCCTTATTCATTCACCAAATATTGACCCATCCTCACTGCCACCTGGTTGAAGTCGGTGCCTAGTTTACAATCAGCTGGGAGAAATTTTGGCTTTAAGCATCACAGGTCGCCTGGCCTGCCACATCCCTCCAGGTGCACTCGACTGGGTGGTGCGCCGTTGTTTGTTTTTTTTTAGGGAGTGGCTGCTAAAGGAAGTGGAGTCACTTCTTCTGATCCCAACTGTGTGTCGCCCTGCAGGTGGCTGTTGCGTCACAAATCTGGGCACGAAGTTCAGCCTGAGCCCACAGATGTTCAGATGTTTTAACATCCCAGACATGCGGGGCAGCCTGTGTCTATCTCGTGGACCTAGGGTGGAGCAAGATTCTCAAAGGTTCCCAGAGGGAGGGACACTAGAATTACTGGGTTTGGGGCGGGGCTAACTTAGGTCCCTGGAGGGGCAAGACCAACTTAAATGAACTGAAGGCAGAATAAGGCCTTTTAAAGTTTCCAGAGGGGTGGGTTGTGTATGTCAACTTCTATACTGGGGACCAGGAGCAAGGTAGAGGGGTGGGGCTCCCAGGAAAGACAGGACCGGATATTTATAAGTAACTTGACCAAGGTGGGACTACCAGTCACTCATAGTCAGGTGTGGTATGTAAATCAATCAATGGGTCTTCCTCTCCTCCCCCAGTCGTGTACAGGTAAATCAGATATTGCTGGGCCAGGCTTCCTAGAGGTCCTGAGAGGGGGCTGGGCACAAGCAATCTATCTGAAGATAGAGGGCTAGGCTCCCTACCCCAGTGGCAGAGTATACGTAGGTCAGTTGGATGGAGAGAGGCCTTGCTCCGAGGCTCCCATGAGGCCGTGAGAATCGAGGAGCACATGTATTTGCATAGGGTGGAAACTATCCCTAAAATCCCCAAAGGGAGGAGCACATATAAAGTAGTTGGGTGGAATGGGACTTGGCTCCCTTGAATTACTGAGAAGCTTGATATACATGTAAATTGACTGGTGGGAGGGGACCAGGCGCACCCCAGGGGAGGGTGTCATTTTCGGTTGGCCAAATCCTGGAACTGGGCGTGGACTGGGAGTGGAACAGTTCTGATGCTCCGCCTAGTTCATTGGCCTCCTCTATGTGAGGCGGGCGGGGCTCCTGGCGTCACAGTTGGGGCTCAGCGCTGTGGACCGAGGCTGCTCTGTAGGCCGCGTGACCATGGAGGCCTTGGCCGATTCCTCTGAGGCCCCCGCGGCCTGCCGCTTCTTCCTAGAGGGCCGCTGTCGCTTCGGGGCGCGCTGCCGTCAGCCCCATCCTGGGGCCCCAGCGCAGTTCCCCGAAGTCTCGCACGCAGAGGCCGGATCCAAGAAGCCAGCTCTGCGTACTGCCGCCGACGTCATCCAGCGCATCCGCTGGGACCCGCACCTGGACCCCGCTGACTTTTCGGTTGGCTACACTGACCGCTTCTTGGGCGTGCAGGAGGAGCCCTTCTGCGCCTTCTGTTGGGACGAGCCACTGGCAGCGCTGGGACCTGGTGTGTTAGCAGTGCCGCAGCACCGTATACGCTACTTCCGCTTCCGGGGCCGCCTGGTGTGGGACCGAGACTCCCGTACAGACCTCATTTTTGGCTCGGGCTCTGTGGCTGGACGGGGACCCACCATACTCGAAGCACTGGACGGTGGGGACGAGCACTGGCCAGAGGGCGCGCTAGAAACTTCTGACACAAACAAGATAGGGGTGGCTTCCGAGGGCCAGGACATCCCTAGGGAAGGGAGTGGAAACCCTCCTGGAACTGGGCTTGATTCCGGCCTGGAGACACATAAAGTGAATGGGGCAACGAAAGAGACCATCCTGAATGGGACACCAGACCCAAGCGTGTGCTTCTCAGGGGTAAAAGAGATCATAAACGCAGTAGAGGTGCCCAGGGCTACACTGCTTCCGTGGTGGCAGGCGCGGGCCACAGAAACTTCTGGACGTTCTGCTGAAGAAATGGCAAGTGAATGGGATCCAGGTGCTTGGCCTGATGACAGGGCGGCTCCTCGCCAGCCCCGGCCTACACATTTTGTGGCACTGATGGTGACAGAGCCTGGGCTTAGGGCTGAAGTGGTAAAGGCCCAAGAGCATCTGGTCCAGACTGCCCCTTCCTGTGCTGCATTCCTGGTGCCAACACAGGCTCTGCACCTGACAATGGTCTTACTGAGGCTGACAGGCCCTGGAGAGGAGGCCGCAGCAGCTAGGGCTCTGAGGAAGGCCCTCTTGACACCAGGGCTTCAGGCACCCTCTGAATTACGGTTCCAGGACTTGGTTCTTCTGGGCCATCATGTGCTCTGTGCCACACCCTCCCCAACACTGGCAGGCATGGCCCAAACTCTGAGTCAGAGGCTAGAGGCTGAAGGGCTGAGTGTGGTACAGCCGCCAGGGCAACTACAGCCACACCTCACCCTGGCTAAGGTGCCACGTGGATCTCAGGTCTGCCTCCCTAACCCTGGGTTCAGCCTGAACCAGGAGCTAGGGAGGCAGCCCCTGAGGAAACTCTGGCTGTGCCGCATGGGCAGGGCAGGGCGGAACTACCTGCTTCTCGCCGAGATTCCCCTGAAGTGACAAAGGCTCCAAACTTCAGAGAAGAAAGAGACCGAGTTCTCTCTCTCTCTCTCTTTAATTTTGGTTTCAAGCTTCCAAAATTTACTGTACTCAATGCTCAAGGAGAATGAAGGAAGGGGTGGGGGGGAAGAGGAAGGGAGGGAAGGCAGGAAGGCATCTGGAAAAAAAGCAGCCTGACAGTCCAGCTGTTTGCAACCTCATAGCACATCCTCCAGTTACATGGCAGAAGGGGGAGGGGGGAGGGTGAAAAGAAAAGGGAAAAAGAAAAATAACTTAAATAAACACACACACAGAGAAAAGAGAAGGAAACATGACGTGAGTTGGTGATCCATGAAGGCAGAGGAGAGGAAAGGGAGGGTAACCGTTTTACCTGTGTTGAACCAGGGAGTGGGAAGGGAAGAGGAAGAGGGAGGGAGGGAAGGGAAAAAAAAATCAGAAGAAACATTGGGGCAGAGGGAGGAAGGGACACGGAGACAACTTAATACAACTTGAGTAAGACGAGGCAGCCCGGCTGGCATGGTCCCGCGAAGGCCTTGGAGTCCTCAGTGCTGTGTGGCGCTGGTCTGGCTGTGTCGGTGGTGCTGGCTGGCTTTTCTGGGGTGAGGGGTTGAAGGTGGGGCATAGTCTTTAAGCAGCTCCCCTCACCCCAAACACTGAGGCCCCAAAGGCAAGAGTCTATGAAGAAGCAGACGAGGCAATGGTTGTGGCTGGCTGGTGCCCCGCTGCAGGCGGGTATGGGCTGGACGGCCTGTCTTCTTTCTGCTGGCCCCCCAGCTTGGGATGGGCCAGCACGCAGGGTCAGGTGCTGGAGTACGAGCTCGAGAGAGAGAGAGAAAAAACACTGAGACAGCATTAGTGGAGGTGAGAGGTGGACACAGAGCCTGTAGCCCCACCCCACCCTCCTCCACTATACTCCCAATTATCCCCTCTGAGACAAAAAAATAAAAACGTAGAAAAATCTCTGTACAGGTCCCCAGTAGGAAACGGGGGTAGGGATGCTAGCTCTTCATGGAGCCCACTCCCTACAAATTAATTTACAACCCATGTCCATGGCTCAAAAACAAAATCCGCAAAGGCGGCACTGGGCTGCAGCCCTGACCCCCGCCCGTGCTTGATGGGTGCTCAGAAGGCTGGCAGCTGCGCCAGGCTGAGGCGGCAGTCCACGCTGGAGTTGTCCGGGCCCGTGTAGGACAGGCCCAAGGGCTCTAGGAAGGCCCGGCAGGCGGCCTCGCCCTCGAAGGCCAACTCGGCCTGCAGGTAGGAGACGGGCAGCGCAGGGCGGAAGCTATGGAGACAAGAGGAGAAAATGATGAGGCAAGCAGACAAGGGAGTGCCCAAGAGCAGGAAGCAATGCTCCCATCTGGGCACACATTTTCCTCAGCAAGGAACCTGTTGGCTTCTGTAGCCCCTCCAAACCTCCCCATGAAGGGACTTGGGGGGGCCAGGGATGGGGTTGGTAGCCCCAATGCCCAGCTGTGCCCCCCCTCGCCCACACTTACCTGTCCAGGTAGGAGGGGGCAGGAGGGAAAGGGCCCAGCTGGCTCCTCTGCCGGCTGAGGGGCTGGAGCCACACAGAGTAAGTGGTACATGGGCTCAGAAGGTAGGGACAATGGTGCCCCTCCCTCCCAGAATGTTTGTACAGAGTATCACACTCAGCAGTGCCTTATGTTTGCTACTAACTGGATACTAACTGCCTGGGACAAGGCAGTCTGTGATCTGAGGGACTTGTTTGCCAAGAATGGCTATGCCAAGTTCACAGGGAAGACACCATGAGAATGAAGTCAACACGGGCCAGAGCCCCACTCACAAGAACCAGTGTGCGGTGCAGCTAACAAGGCTGACTGTGAACAGATTTTTACCTACTTACACCACTGAGGCTTGAGAGCTGCCCACTGAGTGGTCTACCAGACTACGAAAAGATGAGTTGAACTGACTTAAAATCTTAGGACAAGTTTCCTTACCTACTGGTTGCAAGCCTCATTCTATTATAACACTGCTACCTAGCATGGCATTCAAGATCCCCTTGACTGACAGACCTCTTGACCACGGTTTTTCAACCTTGGCAAGACTGGCATACACTGCTGTGAGGCCTTTTATTGCACAGCATCCCTGGTCTCTAGCCATGAGATGGCCAACAGCATCCATATCTCTTACCCACATGGGCAAGCCTCATGTTGTCTGATGCCCAAGGGTCCTGCAACACCACCCTCCATGCCACAGGTCCCCAGTCCAAAAGAATTTTGATATTCAAGAATGAAATGGGCACAAGGCCTCAGATCAAGAGACTGCTGGCAATAGGAGCCAGGCCACTTTTTACATATGTCAGGAAAAAGAGCAGCAAGTAGCTGCAGGCAGGCCTGGAAAAGGGGGAAAATAAAGCAGGTTGTAAGCTGACGTGAACATAAGAGGAGTAGAGGAGAAGGACATGATACCAGGAGCAGTGAGGGGAAACAGTGGGAGAAAAGCTGGAACTGAAGGTGGCTGAGGAGGAAAGGGCCGGGGCCAGGGTTGGAGCGAGATTGGAAGGAGACTCCAGCAGAGGAGCTGCAGGCTGGCCAGGATGTGGAGGGGATGTGGCAGAGCCACAGCACAGAAGGCGGCAGAGTGCGGTGCCACATACGTTTTGATCATGGCCTTGAGGGCGGCCTTGCGTTCCCGGTCTGCAAACTTGTCCACAAGGTAGCCAGACATGCAAGGTGCATGACAATAGAGCCGGAAGAAGCGATGGTAGTTGCCCAGGGCCCAGGCTGCCCTCAGTGCCAATGCGTGGGACACACAGGGGTCTGCCTTCAGCTCCCTCGTGAGGTATGCCAGCTCCGTAGTGATGTCTGCAAAGAAGGTAACTGGAGGTCAGGCGGCAGGGAGGCACCTTGGGCATGGCACCTTCCACCTTGGCGTTGGGCCTCTCACCTCCAGAGTTCTTGGTGAATATGTAGTAGAGGATTCGGTACGCAGTAAATTCGCCAACATTGCCTGCCAAGTTTTCAGCGTACAACGACTTAAGCTGTGTTTGGCACTGGTTGAATTCTTCATGGTCACCCTGACAGCACAGCAGGAGAGAGGGGTGTGAGGCACAGTCACGTACAGGTGGTTTCGGGAGAAAAATGGGAGGCCCGTATACCCAGCTCATACCTTCTCCAAGGCAATGCGGGCATGGGTCTCATACACCTCCACAGTGAACTCGGTCCGGATGCCTTGCACCTAGGCAGGAGAAAAGAAAGTCAGGCACAGCACGGCAGGGCAGGATGGCTGACATCAGAGCCCTCTTAGTATCAATCTGCCTTACTGTCAGATCCTGCCGAATAGATTTCATCTGCTCACAGGCAAAGGCATAGTCCTGCTTCTCCTTCCAGTGGGACTTGACCATGCACAGAGACTTCTTCAAAACCTGCAGGAAATGGAATCAAGGCCGACTGCAGAGAGCTCTCAGGCCAAAGCCACTGTGTGGCCATTCAATGAGATCTGCAACACAGCCTCTATCAGTGACTCACCACCGCTGTGAGCAGACAACACTGAGCCAATACACAAGAGTGTGCACCCTAAAACTTCCTGTTGCCACACAAAGGCGTGCCATCCTGAAGCAGAACACCAGCGGCCATTCCAAGGCTACGAGGCTCTAGGGTCCTGCAGATTAGTCTGCTGTGGCTTTGCTGGTCACAAGGCTGATTGTGGCCAGCCTATGCCCCAGATATGAAGAGCCTACATGCTAGGGTTTTCTCATAGCTGGAACTGCTGCCTCCGACATCCCACATGTGCCCTGTACCCCTCTCTATGTTAGTTCCCTTGGCCTTATGCCAACACATCCTGGGGCAGACACACACTGCCTGGGACTTACGGCCACAGGTCGAACAGTTGATGGGTCTGGGGCACAGGTGAGCCGCAGATAGTGCTTTGTGATATCAGGACAGGTGCCCACAATCTGCAGCTCCTGCCAGTCAGGGTCAGCTCCACTGCTTTCCAGGTTACTCATCTGCAACACCAAAGGTTCGAGGCGCAGGCGGCGTGAATGACCATGCTGGAAGCGGGCTGCCCTCTTTTGCTTCTTAAGCTCACGCTCTGGGTCTTCACACTCCAGTGCTGCCATCTTCTTGCGGCTGCGTTTGGTGGGAGCTAGGTCGTGTCTGGGGAGGATGGGTATAGAAGGCCAATGTCTTCAGCCAGTCTAAAAGGCCATCTACCCACCTGTGAGACCCATTACAATCCATCTATGACTACACAGAAATCCTACCAACGTGCCTCACCTCTTTCCACGCTGCGCCCTGCCTCGACCTCGATCCATGTGGGCCCCTCGACCACCCCGACCTTTAGGGGGTGGGTTCCTGCGGCCTACAGGGTGACACTCGTTCCCTGAGTAGGAGCTATCAGAGTCCGAGTGGGAGTCACTGTGTGAGAAAGGGAGAGAGTCAAGCCTGAAGCACAATGGTTCGGCTCCAAGCAGGCTCCTCCCAGCTACCCTCTAGTCCAAGCCCAAGACTGCACACCTTCTACGGAAGTGTCGGGTAGGGGACCTGGATGAGGAGCGGGAGCGCGAATCCGTGCTGGAGGAAGAGCTGTTATCCTTCATGAAGACGTTGCGGTTGCCGAACTTGGCGAAGCTGCTACCCCGAGCTCGGCCAGCACCCCCAGCCCCAGGTGTCCCTCGCTGGGATTGGGCACCCCCGCCCCTGGTCACCGAGCCTGCCCCCCTGGAAGGGTGAAGGCTGCTAGGGGCCTCCCACCGCTTCTTCTTGGGGCTCTCAGCCACAGGCTCCCTGGTCAGTCTGAGGATATAGCAGGGCAGGGCATTACCAACCAGCCACCAACCTGCAGGTCAGCAGACCCCACCCCGTGGCCCAGGGCCACAAAACCTCAGAAAGGAGAGGCACTTACCCCGGCAACTCAGCCACTGTGGTGCAGGAAAGGGACCAAGCCCAAGATTGTCTGTGTCCAGGGGATGCTCTTAGCCATCAAGCCACCCATCCCTCCCCAGCAACCCCTGAATGCTCCCCCAAACCCCATCCTTGATCACTCTTGGGCCTTCTACCCACCCCCCAGTGCCCTGAGATATAGCTGTCAGCTTTCTGGTTCATTTCTCTCTGAAGCTGCTAGCTCTGATACCCAAGTCCCCAGCCATACCAAGCAGCCCCACTGTCTCATAGTGTCACCCAGACTGACCCAGGCAGAGGCTCTCGGCTCCAGTCGATGGTGTAGGCAGAGCCATCCTGGAGCCGGGCCTGTAGCACCTCCTTGAGCAGCTTCTCTGTCCGGTCCTTGTCCTCTTCTGACTCGCAGGCCGTGAAGCACCGCTCCACATATTCCTTCATATCCTGAGGCCAATCATCTGGCTTCCCAGAAAGGTTACCCCGGCCAGAAGGACCACTGTGGAAGTGGAGGACAGATGGGTGGGCCCCAAATCTCAGCACAACTTTCCCTGTGATCTAAGACGGCAGACTGGCACTTTACATTTCCAATGCTCCCTTCACCTCAAGGTATTCAAGAGTAGTGCCTACAGAGGGACCCTGAAGCACAGACCATGGGGAGGCAGGGATGAGAATCACCTGTGGTTCTGGGCTTTCTCAGAGTTGGGCTGGGGGCCAAAGCTGCTGTGCTGAGCCTCTGCATTGGAGCTGAAGCTCTGGTTGGTGACAGCAAAGGGCCGCTTCTGTATGTTGAACTTGAGACCTCCAGTTCCAGGGGCAGCTGTGGGGGACAACAGAGTCTGAGTTAGGCCCTTTCCCAGACATTCAAATAGGCCAAGCTCTGGTGCAGGCCCCTTGTATGAGCATACTTTTCTGGAACAGTCTTCCCCTAGACTACAGCTTATCATAACAACCTGATAAAGGCCCAGCCACCCTGTATGGCTCACAGCCAAGCCCCAACCCGCTGATGCCCAACAGATCTGCTAACTCACGTTTCATGCGTGTCCATAACTGCTGACCCTTCTTGGGCTTGGCAGGCTCGCTATAGCTGTGTGGCCCATAGGCCTGACCTGTAGGTGCCCCTGGCTGACTGTGCTGAGTGGCTGGGGCTGTTCCGGGCTGAGGGCCGTTGCTTAGACCATGTGTCCCATGTTGGGGATTTGATGGCTGAGGGGGCTGGGCTGTAGGTAGCTGCTGAGGGGAAGCCTGGTAGGCCAAACTCTCATCCATGCCAGGGACAGGAGGTTGCTGTGGGAAGAAGCAGAGGCTGAAGGCAGCAAGCAGCATCTTGGTGCTAAATCACACCGTATTTGGTTCTTGCACCCATCTTTAATACCAAGTGCTCTAATCTTTTACGGGCCGCCACTCTGTGTGCTTGGTGACTCCCTGGCTATCTATTTCGACTAGCAGTCTTTTTCATAACTGAGAACACTCAGACTCAAGATACTGAAAAACCTTCCACAGCCCCAGCTGTTCAGCAGCAGCTACCAGCAATGCCAACCTGATAATGTCAAACAATGGCACCTGACTCTGCTACACTCACGACACACCCACTGACACTCTCTCTCTTGAGCACATCAACACATGGCAACACAACTGCCCGAAAACAGTAAGGCTTCACCCTATCAACACAGAAAAGCCACTGAGGTACAGAGGTCACATGACTCCAGAAGTCCACACAAGGGGCAAAGCAAGGACTCAAACCCAGGTTAATGCAGTTCCCATGCTTTAGGCTCCTCTACTCCTCCAGGCTTCACTGGATGAAAAAGCAGCATGTTGGGAAGGTATGGGTGTGGTGTGTATGCACCACGTGCTGGGGAGGTGGGGGGCAGAGACTTGCTCCTGAATGCGGGTTTGAGTGCACATGCTGAGGAAGCGAGAAAAGACAGACTGCCAAACTACAAACTATTCCCACTATCTCCCAACACTATAGCCTCTTGGCCTCGCCCAGCCTCAAGCCCATCCTAATTTTAAAAGCTAAGCCTTTAGATTAGGAGCGGATTGGCAAGAACAAGGGTGAAGGGATGGAGCAGCTTTGAAATTGTGCAGACCATTCCTGGTTGCAAGCCCTCTCAAAACCCAGGCTCCTGCTCCCAGCTAACCAGGAGCAGCTAGGCACAGCATTACCTGGTTCAGAGTCCCTTGGTGCTGGGGAGCCGATGGCTGCTGGGCTGCAGCTGAGCTGTAGGAGCTGGCCATCCCATACTGGGAGGGGGAGCCGTAGCTCTGGTACATGCTCTGCCAAGGCACAGGGGGAGCCAGAGTTAGTGGAGGCTGCTCATGCCTTTGGCCTCCCTTAGAACCATGCACAACTCAAGAGGCTAAAGACTACAAGCCCTTATTTTTTCCACCACACAAATGCACCAACTCACGCATTTAAAAAAAAGGAAAACTAAAACACAAGAAAACAAAAACCTCTTCATCCCATTTATGCTAGCACCCAGAGCTCATTAACAAGTAGTGAGAAGTAGTAAGCGCCAATGCTTCTAAATGTTACATAAAAAGGCGGCTCACCCCTTTAATCATAGGACACTGGAGGCAAGGCCGAGGCAGGTGGATTTCTGTGGAGTTTGAGACAAGCCTGATCTACATAGTGGGTTCCAGGCCAACCACAGCTACTAGGTGAGACCTTGTCTTAAAAAAAAAAAAAAAAGAAAAAGAAAAAAAAAAAAAAGGCAAGTTTGTGGTGGTGGTGTACATTCAAGAGGCTGAAGCCAAGCTGGGTTTCAAAAAGAAAAGCAAAAACCCACTTTAACGAAGTCTACACACAGCTATAGGTGTCAGTAGGTAATTTCCCACAGTAAGAAAACAAGCCAAAGAGGAGAAGCAGGAATATGACTTGACAGGCACTGGAAAGATCTCTGAAGGTGAATTCTGAGAAGCAAGAAATCTTAACATGAGCACAGTAAAATGGAGAGCTGCAGCAGAGCAAGGCACAAGGTACTAGGATGTGACAACGCCCTGGAGTCTGGAAGCAGCAAGGGTGTGAGTGCCAACAGTGGAGATGGACCAGAACGGACACATCAGATCTTGTGAGACCTGAGCAGAAAGCTGGGGTTTCTCTCAGGGGCTGCTGGCAAGTTTCCAAACACTGCTGTGTCTATCTTTATCTCTAACCATTTGCCCACACTGGCAGAAGGCTCCCACCCTGCAGCCAGGTACTCACCATGGGGTAGTAGTAGCTGTAAGGATAGGCATAGTTGTATTGCTGGTACCACTGGTAGTACTGCTGCTGCTGCTGCTGCAGGGCTGAGGCTTCTGCCTGAGACACATACTGTGGAGACAGAGGTACGTATATGGCTGTCAGCAATAGCCATGAAAGTCCATGGACACTAGAGTCCCAAGAGGGAAGGCCTCTATTGCAGAGTAACTACAGGAAGGGAAAAGAGTTCATGACCCGACACGACAGTAGAGCCAGGCATCTGGAAGATCATCAAGATCACTCAGGCCCTGGCTGACTCAATGAAGTTGACTCTTTTCCCTTCCGTTGGATTTAGTTAACAGGCAAATATTACAGTCCCCTAAGGTACTCCATCCTCTGGAAGCTAGCAACCTCCCTACCCCAGCACAGCAGTCCCCAAGTCCTGCATGCCGTTCTCACTTGTGCATTAGCCACAGACCCACTGGCGCTGGCTTTGGAGCTGCTGGCAGCCCCTGCTTTGCTGATGCTGGCCAGGGCCTGGCGGGCCTTCTCCCACTCTGGGTTCTCGTGCATGGGAGTCTCCATGCCATTCTCCCTGCTGGCACCAGCCACCATGCTGTACTGCGAAGACCTACAAAGGTGAAACAGAGTTATGTTTCCCCCTGTACACAGGTAGACATGGTCAGGGAAAGCAAACCCAAGGCTTGAATTAGAGCTAAGCTCCCTACCCACACACCGCAGCCCAAGCTGAAGATGACACTTAGCAAGTGCCAAGCAAACAGAACCTTACACATAATCTAGGACCTTAGGAAGACTCATTTTACTAGCCAATGACTTCTGATATGGCCAACTATGAGAAAATAAATAAATAAATAAATAAATAAATAAATAAATAAATAAATAAATGGGAGGAAAGAAAGAAAGAAAAAGGAGTTATCATGTAGACAGTATGAGGGGGCTGGAGAGATAGCTCGGGTTTAGGAGCATTTACTGGTCTTGCAGATATTATAAGTTCAGTTTCCAGACCCCATGTCGGGTGGCTCACAGCCACCTATAACGCCGGCTCCCAGGGATCTGATGCCTCTTCCACCCTCCATGTGTGCGCCAATCCCTCCATCCCCCTCCCCCAAAATCTCACAAGCATTCATACACACATAAAAGGAAAGCTCAAAGGGGAAGCTTGCCCCTCCACCCTAAACCCCAGAATGCACATCTCCTCCTCCAGGCTGTGTGAGGTCCCACTGTCTTCTCCTTCCCTCTGTAATGGGCTATGTTCCCCTTGCCCTACTAACCAATCTGTGCTGCGCTGATCACCCACGTTGGCCGCCATCTGGACCTTGGGGTGTAGGGAGTGGACCTCGGGAGCCAGACTGCTTTTTCACTGTTTATAAGAAAAGACATAATTAGGAAAATCCGTGGGGGGGGGGGGGGACAAAGCAGGTTGGACGCATGGAAGGCCAGGAAGGAAAGGGAGAGTATCTCATAGAAGGGAACACTGTTAAAGAATCCAAATGTGGTAGCTCATGACTGCAATCCCAGCACTCCTTTGGGAGTTAAGGCCTGCCTGGACTACATGTTGAAATTCTATCTAAAAAAACAAATTGCCGAAAGAATCAGAGATGAATCCCAGTGTGGAATAAAGAGACCCAAGCATGAAAGGAAGACACTGGCCTCCCTGGGAGGGCGCCAAAAATGCAGGACGTGAAAATGAAAGACAGAGAATTTGCAACTTGCATTAGGAGTGTGGATGTGAGGAGAAACCTGGCTCAAGTGGTGGATGAGACCTTAGTCCTGGGCATCAAATCTAAAGAGAATCCTCTATTGACACAGGTTCTCAAGGAAGCAGGAGGGCATTCCAGCAAGTAACTACCAGTGAGTGAAGTACTGGCTACCAAGAAGCCTGGCAAGAGAGAAGCCTCTGGGGACATATTGAAGAACAAGGTGCTAGGAGAATATTAGAGAGCAGAAAAGGGGGATCTATAGACGTCCCACTGACGAGCAGTAGATGGTGAAGGTGTAGGAGGCTCTCCCTAAGTGAAGTCACTGGTAGGCTATCAGAAGCTACCAGGCTGAATCAAATCGAGCATCCAGAGAACAGAGAAGAACATGTATGGGATGTTCCTAGGAGCAGGAGCTGTTCTGGGAGAAACAGCAGGCAATTCCTCAGGCAGTGTGTTTGCAGATAAAGCTTTTAGCATGCTGTGGGAGGCCCACTCTCCTGAGAAACCATTAGGGGTGGGGTAGATAGTGCCAATAGAAAGGTGAAGGACAGGCTTGGGGACAGGGCAGGAGGTGCCCAAACAACAGGAAGATGTACAGCAAAAAACCAGTTTATTAGAGAAACCAAAATCTAACAACAAGCCTAAGGGACACTGACAGGCCTCAGAGGCCTTTTTTGAGAAGTTCAAAGTGTAGTATGAGTTAAGGGATCCCAACTAGGAAAGCAGGTAGGAGACCCTGGGGGTAATAATTAGAATTGGGAGTGAGGCCTAGGGAGAAGGGGACTAGGACAACATGGACGCTAAGCAGGAGCACCTGGTTGTCCCGCAGGCATGAGGTCCACGAAGCCAGATGGAGGCAGAGGCCGCCCTGAACCCAAGCGACCCCCCTAAGCTCCGCGACCTGCCACTAGCCCGGCCGCGCCTGCGCACCACGCCGCGATTGTGGCCTCTCTGGGTTGCCCTAGGCAACAGGGCAGACGGCGTAACAGCGGGTCAATGGGGCCACAAAAAGAGCGTCTAGGGCACTAGGGTCCGCAGCGTTCCCAAGGCCCTCGGCAAAGCACAAGAGACGCGCACGCGCAGTGGCCAACCCCACCCAGCCCGCATGCGCGCCGGCGCCCCAGCGGCCACACCCTTTACAGACGCTGGGCGCGGCGTCGGTTGGCCTCGCCAAACAGGCCTAGGCTCGCGGAGCGCGGGGCCCGGCGGAGTCCCTGTGCTCTCCCGCCAGCCTGCCAACTACTCCCCACACTCACCAGGACCGCTCGCTCCCGGATTCGTTACCGGCGGCCCAAGGCGGCTACGAGCCAACCAAGACAGCGCTCAGTCACCGGCTGGCTCTAGTTTGGGGCTGGAACGTCCTGACCGCGACGTGATGACGTTACCCGGATGTCTGTCCCCGCCCCGTGTCGCGCACAGCCAATAGCTGTCACGGCTCGACTTGAACCGTCCTCTGCTCAGCCCGCCCACGCAACGCGTGTGGGCGTTGTTGGCAAGCCGGAAGCTGGACTTGGACGGTGGCCCCCTGGGGACAAGTGTCACAAGCTCTCCCAGCCCTTCGTATGTGCGCACAACCTAGTTTTGACTCAGTGTTCGGTAGTCATTAGCCCTAAAATGGAAAGTATAGGGACAGGAGTTGTGAGGCTGCGCGTTGTGCTATGACGTTTAAAAAAAAAAAAGAAAAGGTGTGTGTGTAGCGGGGAGAGTGGGATAAAGATGAATTCTCCCCTTGCTTGCTTAGTGAATAAACTTGGAATGGCGCACCTTGCCTGGGGAACAGCGAACGCCGACGAAAGGAAGCAGGAAATACGCGTCGCTCGGGGAATGGCAGTAGCCATTGGACTGTGACTCTGGAAAGGTATTCTGTAGGGTGCTGGAGTAGAGAGATGTTTAGAGAGAAGCTACTAGCAGAACCTAGACTTATCTGTCAAGGGTAGATCAGGCTGGCCTGAAACTCAAATCCGCCTCGCTCTTACGGGCTTGTAAAGGTGTGAGCCGCCCTCGCGGCCACAACAGACCTTTCTTAAAAAGTTCACTGTGTAAATAGGAGTGAATTGTGCCTTCCATTAGGGATCCCTGTTAAAGTAATACATGAAACAGAACCTTATACCCCAGTTTCCAGTCGCACTTTGTACTAGCAACTTTTGCTTGCTAGTACAAACGTTTGGATGACTCTGTATAATTTTGTTAGTGTTAGTATGGTAGGGTTCTTCTTCCCGTCGCTCTTTTTTTTTTTTTATAATGAACTTTTATTTTGGAATAAATTTAGGTTTACAGAAATAAAAATTGCAAAGATAATACAGGAGTTGGACATATATTATGCCTAGTTTCCCCTATTGCTAGATTCCACACCTCGAATTCACCAGTTTATTTGTTAAAAGAAACTGACCGACGTTGCTTTAATACTCTTAACTAAACCGCAGACTTTAGACTTTGGCACTTTTCCCAATGATGTTTTGTATGTGCCAGAGTGTAACCCAGAGCGTCATGTTGCATTTATCTTGCTTTTTACTATCCTGTTTTCTGGATTTGATAACCATTTGCTTGACGACACAACTGGGGTTCAGGGAGTCAAATGATTTGCCCACATCAACACCGCGATGCCAGGACTGGGGCCCAGAGGCATCCAGCCAACCACTGTGTGAGACTTCAGGGTGCACCCCTGGTGCTTCTGTGCCCTACTGCCGCCCTGTCACATTCAGTTTGAGGACCCTGCGCTACCAACTTCCACTACAGAATTGTAGATCTTCCAGAGTTGTACTATGCAGATGACTTCTTTTTGTGGACTTTGTGTCTCCAGGGTTTAACTGAACTAAGTGTTGCCTGGGCAAAGGGTTTTCACACACATCTTAGTCACCTGTTCATCTCTTTCTAAGCTTGTTCCCTAAAGGATCACCTGGTCAAGATATGTGGTTTCCATTCTCTCACATGTAAGCAGGTTTTTCTTTTTTGTTTTATTCACATAACTGTTGATTCACAGCAGCATGTTTTGAGAACCTTTCCCCGGGTTTCCAGACCATTCCAGCCAACACCCCATTTTAATACCACAATAACTAGATACTAGAGAGGGGGAAGTAGCACACTGTGTTGTTGAATCATTAGAATTTTAACAACTTTTATCAATTTGTCTTGAGGTTTTTGTTTCCTCAAATTGAGTTTGTCTTTTTGTTAGATAAATTGAAGCTTTTGTGAATTATGTTTATCTATTAACACTAATAGTTTTCTTTGTCATATGTGCTAGTTTTTTTTTTAACAAACTTGCATAGCTGTCATTATGTAGACAATACATTTCCCTTTTGACTCTTCCATGTTTCTTTGTTTTTACTTTATAATTTATTGACTGCCTCATCTTTTCCTATCTGGATTTGTGATATCTTCCTTAAAGTTTCCCCCTCTACATTACCCTGGAAGCACTACAAGCAAATATTATTCTACTTTGTCTCGGAGTGCTGCTGTCTCGGAGTGCTGCTGTCCCTTTCCTGATACAAACTTAGGTTTTCTGACATCTTGTGCTGGGTTTGAGCTGCTAGGAAGCAAGCTGATTCCACATACACAGTTGCTAAACCCAACCAGCCTTGCACATTCCACACTGGACTGGACTCTGTTCCTGTGGATGCACACATGTTTAGATTTAGTGCTAAGTTTCTTCTCTTCTGGGGATCTGCTTCTTCTCGTTTCAAGATACACATGTGACGTTCAGAATCAGATCAGTGCTGAGCCTGGACATGAGGAGAGCTGCCTGTCAACCACCAGGGTCTCTCTAGTGCAGCTGGGACTTCCTCTCAGTTGGCTTAGACAGCTCAATTGACAAGGCTCCTGACCCTGAATCTGAGAGTCCAGGCTTCAGTTTCCTGCTGCCTTTAGAGGTGGCGTCTGGAAGTTTAACAGTGGCTCAGACTGTGGCTTAGAATTCAAACAAAAGAGCATTAAGAAAAATAAAATTAAAAAGAAAGAAATCAAGAGCTCCTCCATGTTGGAGTGTTGGTTAGCTTCATCTTGTGCAGGACTTCTCCCAGGAGTGGGGAAAATAAGATGGACCTAGCTACCTGTAAAATAAAAGTCTTCCCTTTTATTTCAAATCAACCCTTTTCCAAGTTAGTGCCACAAGTTGAGATCGCCGGGATATGGCAGGAGCAGGGACATCCCTGCCCTGCCTCCAGCTTAGCCCCTCCAAGGACAGGGCTGGCAGCTAAGGTGAGGGACACCTGGCTGCATAGGTCAGCTCCCTTTCCAGCCAGCCCTGGTCCCTGCTGTGCCACCTCAGCAATCTCCTGTACTAAGGACAAATGGGGATGGGGGAATATTGGGGCCAGAGCAGGATGTCATCCTATGTGAGGTGTCCATGGTCAGCAGTACTAGTGGTCAGAACCCAGGCAGGGTCAGGTTAGTGGGGCCTTCTCCAGCAGCCAGGAAAGGAGCTAAGACAGAGAAAGAGAGATGAGAGTAGGCAGGAGACATCCCATGGACACCCACCAACATGAGAGAATACAAGTACCGTAGGGGAGAGCCAAGGCCTACCTGCACACGAAATTATCATTGAAGCTTACCAATGAGGAGAAGCTGGCTCTGAGCTGGACAAGGGCTCAAATGGAAGACTGCCACTGTACAAAGCGCTTGGATTCCTGTCAGGACAATGGACAGAAAAGATATACAGTGAGAATCTGTTGTGTACTGTGAGAACCCTCCCACCTTCCTCAAACCCAACACTCCTCATTCAGGTCCAAGACTCATCCTTCTTCCTACAGGATCCCAGGCCCCATCCCTCCCTCAGACCCAGGATCCCAGGGCCCAGTCGTCCTCCCTCAGACCCGGGTCAAACACCCCAGCTTTCCTCCTCAGACCAGGGTCTGTACCTGAGGGTTGAAAGGGTCGTCATCATCTGTGTCATCGTAGTCATCACTGAGGTGTGATGTGGGGAGTGGCAGAGAAGCAGGATGGGAACCCATCAGGAGGCTGTCCCATCCCCACCAGTGGCCCTGGGTACTGCCTCCTGTCCCCTCCCTGGGGACCCTGCCCTCTCACCCCTGCTGACCTGGGCGGGAAGAGGGCCCAGGCACGGGGCAGGCTGCAAAGGGTGGTTGCCAGGGCTCCCGCAGACAGGAGAGAGAAGAGCATCAGGAACAGCAGGCCCTCCAGGGCATCTTCACACAGGCCTCGGAGTGCTGAGCCATAGTCCTGAGGCAGAGGGGGAGCCTCAGAGTGTGCACACAGGCACTCCATACACAGGTCAAACCATCTGTCTACCTGGCTGTGTGGATTGCATGACTCACCCAGACTCTGTGCTCAAGTGTAGTCTCCTGTCAGCTGTTTTGAACACGAAAAGTCATCCATGTGTTCAGCTTGTGTCTTTGCTGAACTGCAGCCCCACAACCCACGCCTATTTTATCTCATCCCCCACCTATATGCAAAGTGGTCTGGCATCTCCACTCAGCACCCAGAGAACTGCTTCCCCAGCTGCTTGGGCGGGCAAGCCTCTATACTGCTGCCTCCCACCAGCACCAGCGCTGCCTATCCTTGCTCCATCCAGGTGCTATTGACAGACGATACCAGCAGCATCCTTCCCTGCAGTTGTGACAGCCACAACCCCAAACCTTGTCAACTTCTTCCCGGGTCCCACAGATCGCTGGCTTACAAAACACTTGGGATTAGACACCCATGTGATAGACATGCAGAAAAGACTGGCTACTGTGACCACTACCCTGGTGGCCAGCAGACGCTCTGTGACCTCAGTGCCCGGGGGCACAGCCAACAGAGTGATTCATTCTGCAGGGACGGACTAATCCATCTTTGTTCCAGGCATGCCCTCAGCATCAGCAACCTTCAGTACATGGGACCAAGGAGGCCACTTTGGAGGCTGGTAGGACAGGAAGATGTCAGGCAGTACCCAGCAGAGGCCATGTGAGAAGGGCACAAGGAGCCAGGTAGATGGTCTGGTCTACTCAGAGGCAAGTGACTGGGCTGACGTGGAGGACAAGGGTGGAAGCGAGGCTGAGTCCTCAGAGCTTTTGCCAGGGCTATCTACACTGGCTCTTTTAGGTCAGTGCCAGTAGCCCTGGCTTTAATCCATGTGAATGGGGATTCGTGAAAGGGCTTTTAGACGAAGACTCTGATCCGATTGTGTTTGAAAGGATCACCAGCTGTTGTTGGACAGATGGCATGAGCAAGATGGACATGCAAGAGGTGAGGAGGGCCAGAGCCTGAAGCAGTGTTGGCTGTGTGAGCAGCGGAAGCACTGGGAAGTGAGGCTAGGGACCTAGCAGGACAGACCTGACTTTTTGCTTCAAATGCTGAGGTAAAGGAAGGGGTTCCTATGATTAAGTCAATAAGGCATGGGGTGAGGAGGCCCCCAGGGCATTAACCTGTTACGTTTGCATCAGGCCTTCTATCCTTGTGACAGCCATGTAATGCTGCCTTTGGCAAGTGGCAGGAAGAAGCTGAAGCCCAGAGTGGGTAATCTGTCTGTATAGAGTCACACAGTCTAAAAGGGGTAGAGCTGAATCCAGAACTGAGTCTCTGAAGCTCCAGAGACACATCCCCTTGCCTGTCTTTTAGACAGCATCTCTCTCTCTCTAGGCTTAGCTGGCCTGGAAGCCACTGTGTAGACCATGCTGGCCTCGAATTCACAGAGATCCGCCTGCCTCTGCATCTGCCCCTCAGAGGGCTAGAATGAAAGGTGTGTGCCACTACACCAGCCCATTCTTATCCTAGTGTCTCTTGTCCCTATCTCATTTGAGTGTACATTTTGTGTGTGTACTTGTGTGGAAGGGACGATTTCATGCCTGTGCATGTGGGGCAAGGGCAAGGATCAGAGGTCAAATGTATTTTTGATTTTGATTTTTTTTTCCAAGACAGAGTTTTTCTCCGTAGTCCTGGTTATCCTGGAATTTGCTGTGTAGACCATGCTGGCCTCAAATTCAGAGATCTGCCTGGCATTGCCTCCCGAGTGCTTGGATTAAAGCCTTGTGCCACTACAGCCAGCAAGGTTTTGTCTTTGAAACAGGCTGTTTCACTGGGACCTGGTGCTCACTAATCAGGCCAGGCGGGCTGGCCAGCAGTCCGAAGATAGCCACCTGTCTCTGCCTCCTCACTACTGGGATTGCAAACCAGCATCATATGCTCTGCTTTTTACATGGCTTCTGGGGATCGAACTCAGGTCCTCTTGATAGTGTGGAGTACTTAATTATGCTGCAGTGTTCTACATCTTGTCCCTAATTTTAACATGTGAGGAAACCAAGGTCTAGAAGGGAAAGCAGTGCCAAGGTTATGTGGTTTGTCAATGGTGAGCACAGACTCTGACCCCTCATCTTTTCCCTCACAGCTATTCTGGAACTGGAGATGAGCATCTGCACGAGTCATAAAGCAGGGCTAAGTCCCCAGCATACTATTGTATAAAAGAACTAGGACCTTCTTCCCCCACCCCCAACCCATCACCATCCTTCTCATACCTACTCACTCCCCCTTAACTCCCTGTTTGGTATGGTTACACCCTGATTCTTCTGAGGCAGTATGTCCCATTAACTTTAGACTTTGGATACCCAGCAAATAGTGATTTAGGACAAGAACCTCCCAAGTGTTGCTTGGGACTCCTTGTAGAGAAGAGTCTGTTTTCTGAGTCTACAACCTAATTCTAAGGCAGACCAGATGCTTACAGGGTGGCAAAGAAGCCTGTGTCTCCCATATCCTAGCTGCCGTGCACCCTCGGGTGATGGATGGGTGAAACTGGGAAGCAGAAGGAAACACACTGCCCATGCTTAGCAATGCGGACCAGAAGCAGTTCAGTGTCCTTCCATGAGGGCTGTGCCTTATGGGCAAACCACTCAACTGTCTTCTCCCAGCCTCTGGGATTGCAAAAACCATGTAATACTATTTACTGCTGGGTCTGGAAAAGCTTGTTATCCTAGCTATTGGGGAGGCTGAGAACAGAAGATTGAGTTCACGGTCTATCTGAGCAAATTAATGAAAATTACCTTTTTTTAAAAAAGAAATGGAGGCTGGGGATTAGCTCAGCTGGTAGAATGCTTGTTTGAAATGCAAGAAGCCTTAAATTCCATCCTCAGCAATTCATAGCCTGGGTGTGAGGGCACACGCCCATAGTCGAAGCACCCAGGAAGGTGTGGGCAAAAGATCAGAACTTAGGGTCATCCTCTGCTATGCAGCTAGGTTGAAGCAAGGCTGGGCTACAGGAGACCACACATACACACGTGAAGTGGAGCGCTTGCGTCTAATAGGCTGGAGTATCTGAGTACAGTCCCCCAGTACTATAAAAGAAAAATGTCATCCTTGTCTTATTATGGCAGTGTCAGTGACCAGTGAGTCCCACAGAGCCAGGATCATGGCAAAGCCTGTGTGCACAGAGGGGAACCCTGTGGGAGACTGTAACCAGGGAAAGCAGTTAAGCCTCTGTTTAGAACGATATAAGGGTGAAAGTCTTTAAAACACTGAAGAGTGCTTCCTGAACGGTGTGAGGCTCAGAGATGCTGGCTTGCTCTTGAGGCCACACAGCCCACAGGTGAGCCCATGGTGGGCTCACAGGTTGCCCTGCCCCCACTTTTTTCCTGTCTCTTTCACATCACTAGATACCTTGGACTAAAATTCAACCCAGGGAACTAAAGGCCTGCCTAACCTCTCATCCCAGGCCTGCAGTGGCTGAGCAGCTTTCAAGGAGGAAGGGAGCGGGTGCACGGTGAAGAACGTGGGCGAAGGTGTGGGTGGGAGTGGGGAGTGGCTGTGAGAACAGGAGAAAGAAAGAGACTGGGAGGAGGGGAAGGGAGAAGGAGACAGAGATGGCAAACCAGCAGGCATCTAGCGCGCACCTTGTGCAGACTGCGGCAGTGCAGCAGCGCCACCAACTGGTGGAAGCTTCCCTCTGTCACATTCATGGTCTCCTCCAAGGATGACAAGGACTTCTGCAGAGCGAGAGAAACACAGTCACCCAGTCTTTAAGCTACCTGATAAAACTGGCTCTGCCCTCAACCCACGAGCCCCACCTCCCAAAGGGACCAGCCCCCTACTTTTACATAGGTTCAGCAGCACCCCAGAACCTCCTCACCTCTACTGTTGCTCCAGCACCAAGAGACCTGCCTACTACTGTTGCCGCAACCCCTTCTTGAAGGCTCAGGCCCAAAGACTGCTTCAGCTCTGTTGCCTTGCCCTTTTCCATAGCCTTTGGACACAACACGAAATCCCACCTACTTGGAGAAGGGCCAGCTCCACAAGTCTATCTGACCCAGCCAATCTGCCCCTTCAGGAGAGTAGAACCAGTATCCCACAGGTTCACCAGGCCCAGCCTTTTTTCCTCACGGGCTGGTGCAGTCTATTAACCTAACCTGTGCAGCAGGAAACTGAGGGACAGCTTCCCGCTCCAGGCCCTGCAGCTGAGAATGGATGCTGGCTAGAGCACGCTGGGACAGAGTCAGCCTCTGCAGGGAGATCAGAGAAAGGAAGACTCAGGTCAGGTGTCCACCATGCCATTTATCCACTAGACTACAAACTCTGGGCCATGGGCCCCTCCACCTCCCATTGAACCCTGGAACCCCTAGTGTAGCCCAGCGTATTCCCTTGAGGCTCCACATTAGCCATCTCCTCAATGCCCATTTCTTTTGCCCACAGTCCTAACCTGTTGGAAGGGGTTGGAGACCGCCTGGTTGCACAGGAAATAATAGTTGAGGATGTCTGAAGTGGAGGGAGAGAAAGGAGCAGGCTATAAGCCTGAGCCCAGGCTCTCCCTGGGCAAATCTGGAGGGTCATAACCCAGGGGACATTCCCTACCTACTTCAGAACTTTCTTGGGGTCTCAAAGGCCTCTTCCATTCTTTCCTTGTCCTCTTCTTCTTCCCTCCTCCTTTTTTCCCTTTCTCAATTTTCCCTCCATCCTTCCCTTCTCTTTCCCTCCTTCTCTTCTCCCTCTCTCCTTCCTTTCCATCCTTACTTTTGTTTCTCCTTTCCTCTCTCCCTCTCTCTCTTTTACTTGCCTCCTTTCTTTTCTTCTCTCCTCCTCTTCTTCCTTCTTGTTTAGTTGTTCCATTGTTTTGAAACAGAGTCTCACGTAGCCTGGATCTGCCTTGAACTTGCTATATAGCTAAGGATAACCTTGAATTTCTGATCTACCTTCCTCCACTTCTTGACTGCTGAATTGCTAGGGTTTTACGCACAATCCACTATGCCAAGTGTTTTATGTGTTGCTGAGGATCAAACTTACAGCTTTGGGCCTGCAAGGAAAGCACTCTACCAAAGGATTGACACCTCTAATTCCATTCTTTTTGTTGTTGTATTATTTTAGAACAAGATTGACAAGGTCTACATTACCCAAGCTGTCCTTTAACTCCTCACCCTCTTAATTGCTGGGATTATTGGTGGACACCACCACACCTCATATGTTCATCTCTTCTACTTCACCCATATCTGGAAGCAGACTAAACTGACCTAATTATGCTTCCCTGTTGTCCCACAGTCAAACTCTCCTGTCGCCGAGGCCGAGGGCCCACTCCCCCTTTCCCTTCACACCCACAGGCGTTTTGATCCTGCCCTCTTCCTATCCTTCCAGGACTGGTAGAAGATTCTGCTCTCTATCCTACAACAGACTGGGCCCTGGAGGATGGGAGGGAGTGCTGAGGACATCAGGGATTTATGGGAATCACCTGAGCTAAGCCCAGTCTCCTCCTGGGTCAGGTTTAGCACATAGGTGTCTGGATTGGAGCAGAAGTCACTGAGGCCCTGATGAAGGAAGTAGAAAGGGATCAGACCAGAAATATCCAATTTCATATTTTCACAGAACTCAGAGGTCCAGGCCCCAACCCTTCTCCCTCAGATTCAGAGGTCCAGACTCTAGCTCTCTTCAGACTGAGGAGTCTAGTCTAGGCCCCAGCCTATATTCTCTCAGCAAATAGGGCTGAAACCTCAGAACTGTGATCATGACCCCCCCAAGCCTTAAGATTTATGGCATTAATGAGGTCACTCCCACCCCAGATTAAGAACCCCTGAATCCAGAGCCCCATACTCACCACAGCTGTGGCAGCCTCTAGGCCCATGGAACCCCAACTCAGGACAAGCACCAGGAGACTCATGGCGGTCATCCTACAGGGGAGATGGTTGGACTCAAGTCTCTTAATCAGCCTTGCCTTTTTCTATGCCCCCATATCCAATCACAGCCCTCCCCAGTAGCCACCAGTTTCTGTAGCCTAGAGGATTAGAGTCAGAGGCACGGGTGAAAAGGTGGGGTAAGGCCCATGACCGACTGACGTCAAATAGAACATCTGTTCAGCTGAAAAGGGAGAGAGGAGGAAAGTTTTGGCTGGCAGGTCAGTAGCCACTATCCCAACTGTTCCTGGCCCTAGGAGGCAGCTGTCCACCCCCGGGCTGAATATCCTGGGCTTTTTAATTGCACAAGGTCTAGTAAGTTCTGAGCCAGCTTCCAGTCCCATCCAGAGCCATTAGCTATACTCTCTCCACCCTCTCTTCCTCCACGCTGTAAGGTGTGGGGATTGTTCTAGGGTTGACTTCTGAAATTCAGAGCTTGGCTTACCTAAGGCTTGGCTTAGATTGTAAGGTTTGTAAGGGGTAGAAGAATTCTGGGTCAGGGTGGTAGGAGAGGTTGACAGCTGTTGTAAGCTGAAATCCCAATTGTATGCTTGCTCAGCACAGTGTGTTTTATCAGTCTCCAAGCCTTGATGAAGAGCTGGACATCTCTCTCAGGGGGATTCCAAAGACAGCAGGCACCAAAGGAGGAGGAGCATGGGTTTCTCCAATGGTGGCCAGGCTGAACTTGAGCCTTATTACAGTACTTCCTGGCTGTGTGGCCCAGAACAAGTACCCAGTCACACCGGGTCCACCACCTCTTGCCTTAAATGGTGCCTACCTCCCTAGAAGGCTAAGTGTGAGAGTTCCATGGAGTTCCAAGAGCTGTGTCTAGCACACAGAGAATGGTTCGGTAAGAGCATAGATCCTTGGGTCCCCACATTACCTCAGCTTCCTCAGCTGCCATATAGGGGACCTGGTGACACTTCCTCTATGGGTTTGTTTGTGGCATGTCAGAGGTCACCTTCCCATTTACAGCCAGTGCAGTCTGCATCTTTCTCATGACTTTAGCGTGTTGCTTGCTGTAAACCCGTCTGTTTCCCTCCCCTGTGCAATTTGCTTCACTCACACAACCACCAGCCACTTGCTCTGCTTCGCCAGGCCTAGGAGGGTGAAGAGGCAAACCAGAAGCACCAAGAGCAGTAGGAGGACATAGGCCAGCCACCTGCAAGAAGAAGGGCCAAGACAGTGAGCCTTAGGAGGCTAGCAGCACCCCAGATTCACCTCAACCACTCTGGTCCTGCATCTTCCTTGCTGCCTAGTGCAGCCCATTGGTGAAATGGTTCACAGGCTACAAGACTCTGGAGTGCTCTGCAGCATAGGTTCTGGGACCTATGCTGGGACCTATCCTGGCCAAAGCACATAGAAGTTCTGTGGTTGTGGGCACATGCGTTAGCCTCTGAATAGAATCTCCAACCCAGCACTGTAGGGTGTCAGTCACCCAGGACCTAATTGCATATTTCAAGGGTCTCAATTAGCCATGTAACCTGTTTCCCTCAGTTTCCCAGTAACATGAGGGGCATGACAGGATCAACTTCAAAATCTGTTGCCAGGTAAATGAGTGGGTACAGTTAATGCTAGATGAATCACCACCCAGGGGGCTTTGAATGCTACACAACACTTAATTAAGTAACTGCAGAGGAGAATGCATGGAAGGCCCCAATGCAGTGTCTGGTACACTGCAAGTGCTCAATAAATAGTGTCATTCTCAGCAGTTCCGATGCAGCTGTGGTCTGCACTCTCTGAGTCCTTGTTCCTGACCACACCTCCAGACTCACCTCCTCGCTCTGGTGCATTTGTTGAGGGTTTCTCTAATTCAGACACTTTTACAGAGCATTGCCTAGAAACATGCCCACAGCTGCCTCTACCTCCTCAGCTAAATTAATGTGGTCTAGGTTTAACCATGACACAGACCCTGTGGCCCGTGGCCCAGGCCTGTGTGCCGCTTGTTGTCTTGATGCCCCACCATGCATGCTCGATCAGCTGGGCTTGTTTCAGCCCCAGTGTGCTTATACCAAGGCTCAGGGCCTCCAGAGTGGGAAGCAGGAGACTCAGGGGTGCGGTGCCAGCTGAATTCAGGAATGAAATAACTATGAGCAGATAAAGCCTGGTCTTGTTGGCTGCTGAGATGGATGGCCACCTCAGAAAGCTGCACAGCTTGTCCTTGCCCCTCAAGTCCCAGCCTTACAAATTCCTGACACAAACTGCCTGAGGCTCCCCAGCCAAGCCCCTTCCTATTTAATTTGCTCCAAAACTCACCTTACAGAAACTATTTGCTTTTTAAAAATATTTTTAGTTTGTATGTATGTTTCCCCTACATGCATGTATGTCTACCAAATGTATGCCTGGTGTCTGCAGAGGTCAGAAGGGCTAGATTCCATCAAACTGGAGTTACAGATAGTTGTGAGCCACCGTATGAGTGCTGGGAGCTGATCATAGGTACTCTGCATGTGCGGCTAGTGCCCTTATCCAATGAACAGTCTCTCCTGTTCCCCCTCCCTTTGATGCGACTATGAACACAGAGAGAACCTCACACCCGCTAGGAAGGGGTAACTCTACCCCCGGATCATATTCCCAGCCCCTCAGTAGTGGATTCTACGTAAGTGAGCCACACCTCCAACCTTTCATTGGGGGATTCTGGGCAGATGCTCTACCACTGAGCTACATCCCAGCCTCTCAATGGGAGATTGTAAGCAGATGTTCTACCACTGAGTCACACTCTCAGTCCCTTACCAGCAAATTCTCGGCAAATATTCTTCCACATCTTCAGCCTTCTTTTTATTTTTTTATTTTGAGACAATGTTTCACCAAGTTATTCAGGCTGGCCTTGAAATCACTGGGTAGCCCAAACAGGCCTTGACTTTTTAATCCTTTTACCTCAGTGTCCAGAACAGTTGCGATTACAGGCTTATATCACCAGGCCTGGCTTCCTTGGCCTGTTTTATATTGATCTCCCAGCTAAGAGTCCCTCCTATGTGGGATTTCCAGTGTTATTCCAACTTCTTGGCATATCTTTACTGACACTGTTTCATCTGTCATTGTGTGCTCAGACACTCAAAGTTATTAACTAACCCTCCACAATCAATTTTGAGCTATCCATGACAGGACTCACTTTAAGGTGTTGAAACTGAGACCCAGAGATGAAAAGAAATGTGTCTAAGGATCTACAAACACAAAGTGGCCTCCTGGAGGAGGACAGCAGCATACCCATAAAACCGTTGGTGCAAAGGCATCTTTGGGATAAAGACGGAGCAGATGTTGAGGGAATGGCAAACCAATGACTGGCCCAACCTGAGACCCACCCCATGGAAGAGAGCCAACCCTGACACTATTACTGATATCTGCTATCCTCGCAGACAGGGGCATAGCATCATTGTCTTCGGAGAGGCTTCACCCAGCAGCTGATGGAAACACATGCAGAGACCCACAGCAGAGCTTGGAGAGTTTTGTGGAATTGTGGAAGGAAGGATTGGATGAGCCAGAGAGTTCAAAGATACTGCAATAAAATCTTCAGAGTCAACTAACCTGGGTCCATGGGGGTCCACAGAGATTGAGCCAACAACCAAAGAGCATGCATGGTCTAGACCTAGACTGTCTACACACATGGAGCAGATATAAAGCTTGGTAATCATGTGGGTGTCCTAACAGTGGGAGCAAGGCTGTCCCTGACTCTGTTGCCTGCTCTGGATCCCTTTCCCCTACCTGGTATGCCTTGTTAGGCCCCAGTGGGAAAGGATGCACTTAGTCCTGCTGCAACTTGAGGTGCCAGGGTGAGTTGTTACCCCTTGGGAGTCTCCACTTGTCTGAGAAGGAGAGGGATAGGGTGGAACTGGGTATCAACAAGGGAGAGAACTAGGATCAGGCTGTAAAGTGATTAAATGCCTAAATAAATGGGGGAAAGTGGCTTCCTGAAGGCGAGGTTTCTAATCCCATGGGCTGTCTCTCAGCATATGTTAAATTAAGTATTTGCAATGAACATAGTTGCTTACCAGATAATCTAGTAGGTAGGATTGCTACTAGAGTTATTCCAGGAGTAACTGTATATAATGGTGATTGACTTGCTGAATGGATGAGTCAAGCAATGACCAAGTAAATGATGAAGGAAAAAGATGATCACTGAGATCACATACTCAGCGAGTATGTAAGTACAAGGGTGGGTTCTCAATCACTTGATCCATCTCCTCACAGCTGTGTTTATTAGCCTTGTCTTACATTCACAACTGGGTTATCCTTCACAGTGGGGCTCGCTATAGGATGAGGAATAGCATCTTGCTTCTACCCACCAGGTGCCAGTAGCTTCTCTTCCAACTAGCGGCACAAATTAAACTGTCTCCAGATACTGTCCCATATTCCCCAGAATCAATGCTTAAGAATAGAGAAATCCTCTCCCACCTGTATTCTTCTATAAAAGTCACATCTTCAGCCACCCGTACTGGGCTCACGGACACTCCTTGCCAGAAGGCCAGTCCTTGAAGGTGCTGAGCTGCAGCCTCAGCCTGCCTCCGGGCTCCCCGGGCAGCCGCCACCAGCTCCATGCGTTCTGACAGCACTTCCTCCAGGGTGGTCAGCTCTGTCCTCACAGCCTCACTCAGCCTCTCCACTGTCTCCAGCACCTGGGGAGATGACATGGTTTCCAGTCTGGGATGGTGTTCCCCAAAGCCTGGCACTGGGGATGAGGGATAAAATGGTGTGGTGGTAGGGGAAAGGAAGAGTGAGGAGTGTCAGGTGACTGAGATCTGGGGTCTGGGGCATCTGAAGACTGAGAAAAAGGTGCCTCAAGGTGAGGCTCCCAGGTCCTGTCAGGAGCTCTAGCTGGTCAGGGGCTTATATCTAAGATAAAGACTCTAACCCCAGCATTGAAATTGGAAAAGGGAGTCTTAGGTCTGAAGTCTGCATTGGCCTTTGCAAGTCTGGGGTCTCAAATCTGACCACCTGGCTCTACACAAGTAGGCACTGAACTTGAAGTTTGGAGGTGGGCTGCATCTCAGGATCCAGGTGAGCTCTGGAATCCTGGGGCATAAAATCTCACAGTGGAGGTCCCTGAACTTACATTTGGGCCAAGGATAGGGTCTGTGGCTTTGATTCTGGCCTGAGGACAGGGACTTGTCTTCTAGGTGTTTTGTCTCTGGCTTGGAACATAAATTGAACTGCAGTCCTGGAGCTGGATGTGAGTCTTCAGTCTGAGTCTGAATCTTCTGGATCCAGCTCCAGGTTGTAGGGTTGGGGTTGAAAGTATGATCTGATGTCTGCAGGTCTGCATATGCAGTTCTGCATCTGGGGATTAAGTTTTTTGGTCTGAAATCTGCTTTGATTTGGCTCCTTTTGTTCTTCAATGGGGGGTCACATCCCCATGTGGAAACCAACTGGGGCATGAGTCTGCAATCTGGCCAATGGCTGGGCCCCTCACCAAGTCATCAATGGTGCTGAGTGTGTGGTTGGCATGCAGCAAGGCTGAGCTGAGCTGGGACACGCCATCGCTGGTCTCGCTGTTACCATAGAAACCAATGCCAATGCCCGCACTGAGGGGAAAGGAAGAAGAAATACCAACCAGTCTCAGACCCTAGAGGGTGGGCACCATGCCTCCACACACATACCCATCTTCCCCTTTTCTTCATTTGTCTATCCAATCTCTGCATCCACCCTATTGGTCCATCCTCCGTGGGAAAAAGAAACAGCTCAAGGTTGGCCTCCACCAGTTGCCAAGGTAACCTGAAGACCTCACTCCCCCAGCTGGAGAGACGTCATTGTGATGCTAATGGTGGGTGGAGTGGCGGAAAAGAAGGAGCCCCCAGATTTAACTCGCACCTCTCCAGAGTGGAACCCTTCTTTTGCCTAGCCCTGGATAAAAGGTTATCAGTTCCTAACTATGATTTGCTCACAACCAACTCCTACATTCTTTGCAAAAACATTCAGCATTTACAGCCTTGTCTTAGGAATCATTAGGCCAACACCTGTCTCTTTCTAGCCCAGGTGTTCCTTGCCCCTTCCTCCTAAATGTTCTTAGGAGCACAAGGTCCCTAGACTCTACTCTTTTGCAAAAGACATTGTGCCAGAAGCTCTAAGCCTTCTCCTATGATGCCCAGGGATCCAGGCATCTGGCCAGCTGGATGAGACTGAGTAAGAGAATGTGGGAGGGAGGGCTGGAGGCCAGGCCAGGAGCTGGGCCCCTGTCTCTCTCTGCCCAGCCAACACACAGACTTCCATTGTGGAGCTTGAATATCGGGACCCACTTTCCTCCCTTCATCTGTACTTCACACTGGAGGGGGCGAGAGCCTGATGCCCTCACAGTTCCCAGCCTTGGGCTACACAGGCCCCCACCCCGTTCCTTGGATGGGAGCCTATTGCCCCTGCCCCATTGTTCAGAACCCTACAAAGCTCCTCTTGTTCCCAGGCTCTGAGGGGCTGGGGCTGTGTCTCTCCCCCACTGGGCCTTTGTTAACCTCCCCCATCCACCCCCATTCTGGAGAGTCTGATGAGAAAACATCTTGGATATAGGGCGCCCAACCCCCATATGCTCCCAAACACACACCCTCTTCTTCCTACAATGAGGAAGAGTGGCCCAGAGCCCAGACTGGGGTAAGTACTTTGTGCTATACACCCCTGGCTGGCTGGAGGGGACACCATATTCTTCTAGGGCATCTGCTGACCATGCATGAAGTCCTCAGTTGGTCTCAGCCCCCTCAAATCCTGAGTCTCATATGTGACCTAAGTCAGCTGACTGACCATGACCTGGTAGGGACTGGACTCAGAGCCAGCAATTTCGGTAAGCGTCATTTATTGAAACTCCTTGGGAGTTCCTATTGAGGGTCCTGGTGGGTTCTTTTACCATGAGTGTGAATCTCCACTTGCCTCTTAAACCCTATCAAGTCATATTCTTTACCTCCCTGAGGCTCCCTCATTTAAAACCAGATGTGGCAATCTAGAGCACAGCTCTTATCATGAGAAGGACCCAGCTAGGGTGTGGGCTGAGCAGGTGCTCCTGGTGGTGACCCTGTAAGGTCTGTTTCCCTCGTTGGAACCATGGCTGAAATCACAAGAGTGCCTAGGCTGGCATGGTCAGTGTCTGGCACATGGTATGTTATGCTCAGTTGTTGAATGAATGAGTTGATGAGTGAATGAGTTTGATCAGTGTCAACACTCACCAAGGACAGCCAGGACCCATGCACTGTTCTCCCTCTAGTCTAGCCTTAGTGTAACTAGGGTATAGGTAGCTGCAAAACACACTTTATAGATGTGGAAACTGAAGTCTAGAGAGTGTCTCACTCTCTTAGGTAGAACCACTGGCCAATGAGAGAGCCACTGAAAGCCCCCCAAACCTTTCTCAGGCTTTCAATTCTACTCTCAGGCAAGCTGTTTCACCCTCCTTAAGCCCCTATCTCTCTACTCATCAGGCAGGCAGCCACCCTTTCTCCTAACTCTGGGCCCATACCCCATGGTATCTTGAAGAAGACGGAGAACAGGTATAGTGAACTCTATCCCCACTGCCCACCCACCCCGGGGCCCCATTACCAGCCCACGAGAAGGGCAGCGATGCAGCTCCAGGTGACGCAGCCTCCTCCAGGTGGGGGACTCTTAGATCCAGGGGGTTCTGGGGGCCGGCAGCAGCAGAATCGGATGAGGTAGACAGCGATGAAGATGAGACTCAGGCCCAAACCCAACCCAGCCAAGGCTGCCACCAGCAGCAGGGCCTGTGGAGAAGGTGTGGAGAAGCCTCAGTTCTTCCTGGCCATGTAGATTCAATAACCCCCTCCCTCGATTTTGTCCTCATTGCAGCCAGGCCACTGAAATGAAACATGTCCCAAGGACTTTCGGAGGTTTCCTCTGAACTGGGATTAAGGGGCAGGAAGGCTCCCATTTCTGTACTTCAGGAGAGCAGGAGAGACAGCCTTCCTTACCCCTCTCCCTCCTGCTGCTGAGCTCACACACCCTCCGTGGATGATTCTGTCACCCCAGGGCTGGAGGTGATAGCTTGCGTGTATGGTGTGTGTGGTGTGGTGTGTGTGTTTCATGTGTGTGTGTTGTTTGTGACACACGCAAGGCTCAGAGATGGAGATAAGGAAGACAGAACAAACAAAAGAGAGGAAGATACAGATAGAAGGAGGCAACTGAGGAAAGAGAAAAGGCAAGAAAAAGAGATGTAGAGCTAAGACACATCAGAGGGATCCAGTCAGATAGATATAGGGGAGAGACAGAGACAGAGACACAGAGAAGGGACAAACAGAGAGAGGCATAGAAAGAAGTTAAAAAAAAAACAAGGCAGATAGACAGAGTATGTAGTGAGAGGCATGGGAGAAAGGAAAGGAAAGGTAGGCAGAAAGGATGATAATAGCTGGGAAGACCTTGCAGAACAGGGTGGCTGTGAGCTAGGTTTGGGGTACATGCCTGGAACCGCAGCATTCCGGAGGCTGAGGCAGGAAGACTGCCACAATTTCAGGCCAGTCCAACACCTAAGCTCCAGCCAGCCTGGGCTGCAGAGTGAGGCCATGTATCAAATAAACTGTCGACTGGCGGGCTCTGCATGTGGTAGGGTCTTTCAGGAGACCTGTGTCACACGTCTTCTTAGAGGCCCAGAGTTGGACCTGGTTTGCATAGAGTCACATGTCAGGATAGAGATAGTGTGAGGTCTGGAATCACAACCCTGCATTCCCAGGGGCTCTTATTCCTAAACCATGGCCTATCTGCCTGTCCTCCATATCACCTCTGTGATAACAAGTGTGTGCAGTGTTTCCATGGCTGGGGGTTTGCCTTCCACCAGATGAGGGCAGGCATATGGAGTCTAAGTCTGAGGTGTTTGTGTAGATTATGCTACATGTCTGTACGAAAGAGAATACTGGGGCATTAATGTTTTCTGAACACAGCTGTTTCAATCAGAGTGGTGTTGGGTGGACTGAGGGTATGTGTGTGTGTGACTTAGGGTGAGTCTGTGACTTTTCATGTGTGGTAGGTAGGTGTGTGAGTATATAAGTGTGCACATGTGTATGATGGTGTATACATGAGTGTGCTGAGTCTTTCTGGTTTATTTCCATGAAGAATAATGGCCCCGGGGGTGCCAGACTGTTTGCCCCAGCTGTGACTCTGGCTGACTGAATGAACTGTTCTGAGCGTCTGTGGTGGTGCTGGGGGAAACAGGGGATCCCTCGTGGCTGAGGAGCTCTCCAGAGCTGTAAGCCCCGTGAGTCTGTCTGGGAGTGGGTGGACCTACCGGCTGGAGGCTGTGATTGTGTAAGTGGCTGTGGGCGAGGGGATGGCGGTCCCCGTTTGGAGGGGAGAGGGGGCGGGTGGAGTAGGCAGGGAGGAGCCGCTCAGGCTGTGCCAGCCGTGACCCAAATAGCAAGCACATCAGCACACGTTCCCCCTTGCTGCTTTTCTGGGAACACCCCCTCCCTCGAAGCTCTCCCAACGCTGTGCCCCCTTCCCAGAAACCACCATGGACATCCGCAGAGGTTCAGACCTGAGGGAAAGGCAGAGCCAACTCTCAGCCCCCACTAGGCCCCCAGCTCAGTTAAGCTTTTCTCCTCATTAATCTCAAAGTCAAGGACTTGAATTAAACTGGGTCAGGGGAGAGCATGCCCCCCCACCCCCGAGGAGCTGCAGCTGGGCCCCTTTCCCTAGGGACCCCAGCATCTGTGAGGTTCCACCACTAGCCTCTCCCTCCTGGGACCTGGGCTGGTCTTCCCGTAGCCCCAACCTAACCACATCTCCACCCCAACCCTCTCTGGGGCTCTGACAACCCCTCCCTTCTGTCCTGGGACAGGCCGAAAGCACTCTGAATCCTTATCTCACCTCACCTCATTTTCCCAACCCTGGCCCTAAAAATCTCTAATCGCTGTTTGAGGATATCAATCCCTGTCCCAGTCCCCAGCCTTGCCCCTCTCAGTTTTTTTCTCTTGCCGTCCCCCACCCCCCACACCCAATCTGGAACATATTTACCAGCTGGGATCCTGTAGGGGCGGGGTCCTTCTCGCCTAGGACCTCAAGAGCGGACCTTTCCTTAGATGACCCTGGGGCTTCCCAGGCAGGTCTCAGAAACCCAAATGCTGGGGGCCCATCTTCTCCCATTCAGGACGCTTGGGGGTCTAGGATCTTGGCTCTCCCTTATTTAGGAAGATAGGGGTCTGCACTCCCAGCGCACGTCCTGTGGGAACCTCAAGGTATGAGCTCTAATCGTGGACTTGTACCCACAAAGGTAGGCCGGGTCCCCAGCCCCTAAGACTCAGGAACTCTGACCCAGCCTCCTGTTCCCGGGGGATCTGGCCCCTGCTTGCCGTCCCACCTGCTGGTACTCTTGGTCGCGGGGAGCAAAGCCGCTGGGCACCGGGCGGAGCTGGAAGTCGGCACGGGGCAGCTGGTGGAGGAGATGCACCCAGGCAGAGGGTCTGTAGCCCGGGGGTGCTCCCATGGCCCCGGGGAGGGGCAGCGGGGCGGACCGGGCCGGGAGCCTCGGTGCTGTGCGGGGCGCGGGCGGAGCGGGGTTTGCGGGGCTCCCGGGAGCAGGAGCCGGGAGGGCGGGGGGTGGAGATTGGGGAGGGGGAGGTGAGGCAGGAGCCTCCGTGCTGCCTCTGGCGGCCACCGGAGGCAATGCGGCGTGAGCAGTGCACCCAGTTGCTCCCGCCCTCTCCTGGGCTTCCACCTGCTGCCTGAGCAGGTGCAGGGTCTGTGCTCAAGTCAGTGATATCGAGGGGCTGCACTGTGCTGAAAACACACTCGATTAGCCTTCCTTGCCCCTTCTATACAAGAGCCAGGAGACTGTGATTTCTTTCTGAAGCACACACGCTCTTTATCCTTATGTAAAGCTTCACCTTGGTGTAAAGGTCATTAGTATTTGAGCAGCATTTTGCAAGTAATAGCCAAGAGCGTCAATGAAAATCCCTCCCTTTTCGAAGGATGTTCTCTGTTGTAAAAAACACCACTGCTTGGGTAAAAGTCCCTCCCTTTTTGTCCTAATCTGTATATGGACACAGTTTCCAGACAGAAATCTTACTCTGTGGACAAGCCTTTCCGGAAAGACCTGCACTTGCTGTAAGGACTGCTTATGTAAGGACCACATCCACTTTATATAGGACCCTTGTTTTCCTCATAGGGACGGACCCATCCCATTCGTATATGGTGGCTTGAGACCTCCTCCAAACTGCTTCAGTATATATATAATGACCCTCATCCTTTGACATTCACTTTATAGTTTACAAGTATCTTCTAGTTAAAATATTTGTGTTGGGTCAAATAGAAAGCAACTAAAGCCACACCAATAGATGATGGGGGTGTTTAGAGACCCTAGAAGGGACCTGATTACCATGACATCATCACCCAGCTTTCCTCTTGGTGTGGAAAAGGCCTAGTCTTTGCCCCTGAAATACCCAGTAACGTTTATTCCTCGTGTGTGTGTGTGTGGGGGGGAGAGGTAGATGGGAAAGAGGAAATGGTGATCCCATCCCTGCATTTTGGTCCAGGAAGGGCTAGCAAGAGAAGTAATGATTATGGTATTGGTGATGACTATGATGGTCCTGATGATAATGATGGTAGTCATGGGGATGGAAGAATTGTGATGTTGATGGTGAGAATGGTGATGGTCATGATGGTGACGATGGTGCTGTTGTTGTTGGTGACAAGAATGATGGTGATCATGGAGATGACAAGATTTTTCCATGGTGTTGATGATGGTGGCTGAAGAGACAGTGATAGTATTGATGGTGATGGTGATGATTGATGGTGATGTGATAATGACTGGTGATGAGAGTGGTGATGAGAGAGTAGTGACGCTTGTGATGGTGATGATAATGGTGGTGGTGGTGGTAATGAGAATAACAAGTAGAAGTAAGAAGTTGGATGGAAGCCAGGCTCAGTGACGCAGGTCTGTCATCCCAGCACTTAGGGAGGCAGAGGCAGGGGGATTGCTGTGAGTTCAAGGTCAGCCTGGCCTACAGAGTGAGTCCAGGACAACCAAGGCCACACAGAGAAATCCTGTCTCAAAAAATGAAACAAAACAAAACAAGAGAAAAGAAGTTAAATGAACCCCTGTTCCTCACAACCCCAACTAAATGATCTACGGAGGCGGGGTTGGAATGAAGAAGACCCTAAGATGAGCAGGTGGAGGTATTCTAACTTATGGTAGGAAAACAAATGACTTCTGAATCTAGAGTGTTTATTTCCCTATGTATAAAACTGAGAAGACAAATATTTTATGTGTCAGTTTAAAAACAAGTCAGGGCCAGAGGCAGTGAGATAAGACAGGAAGAGCTCTATTTTTCTGGGCTAGAGTGGATAATACTACAGAGTAGTGGCATCTTAACTCAAAGGATCACAAACTCCAATGAGAACCATAATTTGGTACAGACACACACACACACACACACACACACACACACACACACACACACCAGGAGCGGGGCAGAGAGAGGGAGAATTTGAATTGATTGCCTTTTTGTTTGCCCTTCCACTTCATTTGTCCTCATCTCTGCCTCTTGTATATGTGGTTTGGTCCCAATAGGCAGCCTCTTTGGGGAACTGTTTCAGCCTGTATTGATTAAACTCAAGACACCTGTCCTATTACATCAGAGATGTGTGGTACCATCTGATACAGGTCTGCTGCCTTGACCTCCACTTGGCATTGTACTCTATCTGTTTGATATGGATGGATTACTCCCAGATGGCCCTTGTCTGTTTCTAGAGTCCCCAGCTGGGGACAACATTCCCTAACAACCTCAGGTCCCACAGGCACTAATTCAGGCTTGGTGTAGACACGCTGGCTCTGGCCACGTGGTCAATGCCATTTAGTTTCAGCCAGTGTTGCCATATGGGAAGAGGGACCCAGCATCACCAGATGTTCCAAATTTTCAAACAAAGACTGAAAGCTGGATATTTTTAAAGCAAATTCCTAAGCTTTTAAATGTTAAAGCGAATTCAAATTAAAAAAATGACTGTGTGGGCCAAATAAAACCTGTCCGTGGGTAGGAGCAGGCTAGTCTGCAAGCTCTGGTCTAGCCAGACACTGCCTCAATGGCATGCAAGGGGCAAGCAGAAGAAGGGGATGCTGAGCTGGAGAAGAGTAAGTCCAGGAGAGGTAGTAATGTGCCTCCTCCAGGGAGCCCTCCTAGCGCTCCTGACAGAAGATGAGAGCAGGTTTTGGTTGAGAGACTCAACTTAGACTCTAGGAGCCTTGCTGGTTAACGAGGTAGGTTGGAGTTACTGCAGATATCACCAAGTTCCTATTCCT
The DNA here is from genome assembly GCA_028658305.1 of Pachyuromys duprasi. Lineage (NCBI taxonomy): Eukaryota > Metazoa > Chordata > Mammalia > Rodentia > Muridae > Pachyuromys > Pachyuromys duprasi. The sequence continues at coordinate 29,531,061 of CM053758.1, forward strand.
AGCACATAGTAGGTCCTCGTTAAATGGAATCTGCTATGATATGTTGTCCTGTAGGCCTCATCTACAGTAAAGGTGTCTGCTGTGCTTCAGGCACGCTTTGTGTCCTAAAAGCATGACACAGCCTCCTATGGATGGTAGCTACCCATGCTCATGTAGTGGGTAACTTTAGGAAAAAGAGAACATTTAAGTCAGTGTGCCAAGAGATGCCTGCACATCTGTGTTTACTGAACAACTATGCATAGCTGTCAAGCTACAGAATCAGTCTGGGTATCCATCAGCAGAAGAATGGATGAAGAAAATGCAGTATGTATACACAATGGAATTTTATACAATGGAATGAATTATTATTTGCTAGAAATTAGATGAAACTGGAGATAAGTAAGTTAAGTGAAATAAGCTGGATTTACAAGGACAAATATTGTATGTTTTCTGTCATATGTGGACCTATATAATATATATACATATATACACATTCATGTGTACATGTTCATATATATACATATATATTCATGCACATTCATATATATACACATTCATATATATACATGTGAAAATATGAAACCCATTACTGTGTACAATGAATAAATATTAATCAAATTAATTAGTAATCAATTAAAATAAGTAAATATTTGAGTGTATGGTGGGAAGGAATGGTTGCTTCTGGATACACTTGGGAAATGAAGAAACTTAGGAAATGGCTCTTTCCATGTGGGTGACCTTCAAGCATATTCTCAAATGACTGACAGCATGGACCTCACAGCTGAGCTACTTGGTGTGAGCTCAAATGGTAGAGTGGCTAATTTTATGTGCTAACTTGACTGAGTTGGGGGATACGCAGATTGCCAGTACAACCTTATTTCTTTACACTGATGTGACTGAGATCAGTTGTTGGAGATTAGATTTTAATCCATCACACAGACAGAATACTCATGCCCACCCCCATCTGTTGAGGGTTAGGAAAGGATGTTCAATTTGTAACATCCGCTCCTGCTGCAGAACACTAGAGCACTTGATTCTTTGGCCTTCAAACCCAAAGTGAGGTCAACCAATGTCTTCCCTGGGGCTCCAGAGAAAAGACAGCATATTGCGGGACTTTTTGGCTTCCATAGTTGTTTGAGCCAATTGCCATAATAAATTTAATTCAATCTATATTTGTATCTATGTATCTGTTTACATATGTATGTGTGTATGTTTCTATCTATCTTCCTATCTATCTGTCTGTATAGATTTTAATGAGAAATTATCCCCCCCCCATAGGCTCATGGGCTTAAATACTTGGTCCCCACTTAGTGGCACTGTTTCAGGGAGGTTGTGGAACCTGTTGGAGGTGTTGCCTTGCTGGAGGAAGTACATCACTGTGGCTGAGTTTTGGAAGTTTTAGACTCATGCCATTTTCAGTTTGTTTTCTTTCTTTCATGCTTGGAGTTAAGTGTGATCTCTCAGTTTTCTGTTCTAATCTCCTGCTGTCATGCTCCCAACACTACAGCTTCTCCCTCTAGAGGTCTAAGCTCACATAAACTTTTCCTTGACTTGGTCATGGTATTTTATCATGGCAAAAAAGTTACCAATACAGAATTTGGTACCAGAAGTGGGGTCTGTATATCTATCTATCTATCTATCTATCTATCTATCTATCTATCTATCTATCTATCTATCCATCCATTTGTGCTGTTTCTTTGCAGAACTCCTACCCTATGATCTTGCAAATATACTTTTGGGTATTTATTTATTCAGGAAAAAGTGAAGACATTCATCCACATCAAGAATTATGAAAGAATGTCCAAAACAACTATGTTCATAACAATCTAGGGCTAGAAAAAGCAAGCACAGGTGATGATATAGAAGCCTTGCCTACAATTATTAAATTACTATCCTGTCTACATAGGTCATTAGCCCCAGGGGAGTGCCCAATAATATTCTGCCAAATGGACATAATATTAAAACAGTGATTTATTACCATTCTTATAAATCAAAGAATCTCTCAGCCCCCATCAGAGAAGCTTCGCCTTCCAGTAGATAGCAATAAACACAGAAATCCTCAACTGGTAATTGCGCAGAAAACAAAGTACTGTGAGGTTCTCAGTCCTAAATTGGATGGTCAGGAATCTTTCCAGAAGACACCAAAAGATTTTAAGCGCAGAGCTGGTGAATAACTTCAAGAAAACAGTGTTTTCCAGAAATAAGAGGCCAGATAAACTTGTAACCTGGTCAAGCTCCAGATAAAGTCTTAGCATAGAGGAGGAAAGGTTGACAATGCCACCACTAACTGAGGAGCTATTGGAATCTCATAGCTAGGAGAGGGAGAGTCCATTTTTTAAATAATAATGCGACCACTGGCAAGCTGGCTTCGATCCCAACTCTAGGTGGGCAACAAAGAATGGGTTGAACATACTGACTCCTTCTAATGTATACAGTCTTGGAAAGGAGAAATAAAAAGAAATAACTATTTTTGACAATAATTCTGTAATTATTTTTATGTACAGAAAACTTAGCAGTGTACATTTAACCCAGCTGAGTGGTGAGTTCTTTAGCTTTTGCCTTTTCCAGCTTGGCAATGGGAGCCACAGATTTAGGATCCAGGACGTTGTCTTCCCAGTGGTGGTGGAGGATCTCATTGTGTCTGTCATTGTGATTGGTCCTAATAACCTCCACCAGCCTAGCCAGAGCACCCTTGTCTTCCGAGTTAACCTGTGTGAAGGCAACAGTGGAAGTCTTCCTGTGGACCAGCCGCCCCAGCCTGGCCTTTCCCTTGATGATGCAGTAGGGGACCCCCATCTTTCGACACAGGGCAGGTAAGGAAACCACCAGCTCAGTGGGGTCTAAATGGGCAGTACCACCAGCTGAGCCTTCTTGTTCTCCACCAAGGTGGTGCCTGTATTGACCCTTGCTGGAAGGACAGGTGGTCTCTTAGAAAGGGGACATCCCCTTTCCCAGAAGCTTTCTTCTCAGCTTTGTCTCTGGCCTGTGCTTGTGACAAGCTTAAGCATCTGGGTAGCTATTTGCCATCCAGGGTCTGGGTGAATTGGTTAATGGCAGGAGGTACTTGGAGCCACTTCTAGAGGATGGCCCTTTGCCGCTGCAGCCTAACATAGCGGGGCCATTTGACAAAGCCTGTGAGATCTCTCTTGAGTTGGATATCCTGCCCAATGCTGCAGTTCTTGGGCCTTTCTCAAACAAAGGGTTGGCCACCTTGGCCTCCTGTTTCTTCACGACGGCAGGGGCCTCTTCTCTTTGACCTTCTTTAAGTGTCTTCCTGGGCTAGAGGAGAGAAGAAATAACTTTAAAGTTGAGAAACTTGACAAGTGTTTTCTCAGCCAGTGACCAAGGTCAGTGTTAACAGTCATTAAGGTGATGGCTCTGTGTCTGTGGTTATTTGAATGATAAATGTCCTCCATAGTCTTGGACCTTTGAATACTTGGCTCCCAGTTGTTGGAGGAAATACGCCACTGGTAAGCGATGAAAGCAAGGAGGCTCATCTCTATTCTCTCATTGGGAGGCAGAGATAGGGAATTCCTGGAAATAGGTGGCTTGCAAAGTCTTCAAGCTCTGCATTCAGCAAAGATCCTGCCTTACTAAATAAACTTAAGAGAAATAGAGAAAGACAATTGTTGTCAACCTCTGGCCTCTACATGTATGTGCACATTCATGCACAAGAACTCTCATATAAGTGTGCATGCATTCATACATTCATGAACATCACACATGTACACACACACATTCTAGCAGATGAACATTTTACAAAATCTTTAACCAGTCTTCTCAAAGATGTCAGGGTTAGTGAGAACAAAGAAAGTCTGTGAAACTTCCAAGACCAAGAGGAGCCTAAGATAGGAGGGACGCATGTAACAAGATCCTGGGACACAAAAAGGATGTTAAGTCAAAGCAAAAGGAATCTGAGTACAGTGTGGACTACAGTTAACAACAATGTGACCTTGTGGCTCATTAGCTGAGACAAAGTATCTCAGGAGTGTGAGATGAGAACCCGGAGAATTTGGGAAAGGATGCATAGGAACTCTGCAGTTCGAAACATGCCTTGCCAACTACATAATGCTAGCACTAATAATCCAAAATTATTCTAAAATTAATATATCACTTTAAAAAGCAGTCTGAGTTAAAAAAAACCCACAATAGAAGAGTTTTAAGTATGAGGTCTGGGGGCCAGTGTAAAGGCTCAGGTTATGTGGTGATTGCCACCAAGTCTAACGGCCTGACTTTGATCCATGACCCCACATGGTGGAAGGGGAAAACTGACTTCTTCAACCTGTTCCCTGATTTCCACACACAAGTACATAAACAAACAAACAAACAAACAAACAAATATTACAAATATCTTTGAAAATGAAGTCAAGACTCCCTGAGTAAGCACAAAACACCTTTATCTTTCTCATCTGTCTTCATGCTTTCTGAGTGTCTGAGCCCTCCTTTATGTTTAAATTGCCATTCTGCCCACATGAGGCCTTTTTTTTGTTGTTCCTGGGCAATAATTTGGAGAATGTCTTCGATATCTTATTGTCATTTTGGAGTTGTCCAGCGGGTAGAGTTTCGGGGCCCTCATCATCCAGCCTAACTTACGATGGAAGTGGCTAAGTGTGGATCAGTTGCTCACTCAGTGGAAGCCTAAGTGAGACTCCCGCAGGATGAAGGAGGGAAGCCGAGCATGGGTTGTTCTGTTCACCTTTTCTCTCCCTTTCTTCTCTGCTCCAGTTTCTGAGGTCAAGGCAAGGAAGATGAGATGCTCTGACTGGTACTGTTTCACTCTGGCTGTTCTCCCCCACATCTTGCCAGGAAAGCAGCTGGAACCTTTGTATGGTGGAAGCTCTTGGAAAGTGCCCTTCTCTTGTGATCAGTCTCTTGAGAATGTCTGCTTTCTTTAGTGCTAGCTACTGTTGATGTTAAGACAATACCCCAAACCTCAAAAACACACTCCTTACCCCAAAGGGGTTAAGTGATAGTTTATTATAGAACCAAAAAATGAGTAGGCATGGCTCAGGAACCAGATTCATGTCCCCCCCCCCCAAAGCCATGTTCTACTGTGAAAATAGTTCCAAAATATCTTCATTAATTATAGAAGAAAAGTCACAAAGTTTTTGCCAAACACATTGCTGGAGGCCACAGGTAAGAGGGTTATGGCAATGTAGAGGAAATGAGGTGGAGAGCACGGCTCTGGCAGGTCTTGCTCTTCTCCCCCATCCCCTGTACCTTGCTAAAAACCACTAGATTACATTCCTAAAGCTAACCCCCAAAGTCTAAGTCTATTTCCTTATTTGGCCATTTCCTACTCCTGAGGTTGACTACCAAGGTCCAGCTACCAAAGTATTGCAGTCTAGCAATCAACAACTTCTTTTGGCTTACTTAATTGAAATGCTCAATTAAAATTAAACACATCATCCTAACACCGGGTTTCCACTTTCCCTATAAATTGCCATGTGCCTTTAGGTCAGTCTGTCTCCTCTATTCAGAGACAGTCTTTTGTCATCCAGGACAAACATCCCTGCCCTCTCTCCTTTGTTCTCTTCCTCTGCTTCTTCATCTTCTCTCTCCTGTCTTTGTATCTTATTCCTGCTTTCTGTCCCTCTGGGGACAATGAATCTCCTTTGTGCTGAGATCCTGGTCTTGAGGGTCCTGAACCCTTACTTTTCCTTACAGGAAATCCCTGTTACAGGTTTCTGTTGCCATCTGATGCCATTCTTAGCTTTTAGGTTGATAGAAGTTGTTGGTGTACTAAGAATATGTTTTAAGAATATTTCTTTTCCTGTTATCTTTTAATAGGCAGCTCTCTTTTCCCACACTGTTTCATGAAACCTCTTATAATTTATTTCTGCCACCTGAGATTCTAGTTCTGATACCAGCTGGATGTCAAACAATTCAATTCATTTCTGATGATAACATTTGAAGGTTTTGATAGTCACAGGATGTTAGGTCACACACACACACAGGCGGCCAGTGGATTGCTTTAAAGGGGAATAAAAATAGCCCAACATAATTGAGCTCTGGGGTTCTGGTTTGCAGCATTTCAATCCATACTCTCCAAGTTCAGTCCTTTGGCCTTGTAGACTCTTTAGCACAGGTGCAGCTCCTGTCTCTTTTCTTCTCCCTCTCCCACAGCTTCAGCTCACATAGTTTTGATATTCTCCATCCACCAGGAAAGCAGCTTAGTTGTGTTACTTTACCTAGGAATCTTTCTAGGATAGACAGGGCAGAGACAGGCAGGAGGTATGGTTTCATCCAAATACAGCCTGGTGAACCGATCAACGTACTGGAGCTACTTACAGGAGCGTGGATAAGGAGACACAAGAAGAGCATGGGCAACGTGGGCAGCTGAGTCACTGCAAAGCCAACCATAGCACGGGTGATACCTCATAGACCTGGCATCCCCAAAGATCCCTGGATATCTTCCAGACAATTCCACTCAGCTTCCTCTCCCCCATCAATTGTTTACCTTTACTGGAACCTCAGATAGGGGCCCCATGAGTCTTTCTCATAAATTTCTTGGGTATTTCATGACCTCCTACCGCCTCACAGAAAGACTGTTTCAGTTTGGAGGTTAAGAGCTAAGTGACTGTGGTAGCAAGTTAAGCGCATTGCTCCAAGCACAGGGAGAACTCACATTATGGGATCAAAGGTCAAAGGTAATCCACACCAAGTAAAGATGTGTTCTAGCTGATGTGTGTTCACCACCCAAAATTCCTGTATTGGAATCCTAGCTCCCAGATTGCCAGATGTGGTTGTATTTTTAAAGGGGATGATTGGAAGAAAATGGGGTCACAAGAGTGGACTCTTACACAACTGGAGTCCTTGTAAAAAGAGATTAGGGGCCAGTGAGATGGCTCATCAGGTAAAGGTGCTTGATGTGAAGCCCAAGGACCTGAGTTTCATCCTTGGGACCCACATGGTTTGAGGAAAGAACAGACTCCCACTCATCTCCTGACTCACACATGCATGCTATGGCATGTGCATACCCATATATGCAGAACCATTTAATGAATGTAAAGAGAAATAGGGCCAAGAGAGAAAGCCCAGCAGTTAAAAAGGCTGGCTGCTTCTTCCACAGGATCTGAGCTCAGTTTCCAGTACCCATATCGGGTATCCTATACTCCTGTAATTCCAGCTTCAAGGGATCTAACATTTGTTTCTGGCTTTCAGGGCACCAGCAGACACACACACATAAACAAACACACACACACAGACACAGACACACACACACACGTAAAAAGGGAGGGGATAAAAATAAAAATCTTTCATTCGGAGGGCGTATACCCCAGCCCGTGGGGTGTTCAATGGGTACCTGAGGAGGGGGTGAATGAATGAAGAACAAAAGACACAAAGAAGGAGAGCAAGTCAAGGGTCTGATCAAGCTCTCAGTTTATTTGAAATTTTTCACACAACTTTATAGGGAGAAGGCAGGGAGGGGAAATGCGTCAGCAGGGTAATTTATGGTGCAGGAGACAGCAGGGTGGTTTATGGTGCAGGAGATAGCAGGGTGGTTTATGGTGCTAGATACCACAAGAATGTTAACTAAGATATCTCAAGATGCTCCAAGCCCAATGGCAGATGTTCTCACAAGTTCCTGGAACATATTTACAAATCTCTCACCCATGACCTTAGAGGTCCTGGTGCAACTGTTAGTAACTTTCCACTAGCTGGCTTTGGCTCCTGGCAGGAGGGGACTTGGATGGAGCAAGAAAATCAAGGGGAACGTATGTAATTATATTTTAATAAAAAAATGTACAGAGCTGGAGAAATAGCTCAGTGGTTCACAGCACTCCCCCCCCCCCCCCCCAGGATCTGGGTTCAGTTCCCGGTACCTACATGGTGGCTTTCAACCATCTGTAACTCCCGTCCCAGGGCCTCTGAAGTGCTCTTCTGACCTTCGAGGGCAAGGCATGTTACAATACACATCTACATGCAGGCAAAACACTCATACAAAAAACTCCCAAATTCACATGGCTGGGATGTAGCCCAGTGGGAAGAGTGCTAACCAAGCATGCACAAAGCCTTGGGTTCAACACCTAGCACCTCATAAATTAGGCATGATCTTGTACACTTGCAATGCCAGGACTTGGACGACAGAGACAGGAGGAGGAGAAATTCAAGGCCATTCTGAGTTACATGAGACCCTAACAAAAACAATAAAAGAAAACAAGGAAGGAAAGGAAGAAAGGAAGGAAGGAAAGAAAGAAGGAAGGCAAGAAGGAAGACTCATGAGACTTGGATTTACTTCATGTGCTGACTAGTTTCATGTTTACTTGCCATGAGCTAAAGCCTTCTGAAAGGAGGGAACCTGAATTAAGAAAATGCCTCTATAAGATGGTACTGTAGGCAAGCCTGTAGGGGATTTTATTCATTCATGATTGATGGTGAAGGGTCCAGCCCACTTTTAGTGGAGCTGTCCCTGGGATGGCTGGTGATTCTATAGGAAAGCAGCAGGTTGGGCAATCCATGAGGGTCAAGCTGGAAAGCAGCGCCCCTCTATGGTTTCTGCATCAGCTCCTGCCTCCAGGTTCCTGCTCTATTTGGGTTCCTATCCTGATTTCCTTTGACGATTAGGTGTAATGTGGAAGAATAAGCCAAATAGACCCTTTCTTCCCAAATTGATCATGGTGTTTCATCACAGCAATAGTAACTCCTGACTAAGACATTGGAGTTCTTGTTATATTTTAATTTTATTAGCTTTATTATAAAAACCTTACAAATAAAAATGTATCATGCAAAATTACCCATACCCAAATGTTCTACATCTCAGTGACACTGAGTAGCCATTAGACATGGAAGCTGTGGAGCTTCACCCTGGATTTTACACTTTCCCTGTCGAATATTTTTTGTGCACTTATCCACTGCTCCAAACTAAAAATGTAACTGAAATAGGAGTAGAAAAAAGGAAGCGGGCTGGCTCTAGTTGTTCATTGGGTGTGTTGGGTTTGGTGTGTTAATATGTCTAATTTATAAGAGGGCAGAGGTGTGAGGCACTTGAATGGAAAAGGAGCCATAGTGACTGTGTGTACAAAGGAATGACATCCTAAGTGTCATCTGCATTAATAATTTTTGCATCCCCTGTTACCAAAATATCTGGCAGAAACAACTTGAAAGGAGACAGAATTTATTCCAGTTTGGTGTCAGAGGGTTTCAGTCTACCATGGCGGGAAGACATGGTGGAGTCAGTTCATGGTGGCTGGGGCATGTGGCAGAAGCCATTTCCATAGGTAGACCAGGAAGCAGAGAGAAAAATAGGAGTCAGGTATAACCTTGAAGGGACTGCTTCTGACAGACTCCACCTAAAGATTCCACAGCTTTCCTAACCAGTGCCACCAGGTGAAGATAAGCCTTTACAGTAAGAGCCTGTGGGACCTGGGGGGTGAGGCTGTAGGGTGGGGGTGGGGTGTGATTTTAGATTCAACTCACAGAAGCATCCTGTGGGATTGTTGGAGTCCTGCTGAGTCTGCCATGATACCTGTGTGGGCTGTTTGGGGTAATGAGACACCTTCCTTCTTTCCTTCCTTCCTTCCTTCCTTCCTTCCTTCCTTCCTTCCTTCCTTCCTTCCTTTCTTCCTTTTCTTCTGTTTTACAGTTTTAAGTAGTCCACTCTGGCCTTCCTCAAACATGCTATACAGCAAAGAGTGACCTTACACTTCTAATTCTCCTGCCTCTGCCTCTTGAGTTCTGGGATTACAGGCATGCACTACCATAGGTAGTTTTATTTTGGTGCTGGGGCTCAAACCCAGAGCTGCTTTCATGGGAGGTGCACACCCTAACAGCTGTGTTACATCCTCAGCCCCTGCTTATTTTCTTCCTCACTGGAAAGCAGCATTCCAAATAGGTGCCAGACCTATGTCCCGCTTACCCGCCCCCCTTCTTCAGATGTGACATCATGTGTATTCCAGGCTTGGAAGATTGCAAAGATTGTCAACTCCAGGCTTCTGTGGCTCTGTCTGTCTGTCTCATCATTTGCAGAAACATCACAGGTGACAAAGGAGTGGCTCAGCTTTGCAGAAAGCATCTGCAAGTGAGAAAGAAAACTTTGGATGGTGTCAGGACTCTGGTCGGGTCAAGTTTCAAAGTTCCCTGAATGTATCTCCTCCATGGTGATTCCAAGTCGTGTGTGTGTGTGTGTGTGTGTGTGTGTGTGTGCACTAGCTCCTGCTGTCCTGCCCTAACACTCTCTGCTCTTGTTTACCATCCCCTCCTTTGGACAAACTCGCCCTCAGCCTTCTGGCTGCTCTCATTTCTAGACAGCTTTCTCACTGCCAGACATGGAACCTGCTGTGAGCCCTCTATGAGCCCTGCAAAGGTGACTTGGTTCAGTGTTCACAATGGCGTCCTTCCCACACCAAACCTCTAGGGTGCACATCCTTAGCTCTCATTTCACGCTGGCATTAAGATGTTTTAAAATACAGATGTGATGAAACCAAGAGATAAGAAGAAAGCATTGAAAGGGTAGCTTTTTATAGACAGGGGAACATGCAGTGCCACACAGAAGTGCATGAGGAAGCACAAGGCTGGTCAGGAGGCACTGGGAATAAATAGAGGAAATAATGGGAACTGGTGAGCAGGAGGCGTTATTGTGTTTTGTGAAAATCAAGTTTAGGGTTAGCTAATGTTGAATAGTTGCAGTGGCATCATTAATTAAGGTGCATGGTATCATTAATGCCTGGTACCTTTTTGGAGTGCTAAGGACAGAGAATAATTACTCAGGGCATGACAGGCCTAATGGAGAAGCAGATGGATGGTGTGTGTGGGTTTAGGGGTGCGTTCGACATTGTGAGGTCTGCATAGGGAAATGGGAGTCAGAGCTATATTAGCTAGGTTTACCTGTTTACCTAGAGCAATGTTTCTCAACTGTCCTAATGCTGCCATCCTTTAATACAGTTCTTCACGTTGTGGTGACCCCAACTACAAATTATTTTCCTTGCTATCTCATAATTGTAATTGTATTACTGTTCTGAATCATAATGTAAATACCTGGTATTCAGGATATTTGATATATGACTCCTTTGAAAGAGTCTTTTGACCCCTCAAAGGGGTCTTGACCCATAGGTTGAGAACAGCTGACCTAGAGGAACAGAATTGATGAATGGATTGTTGTTGTTTGAGACAGGTCCTCAAGAATGGATGTTATTTGGGGGTTTATTAGATTGGTTTACACAGTGTGGTCTGCATAGTTCAACAATGGCTGTCTAGACATTAGAGAGGATGAGAGCCCAGTCGCTCAGTCTACTAAGCTGGATGCCTTAGCAGTCCTAATCTAGTGTTGAAGTCCCAGAGGATCCCTGGAGAGCCTCTGATGTTCAGGCAACACTGGAAGGCTGAAAAGGATGACTGGTGGCAGAGGCAGGAACAATAGCGTAGACACACTCACCAGTAACAGCTTAAGCAGTCAGGCCAAAGCCATCCTGCTTTTTCACTTAGGTCTCTTTATCTAGGCGGCAAAATATACAATCCACTCTGGAGGAGAGCCTTCCCTCTTAATGCTTCTAGGAAACACACTATGGACATTTAGTCTGAATTATCAACTTGACACAACCTAGGATCCCCTGGGAAAGCATCTCACTAAGGGACTGGCTATATTGGGCCCCCTCTGGCATGCCATTGAGGAGTTGTCTTGATTAATGCAAAGACCTGCCTGCTGTGAGTGGCACCAGTTCCTGAATAGGGTATCCTGGCTTGTAGAAGAATGGAGAAATCAAGTTGAGCACTAGCAATCCTGTATCAATTCACTGCTCTCTACTCTTGACTGTGGTTGTAATGTCACTAGCTGCTTCAAGTGCCTGCTGCCTGATTTCTGCACAGTGATGGACTGCAGCCTGGAACTGTGGACCAAATGATCCATGTCCCCCTCAAATTGCTTTTGTCAGAGCATTTTATCATAGAGACAGGAAATGATCTGCCTCAGACAGGTATGTCTCTTGAGCCCAGGTCCAATCAAGTTGACAACCAAATTAAACATCACAACAGGTGAGTTGTTTGGCATGTCTTGAAAGTTGGGTATTCCTCTACAGAATTCTCAAAATACAAAGATGTCAAAGCACAAACAAACACAAACATATGTGCTAGAAGCAAGTGATTCACAAGCAAGACCTGTTGGTCAGGAATCCTCTGGTTTTGAAGGGAGACATTTACTTCACTGTTTTAAATCCAGCTGACTTTCTGTAAGGTATTAGGTTTGCAGTAATTTGTTGCATTCATTATCCTTAAGGAATTCATAAGTAACCCTTCACAGAATTTTAGCCTCCAAGGTACTTGCTCCTCATTACTGCTTTTTTGGTCTTAACACAGGGAACGCTGAATACTGACATTTAGGGGTAGCATCTAGAAATTCAGCCATTGTCCCTTGAAACTAAGCTGCCTCTTTACTTCTCAGACATGGAGATTTGAGAAACACTTTTTTCAGGAGTTCCCTGGAATCCTTCCTTTGACTTGTAAAACAAGCTTCTTCTACACTGCACCATTTCCATGCAGTCCTATAAATCTACTCCTTTGGTTTTATTTTTAGTTAAGTTTGTTTTTTGACAATTTCATAAATGTATATACTACCTCATGATTGCTTTCACTCCCACCTGCCCTCTCATCTCTCTCCCGTCCTTGTTAAATTCCCTCCTTCCTACAAATCTTCCATTCATGTCTTTTGGTTTTGTCTGGAGATTCGGAGTTTCATGAGTGTTTTCTATGTCATCTCCTCCTGGGAAGTATCTACTGGAGCCTGTTGGATTACCTGTAGGTTTGACTCCTTGTTTCCCAGATTTTACCAGGTCAATAACTCAGCAGAGAGGGTGTGAAGTCAACAAACAACAGTACTAATCTGCCAGGTAAGATCGGTCCTCTTGTGTAATAGATGTTTGGGTGTTATTGGGATAACAAATCTCTGATTAGATTTGAAGCCTTCTCCATTGGAGGGAATCCATGCTTGGTACTGCGCATCTGATTGGAAACACATGGCTGGGGAACTCATGTGCTCTCAGAGGAAGCTTAGTGCTGGTTTCAGCTAAGTTGGCATAACGTCAAATTACATTCTAAATATACTTATACCCATAGATAATTGTTACTTAGCCTTCATCAAGGAAACTTGTCTTTGTAGTGAACGGTGGTGAATGCACAAACTTATACTGTGTAAGGTGCTGAGAATGACAGCTGAGTGTTCATCCCTCAACAAGACTTTAAATATATATATATATATATACACTAATATTACAGATACAATATATATTACACATTGTAGTTTAGTTAGTGAATCAAAGTCAGCTGGGGTTCTAAATGAGACCCTGTCTCAAACAAAGAAAACAAGCCAAAAATACATTTGTTAAAAATCAGGTGTCTCCATTTTTCTTCCTTTTCCTAATTAAACCTAATGTTAAAATCTGATTTATTTCTTCTTAAATATGTATTTTATTAATTTATTTTTACAATTTATTCACTTTATATCCTGATTGTAGTCCTCTCCGTCATCTCCTCCCAGTCCCACCTTCCTTCCTCTCCTCCCATCCCTCTCCCCTAGTCCACTGAAAGGGGGAATCCTCCTCCTCTACCATCTGACCCCAGCCTATCAAGTCTCATCAGGACTACCTGCATCCTCTTCCTCTGTGACTTGGCAAGGTTGCCCTGGCAGCGGGAAGTGATCAAAGAGCAGGCAACAATATCTATGTCAGAGACAGCCCCTTACTGTTCCCCTTACTTTGGGACCCACATGGAGACTAAGCTGCCTATGGGCTGTATCTGAGCAGGGAGTCTGGGTCCTCTCTGTTCATGGTCCTTGGTTGATACATCAGTCTCTGCAGGGACCCCTGAGCCCAGGTTTTTTGGCTTTGTTGTTCTCCTTGTGGAGCTCCTGTCCCTTCCGTGTCCTTCTATGCCTCCCTTCTTCCAAAGACTCCCTGCCTCTTGCTGGGAAAAGTGATCATGATGTCTCTCCTGCTAGGTAAGTACCATGATATAAATTTCAGGTATAAAATTCAGAAGATACTGTTTTCTGCTCTTGACTCTGGCTGTGGTGGTTGTGGGATTGGGAGCAACACACAGCACCCCCCATGTGACTGCACATGTGGAAAGAGTGATGACAGAATCAGAGGAGGAGGTCTGATGGCACAATGAGGGACTTGTTTTATTTGAAATAATCCGACGTATTTAGACTTTTTTGTTTTTTTAATTAAAATTTATTTAAATGTATGAATGTTTTGTCTGTGTGTGTCTATGTATGTGTGTATGCATATATGTAGGTATGTGTACCATGTACCCGCAAAGGACAGAAGAGAGCATCAGATCTCCCCTGAAACTAGATTTACAGATTGAGAGCTGTCATGTGGGTGCCTGGAACTGAACCCAGGTCCTCTGAAAGAAAAAAAAATGTTCCTAACTGCTGAGCCATCTCTCAAAGAGGCCTTCAAGAGTGGTATTTTGAGGTAACACAAGGTGGTACAGGGAACATGAGAAAAAGCTATGGCTAGTGGGGATCTGGCAGATGTAACAGCAAATGCATGGCCCTATACAGGGCTGAAGCCTCTGAGGCCATTTTGAGAAGAGCTGGTTGGAGTGAGCTGGAGAATTGATGAGGTGGGTCTGGGAACAGGCAGGATGAGCTCTGCAGTATTTTGAACAATGGTGGTGGTGAGTTCAGAGTTTATTTCCAGGCACCAGAAGCTGCTGGGGTGATTCCAAGCACAGCATTCAAGTTCTGAATGGAACTTGGCAAGAAATGTGTGTGGGCTTTGATGCTGCAGATGCGTTTGCTCCAGCAGGTGAGATAAAATTAAATCATTTTATTTATAGTATGACAGGCATGGAGTGATTTGCCACTAACTAAGAAAAAGGCAGTAAAATCTAACAGTTCCTGGATTTTAAAATGTACATTCTGTCTGTCTTTCTTCTCCATTATCTCTCTTCCTCTCTCTTGCAGGCTCATTGAAGAATGCAATGAAAATATTTTATAAAAATGTTGTGCTAGGCATGGTGGCACATTCTTTTATTATCAGTCTTTGGCAGAGGCAGGTGGATGTCTATAAATTCAAAATCAGCCTAGTCTACATATCAAGTTCAAGGACAGCCAGGGCTACATAGGGAGACCTTGTCTCAAACAAGAAGAAGAAGGAGGAGAAGAAGAAGAAGAAAAAGAAGAAAAAGGAAAGAAAGAAAGAAAGAAAGAAAGAAAGAAAGAAAGAAAGAAAGAAAGAAAGAGAAAGAAAGATTGGTTAGAAGACAACAGAGCGAGAGAGAAAGCCACACCAGAGATGATTTGGACAAAGAAGGGACCGGAAAGCCCAAGTCCCTTCTTCTGGGGAATTGCAAGTAGGATCACAAGTAGGGTCAGGAAGCTGTGTTGGGATAGGACCTTATACAAACTTCTTGCTAGCATTACCACTTCCTAAGTATTGTTCATGACCAGAAAATGGCTCAGTGGGCAAAAGCACTTTCCTTGCAAGCCTAAAGACTGGAGTTGGATGTCTAGAACCTGTATAAAAAAAGCCAGATGTTGTGGTGGGATGCATGTGAAATCCTAGTATTCTTATAGCAAGAAGAGAGGCAGAGTTATGCGGTCAAGGCCAGCCTAGTCTCCAGGACATTCAGGACTATGTAGAGAGACTCTGTCTCAAAAAGACAAAAAGAATTTTTTAAAAAAAATAAAGATAAGGGGTCTGGAGAGATGGCTCAGTGGTTAGGGGCACTGGGT
This sequence comes from Pachyuromys duprasi, assembly GCA_028658305.1. Classification (NCBI taxonomy): domain Eukaryota; kingdom Metazoa; phylum Chordata; class Mammalia; order Rodentia; family Muridae; genus Pachyuromys; species Pachyuromys duprasi. The sequence continues at coordinate 29,546,713 of CM053758.1, forward strand.
GCACCTCTAGATGACCCAGGTTCAATTCAGTCACTTGTAAGCTTGTGAAACAACTAGGCTGGAGTACGTGGCATGACAGACACAGGAGGGACCATGCCTCAAGAAATTGGAAACAGAGAACCATCTCCTAAAAGTTATCCTCAACAACCTTTGGTGTTGGTCCTTGCCTTCTCCCTTGTTTGAGGCAGGGTGTCTTTGTTTGCTGCTGGGTCACCAGGCTAAGTGACCCACAGGCTTTTAGGGATTCTCTTGTTTCCACCTCCTATCCTGCTGTAGGATTGCCTGGATCACAGGTACATGCTACTCTACCCAGCTTCTGTGGATTCTAGAGATCTGAACTCAGGTTCTCATACTCGTGTGGTAGGAACATCTCCCCAGACTCACAGACTACTCTGTGCCCTAAAGAAGTAACGCCCCACCCCTTCTGTCCCCAGTTAATCTGCTTTCTGACCCTGGATTTGTCTTCTGGGTGTTTCATATGGATTGGAATCATGCTAAACATGCCGTGATGTCTACTTTCTAACCACAGGGCAAAATATTTCCAAGGATCCTCCAATAATTAGAGACTGTCTTATTTAGTTTTTGTCAAACTGATACAAAATATAGACACCTGGAAAGAGGGAATTGCAACAAAGGAATAGTGTCCACCAGAATTGTCTGTAGGCATGTCTCTGGGGACATTTGCTTGACTGCTGACTGACGTGTGAAGGGAGTGTCTACCCCACTGTGGGCAATGCCAGCCCCATGCAGTTGGCTCTTGGGTGTATACAAAAGCAAACTGAGCATGCCATGGAGAGCAATCCAGGAAGTGCTCCTCCATGCTCTCTGCTTCAGCTCCTGCCTCCGAGTTCCTTCCCTGACTTTCCTCCACGATGGACTTCAGTTTGTAAGTCAAACAAACCCTTTTCTTCCCAAGCTGTTTTTAGTCAGCACGAACATCTCAGTCTTATCCCAAGACAGCTGGCTGGCAGCAACGGAGAGGTAAATTCAAACACGGATATATTAGTCCTCATTTGTGTGTGTGTATATATATGTGTGTTTGACTGGGTAATAATCTACTGTGTGTGTTTTATCATTCTTACTGTTTCCTTAATCTTTTCTGGCTGTTTGAGGTAGGGTTTCATTGTTGTAAAGAGACACTGTGATCACAGCAACTCTTATTAAATTTTTTTTTAATTGAAACTAGATTACAGTTTCAGGGGTTTAGTTTATTATCATCATGGTGAGAAACCAGGCAGAGTTCACGTAGACATGGTGGTGTAGAAGGAACTGAGATTTCTACATCTTGATCTGAAGGCGGTGGAAGGAGACTATGCCTCATGTTGGGTATAGCTGACCTCAAAGCCTTCACTGTGACACACTTCTTTTTAAGTTGTATAAGAATATATCTACCAAATTACACATCTTAAAATAGTCAGTGGTAGATCAGTGAGTAACGGCACTTGCTGACAACCTTAGTTAAGTTCTTTTTTTCTCTCTTTCTTTGAAACCAGAGCATTTATTTTATGACTGACTGAAATCCTGGTGATGAACTGGATGCTGCAACAGCTGCCCTCTTGGGTTTAGGTGTTGTTCCTTCATGGAATCTATGTCTGAACCTCTGCCAGGTGTCTCATCTGCCAGTCCTGGTAGTGTTTCATCCCTTAGACCTGGCACTCCAGTTATACTGCCTCTTACACTTGGCAGGGTAGCCATATTTGCCACAGGTTGACTTCTGAAGGTGGTAGGCCTTAGAGCCACATGCATCTTAGTGCCACGCTTTCCAAAGGGAGGATATTCTTTTCATCATCTTCCTTCTGCCGCCAAGGATAAACAGACTAATAAAGAGCCTTAGTTCCTGAAAGACACTGTCTCATGCAGGTTGTCCTCTGATGCTCACATGCCATGCCCTCTCCCCCCTCCCCACTATAAAATAAGTTGACGTTAAAGAAAATTTAAAAATAGTCAGTGGTTAGTTTCATGTTTTGTGAATTTGGTCTCAAACTTGAAAATTAACAATAATCAAGAGCAACACAACAATAACACTGCATGACTAAATATAGGAGTCATATCCAGAGAAAGGAAATTGCAATTTTCCGCAGGACCCAGGAGTTCCAGAGCTTAGCATTTTTCCAAGAGAAAACCAAACATGTATTCATACATGTAACTAAGCCACAATATTCATAGAAGGAAGCTCGCACCTGGTACTGTAAATATGGCCAGGAATCTGTCAGAGAACTCACAGGCCCTGCTACTATTATTCTGCTAACTGGATTGTATTGGCTTGGTTTGTGTCAACTTGACACACAAACCTAGACATAGCCTGGAGGAGGAAATCTTTTTTTTAAGATTTATTTATTATTTATACAACATTCTGCTTGTACACCAGATCTTACTATAGATGGTTATGAGCTACAATGTGGTTGTTGGGAATTGAACTCAGGACCTTTGGAAGACCTCTGAGCCACCTCTCCAGCCCCCTGGAGGAGGGAATCTTAATTAAGAAAATGCTTCCATAGTATTGGCCTTTATGCAAATTTGTGGAGTATTATCTTGATTAATAACTGACATGGCAGGGCCCATATAACTGTATCCAGTGCTACCCCTGGCCACGTGAACCTGGTTTGTATAAGAAAAAAGGCACAGCGAGCTACAAGGAGCAAGCCACTAAATAGTTCTTTCATGCCTCACTTCCTGTCTTGATTTCCCTTATTGAAAGATTGTTACTCAAAAGTGTAGGATTAAAATAAACCTCCCTTTTCCCCAGGTTGATTTTGATCAAGGCATTTTATCACAGCAATAGAGACCATAAGTGAGACATGGACATAGTATCTCTCAAATTGCCCTCTAAATTTCCATCTCTATACCCAATGATTAGTGTATCTCTCAGACCTCAGCAGAGTTTATTTGTGTAATGGATGGCAGTTAAGGCAGAAAAATCACAACTGAATAAGTGAGTACAGAATGCTCAGCCATAAATAGGACGTGGTTTCATCCTCCAAGCCCAAAGGATTGTCATCATTGAAGAGGTGACAGAGATTCTAAGAGCCAGAGGACAGTGATGATGTGAGCAAAACGGTGTCTTCTGGGTACAACAGGACTGCCGTATCTATGAATTCAACAGGCACTGTGGATACATGCACAGCTGACAATCCAGCATGGAGGTGGGAGAGGATCACCAGGCACTCTCCCTAGCTGAGGAGCTGTTGACAACTAATAGCTTCCGAAGAGGGAGAGTCAGCTTCCTTTAAGGGTGTGGCCCCTAGTCAGTTCATCAAGCTCCTGTGTGTGACTCTGTACTGATAAATAAATGAGTGGTACAAATTGGGCTCTGAGGATCACGAAAAACAAAGCAGGAGGATTCAAAGTTAGAAGGGGTGAAGGATGGATCTAAGAGGAGTTAGCAGAAGATCAAAACACTTTGTGTGAAAGTATGAACTTCTCAGAGAATTACTAAAGATGCTGTATTTTAAAACCACATGGGCAAAATGCATTGGAAGACCTCAAGCAGGATATGAATAGTCATTGTCAAATTCTTTCAACCTTTAGGTCTGAAAAATTTGCATATTGAGTTGTTGAAGAGCTCAACCTTCTCACCCACAGTTCTGTCAATCTCTTAGTTACAAAAAAAAAAAAAAAATCCCTGGGCACCTGGCAGTAAGTGTGTGGGAAGGCAGGAGCTGCAGGAGGTTTATTTAAGATATTACCTTGGCTGGTGTGCAGAGGGACCAATCATGGTTGTCATCTTCAGCTCTACGAGTGGAAAGAAGTTTCCATCCATCTGGGGCTTGGTGGGAAGTCTTGCTCTGCCTCCTTTTATGGAAGCCAAAGTACTTGCGTGCCCACTGGTACCACCTACTGAGTTTTGTTTAGACTTAGTTCTGGGCTCCACCTCTCCTATGGTCCCTCCTGGGATTTCTCTGGGGAGAGTTAAGGCAGAGGTACAAGGACTGGTGGTGGACCAAGTTGACCTTTCACCCTTCCTTCCCTTCCTCCTCTCTCCTTTCCCACTTCCCCTTTCCTTCTCTTTCTTTCCTTTCTTCTTCCTTTCCTTCCTCTCTCCCTTCATTCCTTCCTTCCTTTTTTTAACTTGAGGTAGTGCCTCGTGGTTTCAAAGCAACTTTGACCTTGAACTGCTGACCCTCCTTCCCTCAACTCTATAGTGCTGGGATTGCCTGTATGTGCCACATACCTGGTTTAGGTGGTACTGGAGATGAAACCCAGGGCTTCGTGTATGTTAGGCAAGGACTCTAACATTTGAGTTACACCCCAACCCTAAACAGGAGCATCTTTCACACTAGGATGTCCCACTGGTCCAAATTTGCCTCAGTGTTCTTTGTCTTGCTTCCTTTGTATAATTTTGAGTAGAAATGGGTGGGGCGGCGCAGCAGGATCTCACTCTGTAGCTCGGGGTGCTGCTCAAGTCTTGGAAATCCATCTACCCAATACTCCTGAGTTTTGGGGCCATACACATAAACTAAGCCTGGCCTCAGAGCTTGATTTTCTAGTCTTAGATTGCTTAACATCTTTGCAATCATTTTTCTCCCTCAAGACAGGGTCTCATATAGCTCAAGCTGACCTCAAATTAATTATGTAGCTAATGATGACCTGGGAATCTTGGTTTCTTGCCTCTATCTCCAAAATGCTGAGATTTCATGAAAAAATGTGCCACCACACCAACCTCAGCCCTTTACAAAATTCTTGTTTCTTCAGACAGATATTTTTTATTACATTTATTTTGTGTGTGTGCATGAGGAGAAGGCATATATGTCCCAGAGCATACACATGAAGGTCAAAGGGCAAATTCTTTTTTTTCCAACATATTGGTAACAGGGATTGAGCTCAGATTGTCAGGCTTAGAGGCAAGCACCCTACCCACTGAGCCATCCTGCCTGCCTATAACAGATTTGTTTTATTGGTCTTGCTCTGCTGCCTAGGCTGCTTGACTTATTTGTTTATCATCATTTTATGTGTTATGTATGTGTTCCTGACTGTGTGTATGTGCAGGAGTCCGCAGAGGCCAGAAAAGGATGTCAGATCCTCTGGAACTGGAGTTACAAAAGGTTGTGTGTCACCACGTGTGAGCTAGGAAACAAACCTGGGTCTTCTTCAAGAGTAGTAAGTACTCTTGACTGCTGAACTATCGTTTTGGGCTTCCAGTTACCTAATTTAAAGAACACAAGCCAGCCACTCTTACCGTGTTCACAGAATTGATTATGCCATCACCACAATCAATCTCTGGATATTTTAATAACCCAAGAAGGAAAACTTAACAATTGTTAACACTCCTTCTTAATTTCTCTCTTCCCTTAACCTCGTTCACCGCTCTCCAGACAATCTTACTTACTTTCTGTCATTCTATGTTAACATAATTTGGACCCTTCATATAACAGTAATCGTGTATCTCTTCACCAGCGTCACACCATACCCCCTCCTACCAATTGTTCATCTTCTGATACTTTCTATTCTTCCCCTTAGCTCAGCCTTTGAAGATTCCAGTTATTATGTGGCCTGACATATTTCACATATCCTCAGAGTTTATCTATGTTGCCACAAATAGCAAAATTCCCTTGTTTTTAATTTTCATGTGAAAGTTTTATGTTATTTATTTATGCATGTGTATGCATTTGTATGAGGATATAGGCATACGTATACACTATCTGTACACTTGTTCCTTTGTGCAGAGGCCAGAAGAGGGCATTGGAACACTCAGAGCTAGCATTAACAACTATATGCAGCACACCCAGCTTGTTATATGGATGCTAAGATCCAAACTCCAGTCCTCGTGGCTGAGCAGCAAGTACTCTTAACTATTGAGTCCTCTGCAGTCTTGTGACTCCCTCCTTTCTGTGGCTGAATAGTACTTCATTATGTATGCGTACTACATTTTCTTTATCCATTCATTTACAGAGTGCACTGCCTGAGGCATGCTCTGTTGCTGTGATAAAAAGCAATGATTAAAGCAACTTGGAGAGGAAAGGATCCACATGGCCTACGTATCCTGATTATAGTCCATCATTGAGGGAAGCCAAGAGGAAATCAAACATGGCAGGAACCTAGAGTCAGGAACTAAAGCAGGGGCTATGGAACAATGCTGCTTATTGGCTTGCTCCCCATGATTTGCTTATACAACTCAGGAGCACCTGTCCTGGTGTGCCACTGCACACAGTGGGTTGGGACCATTCACATCAATCAATAATTGTAAACAAATGCCCACAAACTTTGCTACAGGCCAATCTGACAGGGTTACTTTTTCAATTTATCTCTTCCCAGATGATCCTAGCTTGTGTCAAGTTAACATAAAACCAGCAAGGCCAGGCACTTAGATTGACTCCACCTCTTGGCTACTGTGAACAATGCCGTAGTGCACATGAGGGTGAAGATGTCTCTTTGACACACTGGCTTCATTTTCTTTAGGTTCACAGCCAAGAGTAAGGTTGCTGGACTGTGGAAGGGATGCTTTAACCAGGACATCGCTAGGTTGTGGGAAACAACTGGCTTGCGTTAAAACTGCTTGCTCTACTGACATAGAAGCGATAAGGCAGCAGCCATATTAAACCTGGTTATGGTGAGGTCCTCATAGCAGCTGCACTGCAAGTCTCCAAACATGGTGAATGGTTCCACATCTCTCAGGTATGGCCAGGCTGTGTCTAGAATGAGTCATCTTTATGCACCCCCAAATCAACTACAGTGAGAGGAACAGTACTGTCTATAATGTCAGCTAGAATTTTGCCTGACTTGTTAAAGTGCTTAGTGAAACCTCATGTTTGTAATTCCACTGTCTACTCTAGAGCCTCTTTCCCACTTTTGGGGCCTGAGCTATGCCTAACCAGTTTACCACAGGCTGGTGAGATGGCTTAGTAGGTGTCTTAGTTACTGTTCTATTGCTGTGAAAAGATACCATGGCCAGGTAAACATTTAACCGGGGCATTGCTTACAGCTCTGGAGGGTTAGTCCATTATCATCATGATGAACATGGCAGCAGATAGGCCAGCTTTCGTAGCTAGGGTGTTATTGCCGTGAAGAGACACCATGACCATGGCAACTCTTATAAAGAAAAAAAATTTAATTGGGACTGGCTTAAAGTTTCAGAGGTTTAGTTCATGATTGTTATGGTGGAATGCAGGCAGACGTGTGCTGGAGAAGGAGCTGAGAGTTCTACCTCTTGGTCTGAAGACAGCAGAAGGAGACTGTGTGCCACATTGGGCATATCTTGACGTAGGAAACCCCAAAGCCTGTCCCCTACAGAGACATACTTCCTCCAAGAAGGCCACACCTACTCCAACAATGCTACTCCCTATGGACCAAGCATTCAAACACACACACCTATGGGGGCCATACCTATTCAAACCACCATACAGGCATAATACTGGAAAAGTAGCTGAGAGCCTGCATCCTGCTCCACACGCAACAGGCAAAAAGAGAAACATGGGACCTAAGGTGGGCTTTTGAAGCCCCAAAGCCTGTCCCTGTCCCCCAGTATCATACTTCCTCTATCAAGGCTACAACTCCTAATCCTTTCAAAACAGTTCTACTAACTGGGGGCCAGGCATTCAAGCATATAAACACATGGGGAATGTGCTTGGCGTTGAACCTAGAAGACCTGAGTTTGATCCCAAGACCCACATGGTGTGGAGAGAACTGGCTCCCACAGGTTGTACTCTGACCTCCACAAGCATGGCATGTGCATGTACACACACACACACACACACACATCAAATACATGTAATTTTTAAAAACAAGAAATAGAGTCAGGTGTAGTAGTGTATACTTTTAATACTAGAACTTGGTACGCAGAGGCTGGCAGATCTCTGAGTTTGAGGACAGTCTGGTCTACATTGTGAGTTTCAGGACAACCAAAGCTATATAGTGAGACCATGTATAACAAACAAACAAATAAATAAATAATAAAAAGTGAAAAAAGAAAGAAAAATGGATTTTCTCTGCACCAAAAGCTGAATTAGGAAGATTTATCTTCACACCCATCATTTCTGAACACAGGGTCCAGCAGACTGAGAGGAAGGGAAAAAAAGAACTGCCAGGAATTAAGACTGATCTGGAGAACTCAGCCCTCCCTAGGGTACCAGTGGGGGGTTAAGCGTTCTGAGATAAAGTTCACTGAAGATGACTAGTAACTTCCATATGAGACTGTTTCGGCCAGCCTACCATAATGTCTTCCCCTAGGTTCCAGCAGTATAGCAGCTTGATTGACACATATCTATCTTTCCCTTGTGCCCACACATATCAGCACCTTCCTGGGAGCAGCATGGGTGACTGTCCCAGGGAAGACAGTGGCAAAGGCCGGTTCAGAATCATGATAGCTGTTTTCTTGGTTACTAAGTTCAGCACCCAGCGTGTCTGTGACACTGCTGCTATGTTTGAAGGTTCACTGGAGGTAGACAGCCACTCCCTGGGGAGCCATGGGAGCTGTCAATCAAGCTTCTGCTTCCTCAGCCATCACAGTGACTGTTGTGACTGCTTTAAATACCCTGTGGCTCCTAAAAGAGGCACCAACCCAGCCACTGACACCTGGGACAGTCCCCTAAGGTACTTGGTTCCTTCTTTAAGTGTCATTGTGGCTACCGTTCCAACAACATCTCTGCTTTGAGGAAGTCTGCTTAAGCCATGACAGCTTAAGAAAGCTCTTAGATGGTCTTGCCAGTAGCTGCTCCCTATGACTCTGTCCCTAGGACTGCTGTCCTTTCACGGCTCTGTTACTCTGGTCAGGGAGGAACATTTCCAACCCATGGCAGCTAGTGTGCATTCTTGACTGAATGTAAAAGCAGTGTTTCTCTCATTCTTCTCAGAGAAGTCTGGGAGACTTCCCTGGCTGTGGCCTGAATCAAAAATGCCCACCCCCACACAGGTTCATATATTTGAACAGTTGGTCCCTAATTGGTAGTGCTGTTTGAAGAGGTTATGGAACCTTCAGGAAGTGGAAACTTGCTGGAGTAAGTACATCGCTGAGGGAGGGGCTCTGAGGGTTTTTAACGTTACCTTACTTTCTGATCTCTCTTGCTCCATCTGTCTGTCTGTCTGTCTAGGAGGGGCTTTGAGGGTTTATAGCCTCACCTTACTTCCTGATCTCTTTTGCTCTGTCTCTGTCTGTCTGTCTGTTTTACTCTCTCTCTCTCTCTGGGCTTCCTGTGTGCCCATGAAAATGTGACTAGCCCATTTTCTACTCCTGTTACCATGTCTAGCTTTGCCTGTTTCCATTGTTTCCCTAATATGAGGAACTCTATCCCTCTAGATCCATAAACCAATATAAACCTTTTTTTCCTTAAGTTGCTTTTGTCTGGACATTTTTTCTTTTTATTTAATTCTTTATTTTTTGCGACTCTCATACATTTACACTGTATCTACTCCTCCTGCCCCCTCCCTCCTACTCCTCTCATGTTCCCGACACTTTCAAAATTATGGCCTTGCCTTTAATTATGTTTATATATACATATGCATTCACAATATATGCACACATACATATAGTATTGCTCATTTGTGACTAGGTGACCTATCAGGGACTTGTTCCTGGAGAACACTGATTCTCCTGCTCTCAGCAGCCATTGGTTCTTTGTAGCTCTACCTCTGCAGGTGGGGCCTTGTGAAATTTCCCTGTTCACTTTGGCATGTCAACTGGTGTTGTTGTTGTGCAGGTCTTGTTCAGGTAGCATTCATTCTTGATAGTGTATATTCAGGAATAAGGAAAATGAGCTCTAAAGCCATAGAAAGACATAGAGGAATTTTACATATATATTGCTAAGTGCAAGAAGTGAATATGAAAATGTTAAGTACTCTATAGCTCAACTTTATGACATTCTGGAAAACACAAAACTATAGAGACCATAAATGGTGTTTTCTAGGAGCTGGGAGGAGAGAAGGATGAGTTGGATGAGAAGATTTTTAGAGCAGTGAAACTATTCGTAAGTATGAGCACATATATCTTAAAAATACATAAAATTGTCAGGGCATTTTATTACAGCGAATCATTAACACTTTGATTCTCTGCATTCTGTCATGCATGTCCATGCAGCCTGGGCCACAATAAAGCCTGCTGTAAATGACCACATAGCCCACTGTGGTATCTCTTGTGCATAAAGTGAGTTAGACTGGTAATACAAAGAGCAGAAGGCTTCTAGGGATGCCAGGCCCAGGCACACTCAACAGGCGACAGAGGGCAGAGAAGGATGAGCTGTAAGCCCCAACCACTGAGAAGCCAGAGAGCCCCAGAGTTCCTCCCACAGCTGCAGCCCTGACACTGCTGCTGAGTGCTGCTGAGAGGTGTCCAGGTGAGGAACGATCAGAGGGACCTGATGCTAAGGGAGCTGCCCTTGCCTCTTCATGTTTTCCATCTCAGTAGAACAAAGGACCTTAGCCAAAGTTCACCAGGAAAACAAAGTTGGGAGGCCCTGCAATTCTATAACTATGAATTCTTCTCTAAATAAAACCACTTTTAGCAATTCTTTGAGAATTTCATACATAATATTCTGATTATATTCACTCTTCTTCCTTTGCCAGATGCACTGTATTCTGTTCCCACCCAACTTCTGTTTCCTCATTCATTTTTAAGAAAACCACTGATTCTCATTGGTGCAACCCCCCATACTCTTGGCTGTGTGGCTATCTACTGATGTGAGTCAACTGTGGCAACCTATTTGGAGTTAATGGCCAAATTGGAGTGTGTATTGCTGTTTCTGAGCAGTGGAATTTGGCCTCTTGGCCCTGGCTCTAAGCTAAAGCTCGGTGTCTCAGAGACTGACGTGGCAGTTCTAGAGCAGAGGGCTTTGACCCTGAGAACTAGATAATAAATTCCGTGCAACCATGGTAACCAGACAGCAGGTTCTGTGTAACCTTGAGTGAGCCCTCGTATGTTTTGGCCAAGTAAAGTTGCCTCTGTGAGAAACTGCTTGTACTTTCCTGCTATTTAAGTGTTAACTTGACATTCAGTAAATGACATCTTGATCAGAACCTAGACTTGGTGTCCTTCTTTGTGTCGCCCTGCTCTCTTTCCCCCCAGCCTTCACTCAGGTGGTATTCAGGTATCACTGCAGAGTAGTGACAGTCAACCTACCAGAGGCCACATTCTTCTAGAAAATTGACTCTCCTTCTCTACGTAGCTATCGATTGCCAATGGAGGCTTATCTGGGGGGGTGTGATTTTGTGCCCATCTCCCTGCTCCATGCTGGGATTTCATCTGGCTTGAGCTGTGCAGGTCTGGTGCATGCTGTAACAATCCCTGAGTTCATATGTGCATCTGTCCCATGGTTCTGTAAAACAGTTTCCTTGTGTTCATCCACTCTCTTTGGATGTTAAAATCTTTCTGGCCCCTCTTGTGTGATGACCTCTGAGCCATGTGATCAGAGTGTGATATGCCACATAGGGCTGAGCACTCCATAGTATCTTATTTTCTGAGCTTTGACAAACTGTGGGTCTCTGTGTTAATCACCATCTACTGGAGAACGAACCTTCTCTGAAAGATTCACCAATCCATGGATATAATAAGCCATAATATAATATAATATAATATAATATAATATAATATAATATAATATAATATAATATAATATAATATAATATAATATAATATAAATTAAAAAGTCAGCTTAATACTATGACAATTTAGCAGAATAATAATAGTAGGTTCTCCACTGTTGCCTATGAACTTTCTAGCTATAAGTTCTTGATTAGAGTTTTTTTGAAATAGCATGGTGTTTTTCAGTGGGCAAATTGATAATCACTGGCACACTCATACAATAGAATACTATTCAGCAATACAAACAAAGGAGCTAAATTGTCATGGCACCAAGCTATCTTTTAGTATCAAAACTGTAGTTCTAAGGCTTGATCAGAGATGACAAGGAGAAGATCTGTGAAATGCCACCTTCCTGGCAGGACACAGCCCTTGTAATCATGATCTTTCAGCAGCTGTGGTCACCTGCACTGGGCCTTGTACAAGACTGGGCCTGTCATCAGTCTGTTGTGGTTGGAGAAGGAGCTTGTGATGCTTTACCTTTCTCTGCTCAACTATTGGTTACCGATTGGGGGTGGGTAGTGAGTATCATTGCCTTTAACTGTATACCCACTGGTGAGTCCATCAAGTTCTACCAAATAGTTTTAAATCCATGGTCACACAGACCTGGTTAAACTCAGTAGGTCACAAAACAAAGCAAAGGACATGAGTGTGAGGAAAAGACTTGTGCTGGTGGGGGAAGAGAAATAAAAGGTGTGGCTCAGTGGTAGAGCACCTGCCTAGAATCCCCCAGTAAAGGGGCTGAGGGTGTGGCTCAGTGGTAGAACACCTAAAATCTCACAGATGCCTAGAATCCATCTGTGAGAAGTGAGGGACATGGCTCAGTGTTAGAGTTCTTGGTATTATGTATAAGGATCTGAGCTCAGTTCCAAGAACCAAATAAAAAAGTGGGTGGGTGGGGGATGGAGAATCATTCAACTTTTGGGGACTTCTGAGGCTAGGTGACTGGTGGGGCTATCCTGAGCATCTTGAAGCCTGATGTTTCAGGAACATCCCTCTGAGTTATGACCATCAGCATGTCTCCAGTTATTACCAAGTGTCTGTATTTGGAACCCTGTTATTATTGCTTTGGATTCCAGAACTGCATGGTAATCACCCAGCAGAACTAGTGCCTCTGCTATAATTATTCTGTTGACTGTGGGAGCTCCTGGTACAATGAGCCAGCTGGGCTGCAATTCCTCATCTGATCTCAGTGACTGTACATAGTTACAGTCTGGTGTCTAAACCCTGTCATAATTATCTGGCCTTGTATAGTAATTTATTTTATTTATTAAGAATGACATCAAAGGTCCTGTGTTTTTGTTCCTCTTCTGGGTGCTTCTGATGCTACCTTGTTCTTACATGTGAGAGGAGAGAAGTTGCAGGTGTAAACCTCTGCAGATTCTCAGAGGGAGTATTAGAGACTCAAGATGCGCAGTTATGTGAGGTGTGTACTAGACAGCCCAGGGGTCCCTATGCCACACATTGTGAGGAACCCTGGGAGACTCCCATCCCAAGATAGGCATTCAGGGGCAACTCAATGCAGAGCCATAAGAAGGAAGGGGTGGGAGGCTACTGAGGAAGATGGTTGAAACTGTTTAAAGGTTACTGCCATAACAGAGCTGTGTGGGTAGTTGAGCTTTATAATGGAAGTCTAGGAAAAAAGCTCATTGCCGGAGGTGTCTTCAACTTGGAGCAGTCTGTGACACTTGCTGTTTCACTCGGGGCAACTATAGAGACTGAAAGGGCCCCACATGATCTGGGTCAACCCCTTGTCATTTTCTCTCTTTCTACCCCTTTACTCAGGACCTGGCACTCTACTTCCCAAAGGTTGTGACCCTCCAGATATGCAGTGCACGCTGCATCATGAGACAGTGCAACTGTCTCATCTTTTCTGATCATTTAAAGCAGACTGTGAGCAAGCTCACAGCAGCTTGCCATCTGTGGGGAATTCATTTCAAGACACCCAGCAGATGCCTGAAACCACACAGAGTACTGAATTCTATATATATACTATGTGGCTGCATCCCCACCAGAAAACTCAGTTTATAAACCAGGCACAAGGCCTAGCAGTCATCACTAAAAATAAAACAGGACAACCATAAAGCACTGTAATAAAAGTTATGGAGAATGGGATATTCCCCCTACCAAACCTTATTAGCACTATTTTGGGCAGTTTTGTTTTGAGAAAGACTTCATCAAATTACTCAGAGAGGCACATGATTTAAAAGGTAAAATGTGTTTACTTCTGAATTTTCCATGCAGTATTTTCTGGCTATGACTGACAACAGCTGCTGGACTGCAGTGAAGTGCAGCTGGAGTCAGGGGTCTCCTCATCTTCTGTCTCCTGTTGGTCTGCAAGAATACACACGTAAGTAGGGGGATGGTTGTCTGTTTGCTGTCTATACTGATAGATACCAGGAGTCTGGGAAATTATTTGGCAGATTACCACATTTTTCAAAATTCAGTGAAAGCTCTATAAACACACAGACAGACACAGACAGAGACACAGACAAAGACACATGTGCAAACATGCATAAGATTTTAGTAGCTTTCAATACCTTCCTCATCACTCCTTTCTACCCCCCCCCCCCTTTTTGCTCAAAGCTTTCTTCTTCCTGGCAAGTCTCCCTTCCGCTTTTCTTTCTGTGTGTGTCCACTGCAGGGTTGCTTGCGTAAGTGTATTGTTTGAATGTAAAAAAGTGTCAAGTGGGAGAGGGGAAAACCCTACTTTAAAACCTACTTAAAGGGGAACTTTTTCCACTATGACCACAAGAGGGAGCACAATATCTAAATCCTGTGTTTTCTTGGGTGTAGTTAATTTTATTGGATTGGAATTTTCCTCCTAGCATCTCCTGGAGGGCTGGGTTGCTATGGAAATATTGTTTAGGTTTAGTTTTATCATATAATATTTTGTTTTCTCCATCTTTGTTGATTGAAAGCTTTGCTGGGTAGAGTATTCTGGTTTGGCATCTGTGTTCCCTTAAAGTCTGGATGACACTGCCCAGGCCCTTGTGGGCTTTCATATTTTCTGTTGAGAAGTCTGGTGTGATTATGATAGGTCTACCTTTATATGTTACTTGGCCTTTTTCCCTTGCTGCCTTTAATATTTTTTCTTTGTTCTGTAGATTTAGTGTTTTGACTATTATGTGATGTGCGGAGTTTCTTTTCTGGTCTAGTCTATTTGGTGTTCTGTAGGCCCCGTGTATATTTAAGGACATTTCTTTCTTTAAGTTGGGACATTTTTCTTCTCTGATTTTCCTGAAAATATTTTCTGGACCTTGGAGCCTGGACTCTTCTTTTTCATTTGTTCCAATTATTCTTAGATTTCATCTTTTTACAGCGTCCTTGATTTCTTGGATGCTTTGTGCTGGGAACTTTTTCAGTTTTACTGTTTCTTTTAGAACTGTATCAATTTCTGCAA
>CM053758.1:29568598-29588226 GCA_028658305.1 Pachyuromys duprasi
TGCCCTATCCACTAAGAGCAATCACGTGGTTTCACAACCATCTTAACTAAGGGCAGTCAAGGGCATTCCCATAATTGGCAGCCATCTTGGTTATGAAAAATACTGTGGTTTCCCTCCTGCCAGCTGCTTTCACTACCTTGTGTCTGTCCTGCTGTTCTTGGAGCTGCAAAACTGCAGTCTCCTGTAGGCCCTAAAAGGCCACTGTGCCCCTTCCTACCTCCACTCTAAAGCTGTTGTCTACCTCTGTCCTTTCCCACAGATGAGATTCCCTCTATGAGAACTCGGCCCTGGTATCAGGCACTGAGTTTCTCGGGCTTAGCCGGGCTCAGCTCCTGACCTGCTGTGCTACTTAGTTGAGGAACCAGTGGCTGCATGGTCTATTTCCATTTCCCCTTTCTCTTTGGCAGGATTGGCCTCCTCATTTTCTCTTCCCTTTGGGAAACCTCTGGCTTCTACACCTATATTTGCCCTACTCAAATGTCTAATATCCAGTAATATCCAATAACACTAAGAGCAATCAGTGAAGTAAAAAAAAATGCTTCCCTAGTTCTCTTTTCTCAAAGTCCTTTCTGTTTCTCTCTGCCTGCTCTCCCACTAAATAAAAATCCTCTCTCTCATTTCTTTTTCTGCTCTCAATTTTTTAAACGTTGTAAATTCTCATCTAATGATTTATATAGTTTTCTCATTGGATTTACATTTATAAGACTTCTTTAGTCATAATTAACTCTGTTTATTTTATCTCCTTTTAGGCTAAAAAGCAACAAGTCTCATTTTAAATGGGTATGGATTTTTACATTCAAAGTTATATATTTACAACATGCTATATATAATTTAACCCTGGTTCAAAATAATTTTTATATGATGCTAAAATTTCAAGATTATAAAGATCTATTCAGATTAACAAGCTAATTTAAAATGTGTGTCTATATCCTTATCAATTCCTAAATTAATAAATAAATGCTATTTTTCCCACCATAAAATGTTTGAGATCTGGGCTTTCTGGCTAATAGATTTAATATAACAAATTCAAATGTAATTTTAAAATTCCTTATACTGTTCTACTTTATTGTTGGTCTTAAAACTCGTAATTCAGCAGTTATTAAATAAAAATTCTCCTAGATACCCTTAAACTATAATACAATGATAAAACTTGGTCATTGTGCTATATCACTATCAAAATGTTAAAATATGCTTGGTCTTATTTTCTGAGTATGGTTGGTGATATTATTAATCTATGCTAGTGTTAGACTTTTATAATCTATGGACTTTATATATACTATATCATTCAGGAAACAGTTATTCTCTCACTTTAATGAACTGTATTTATGACTTTTAAAGCTCCAATTTAATAGGGATAAAACCTAAAGTACTATTATTTTATTAGCTTTCCATACCCCCCAAATGGTTTTATCTGTCCTTCCTGAATTATCTCCCTTACCCTGCCCACCAATTCCTCCCCTCATATGATCCTCCTGTACTAGTGATCTACTCTCTTCAATCCGTAACCATTTATGCTATTTCCTCATCTTAGAGTGTTACTTACCTCCCTTTAGACACTTCTCAATAAGTAACCAATGTAGTTATATAGCTGTAGTCTGCTTATCAAAGATTTAATAACTAACATCCATGTATAAGGGAATATATTCCATGTTTGTCTTTTTGAGTCTGGCTTACCTCACTTAGGGTGACTTTTTTTTTTCTAGCTTCATCATTTACCTGAAAATGTTTTTTTTTATTTTTTCCTTTAATATAAAACATTAAGCGCAGCCAGCAGAGGCGACAGAGGTGAGCTACACACTCTCTCAGACCTCCATTGCCAACTATCCTAAAGAGGCCTGTGGGGGGCCAAGAAACATTCAACTTGGAGCCCCACTGCCTATTCCTTACCTGGCTGGTCCATCTGGGGCAGAGCCAGCAGAGCCAGCAGAATTGAGCTGCATGCTCTTTCTGACACCCACAGCCCGCCATTCTGAGACGGCTTGAGGGGACCCCCAGCAACATTAAGCATAGAGCCCCGTTGCCAGCTACACACCTGCCTGATCCACTTGGGGCACAGCCAGCAGAGAAGAGGTCTGCTGGACCCCAAGAACATTCAGGCCCACCAGAGACACAGCTGCAAGAGGTGAACAGTGGGCTCTTCACTGAGCTCAACTGTGAGGCCCATGACTCTGCCTGACTCACTGAGAAGTCCTGCATTGGGAACATTTGACAAACACCAAGGACATCCAGATAGCTGAAGGACAGCATAAGAAAACAATCGACAAGAACTAGGGCAATATTGCACTACCAGAGCCAAGATATCCTTCTAAAGCAAAAAAGATAAACATTACCACAGAGCAAGAGGTATCTCAATTCTGAACATCTATGTTCCAAATGCAAGGGCACCCATATTCATAAAAGAAGCATTACTAACGCTTAAACAACACAACAAATGATGCATTTATAGTAGGAGACTTCAACACTCCACTCTCACCAAGGCACAGGTTATCAAACAGAAACTAAACAGAGAAATAATGAAATTAACTGACATGATGATTGAACTGGCCCTAACAGATATCCATAGAACAGTCCAGGCAAACACAAAAGAATATAGCTTCTTCTTGGCACCTCATGGAACATTCTCCAAAGCTGACCATATAGTCAGTCACAAAGCAAACCTCAACAGTTACAAGAAAATTAAAATAACACCTTGTATTCTATCAGACCACTGTGGATTAAAGCTGGATTTCAACAACAACAGAAAGCCTTTAAACTCATGAAAACTAAACAAAAGTTTACATAATGACCACTGGGTCAGGGAGAAAAGAAAGAAAGACATTTAAAATTTCCTAGAATTCAATGAAATTGAAGTCATAACATACCCAAACTTACGGGACACAATGAATGCAGTACTAAGAGGAAATTTTATAGCACTAAATGCCTTCATAAATAAATTGGACAGATCCCATACTAGTAATTTAAAAGCACACTTGAGAGCTCTAAAATGAAAAAAAAAGGAGTAGAAGACAAGAAATAATAAAACTGAAAGCTGAAATAAATAAATCAGAAATAAAGATAAAAATACAGAGAAAAAACAAAGCCAAATCTTTTTCTTTGAGAAAAATCAACAAGATAGGCATTCATAGAACATTGAAGGAAAGCTGGGTGTTTCACCAGGATCTGGTTTGTTAGTACTCTCAGAGTGAGGCCAGGGAGTGAGGCATAGTAGAAGGTCTTCTAGAGAGCTGAGGGTGAGTTTGGGGGATTTGTCCTGAAGAATGGAAAGAGATATAAACATGAGAAGTTAACATACCTGCTTCTCTTTGAAGTGTTATTTTCTAACAAATATAAATTGAACAGATGTTGTTCAAAGTGTAAAGTATCCTAAGTTCAGAAACTCAATGCCAAGTTGTTCTGAGTTATTCTGAAGCAGGTGAGGGCCAAAGCTGCTCCAGATGCTTTCTGAACCGAGTATACTTTCCCTGATCTCAGGGCAGTCAAAGACCCCAGAGTAACTAAGGAAGCGTGTGCTCAGGGTCTCTCAGCAATAGAGAACATATGTGCTGAAAATGCACCTCTAGGTTATCTTGCTAAATATCTCAGTTTCTCCCTTCCACAATAAATCTGAGCATAAGCACCATTTCCATCTTTCCCCTCAACACTGCCTTCTATCCATCCTGCCCAATGTCTTCACATTTGTTCTGTATCATGAGCAGATTTCTTCAGGTAGGAAAATCTCTCCTTCAAGACACAGGTTTATATTAACTCTGGTGGCTGGAAGAAAATATAGCAATAAGGTCTTATTACATCCCATGATTCATCTTTCTCATTTCTCTATGCCCAGAAATACCTACATATAGAACTTCCTTTTTCATAAGTCATTCACTTTCCTGTGAGTATGAGTGAGGGCTGTTTCCACTCCCTCAAAGTTCCTCTTGGGTGTCTTTCCTTCAGGCTGAACATTTACACAGTATTGAGTTTACTGAATAAGTGCTTGTCTTCCTAGCCTTGAAGATTTGGTTGGGGGACAATGGGGGCCAACAATACAGAAAATTTGCAAAGCACTAAGCACTTGACTGCTGTCCACATGGTACCAAGTGGTTTCTCTCTGACCTCTTTCAGTGCAAGAATGATTCCTTCCCTCAGCCAGGTAATCATCATTGTCAGCTCTGCCCAAGTCACATCCACTTGGTGCCAGCCCAGTTAGTTACTGCTATTACTAACTGGTTCCTTATATGGAACGAGAAAGATACACACTGAGAAATGAGGAAATGATGAGTGAATCAACATGCCACTTTGTACACAGTGGGAACTACAGACAAGGGGAAGTTAGTCACCCCAAAATTGGAAATATTGTGAATCCTGAATTGAGGCTGCACTTGAGAAAGGTCAGGCGATGAAGTGAGAAGAAGGTGAGACAGTCGTGGGTATGCTTACTCTGAAGAACAGTAGCTCTTTTGAGAAGTGAAACTCTCACAGGGTGTTGTGAGCCCTACTTGCTCTGACACAATGAGTATGCTGTGAGCTTTCACTTCTAAACAACAAAAACTTCTAGGAAAGGGACTATGACTATCTTGTTGCTCTAGGGAGATCACTGTTATGGAGTGGTAATGGAATATCTTATTGATAGAGAACAAATAAATTTCGAGTAGTAATCTGAACCCAAACAATGTGCACACCAGTATAATAAGTTGTGTATGTGAGTTTCAAGATTATCTCTAGTATGGAACTGAGTTTATGAGTGTATTTACAGTTGAGTGGGTTAAGTTAAAGATCTGGCCTTATCAGAGTGAAGAGGGAGGCTGCAGTTGTGTTTTCTGTTTTCTCTCTGCGATGCAATTTTAAAAGGTCCAGAGGATTTAGGAACTGAATCTCTCTCTCTTTCTCTGTTTGTATGTATGTATGTGTGTGTGTGTTTGTGTGTGTGTGTATTCGTGTGTGTATGTGTGTGTGTGTGTTAGGTAGGGGTACCTTCTGTCCTGGAAAGAGTTTGCTTTGTAGGAAGACATGGGTTCACTGGGGGAGAGATTGTCTATTTATTGTGAATATCAAGAGGGGATTCTTTATGATAATGCAGGAAGCAGAGCCCCACAGAAGATTCAGCATGGAGGAGAAGCCTGCAAGAATGTCATCTGGATTGCTGAAATAGTGAGATGAACTGGGTCAGGGATCTGTGTACTATGGAAGGTAAATGATATGACAGTATACCTCTCTCCAACTTCCCTTAAGTCCTACCATTATAGAACTTGTCTCACTCCTGACTTCATGTCTTTTAGGGTGTTTGAGCTGTGTGTATGTGAGTGTGTGTGAATGTGTGTTTGTGTGTGTGTGTGTGTGAGAGAGAGAGAGAGAGAGACAGACAGACAGACAGAGAAAGAGAAAGAGAGACAGAGAGACAGACAGAAGAGAGAGAGACTAGGTCTCTCTTTGCAACCCTGGCTGGCCTGGGAGATGCAATATAGACCAGGATGTCCTAGAACTCACAAAGATCTGCCTGCTTGTCTCCTAAGTACCAGGATTAAAGGTGTGTTGCCATCACGCCCTGTGATGATTTCTTTTTAAATTGTTACTGTTGTTGTTAACAGCTCTCTGAGTCTAATTAGTGCTGACCATATGTGCACGGATATGGGACCACTGAACCTGATGCTGTGTGGGGAATAGAGATACTGAAAAATAGCGTCTCACCGTGACCAGTGTGCTGCTCCATGTGCATGAATCACCTGTGTACACGTCTGTATGTGGATGACGGGCGCATGTTTGCATGTGTGATTCTGCCCATTTGGCCTTCTGTATATGTGTGTGTTGGAAGAAAGCTCAGCCCACTCTCATCCTCCCCTTCCCTTTGGCTCCTCCTTCCTCTTCCATCCCTGATCAACACATTCCATTAAAAAACACTGACCCTAAGATCAGTCATCAAGCAACCTGCTCAGGTCCAACAGTGTTGGTGGCTACACACACAAAGGCACACCAGGTCATGGTGGTTCACAATTGAGTATGCACAGTCTTGGTCAATTAAGCATATATTTGAAAGAAAAAAGGAACCATAGGCACCCTTTGTAGACCTCATTTCTCTACTCATATCTGAACAGCAATGAAGACAGAGTTAGTGTCCTCATAGGCTATGTGTCCAAAACCTACATACGCCATAGAGAATCCATCTTCAAAAATACCCATGATGCACCCCATGAGACCTGACACAAACAAAGGACCATGAGTACAGCCCAGTCAGAGGCAGCAAGTGAATCCAAGGAAGCCTTTAGGGTTCACTGGGCTCTTTACACAAGTGGGGATATAGAGGCTGCTGGACTGTTACAGTGATGATAAGTAAATAATACAGGCTGGAAGAGGGTCTATAGAGACAGCTAAGGGGCTGTAACTGACAACTGAGTGATTGCAGCTGGGGCTCTGGAGGTAACTGCAACATAGTCTTCCCACCCAAACTAGGTGGCTAGCTTTCTACACCAGAACAATCCCAAGGGGAGCTTTTGAATTTGTTTCAGGCTTCTCCATTAGTGACTTGTGTGTCTCCAGGTGTACACAGGCTTAGTGTCTGATGATGTCTGCATATGTAGAGGATTCAGCCACGATATTTCTGCTCTGTGGGGCCACAGCTCCAACAGTTCTCTGTGTGAGGGAGTGATGATCCAGCTGGGCATATGTCACTTCCTGAAGGTCTTTTGCAGTCTGAAAGAGAGAAGCCCAGGAGAGTTAGGGTGGCTGAAGGGCAGGAAGGGGCTGTGGAATGGGAAGCTCCCTGCTTTATGAGTTATACTGTGTTTCTATCCCAGTGGTGTTGGGGTTGGAGGACATGACCGGAGGCATGACAGAAGCAGCCTCTCCCCTTTCTTGTCTTAGATGCTCTCTCTGGGGAGAGCCATATGCTGTGGAGAGCTCTCTTTCCTGTAGCCATTGGAATGTGTCACTCTGGACAAGAATCCTCTATTTACTAGGCCTAGAGTGACAGCAGCTATAGTCAGCATTTTTTAATGGTTTATTTATTTTATATATATGAATGCATGCCAGAAGAGGGTATCAGATCCCAGGATGGATGGTTGTGAGCCACCATGTGGTAACTGGGAATTGAATTCAGGACCTCTGAAAGAGCAGACAGTGCTCTTAATCACTGAGCCACCTCTCCAGCCCAGTCAATATTTTTTTAATTCTTCTGCTACTGTGTTCCCTACCTAAGAGACTGAAGCCATGGTATTAAGCTGCTAAATGTGGGCACATTTTGTTAGTTAGCACTAGATGATGCATACAAAAACCTACCCAGGTTTCTGTCCTTCTGTCTTCAGGAGGCCTGTCCTCTGTGACTATGTCTATGGAAAAGAAGACGCCAGATATAAGTGCATGATATACAACCACCCGTAGAACCCTCTAGAATGTTCCTAGATGATTTCCTTCCCAGTTGCTTCTCAGTAGAGTGGGTAACCCTTTCCTTGCTCCTCACAGCTTACCTGGTGTCCTCTCCACACCTGTAGTAGATAGTCTGAGAAGCAAGGATAGATGAACATTAGACACTGCTTGGAGGCAAAGGACACGGCAAACTAAGCTTCTGGGCACCATTCCAGGGGTCTCACCTTTCTTGTGATCTCTGCTGCCAGCTCTTGCTGTTTGGGAGCCCTGTGAAGAGTCCACACTGAGGAGGAAGGTCTTTCTCCCAGCACTCCCAAACCCACCGAAGCCAGTTCTCACCATAGATACCTACCTCGCTTTTTCTTACAGTGGCTGTAGAGGCAGAAAACGGAAAGGAGGAGAAGACAAAGGAGGAAAACCACAGAGACCGCGATGAGAATAAAAATGCTGTCTGTCTTTGGCCCAGATGCACCTAGAAGAGAAGAGAGCCAGGTTATCTGCACCATGCATTTATTGAGTACTTACTGCATACCACACATATGACAGTTGGTGCTCATGAACATGTGACTATGTAAAGTTTCACATGTACAGTACAGTAGCATTGAATCCTGTAATCGGTATCCTTGCGATACTCATCAGGAGTGTTGACCTTTGTGCTCTGGATCACACTAGCCACTGGCAAGGCCCTTTTAAGGACGCAGAAGTCACATGTGACTAATGACATCCATTCTGCTTCTCACAGCTAAGAGTGCTAACTTCATGATTGAAGTCATGAAGAACAGCATTGGCCACCACCCTCTGTGAAGTTTTGCAGAGACTGAAAATCACCAAGAAAAGAAGTAGGACTCCCTCAAACATCCTACCATGGGCTCCGACTTAGGTCAAGAATCCCTATCTTTTATATTCCTCCCTGCCAGTAAGGAACTCAGTTTCAATGTTGTCTTATTGCTTGAAGCCCTGAAGACAATGCCTAGTGCCCATTTCATCCTCTCCTTTAACACGCAGCCTTCTTCACCCAGGCACTCCCTATACCACCCACAGGTGACCATACAAGATGGAGTCCCCCTCTCCCCTCTTTGTATCTGGTACCTAGTCCCTTTCCTTGATCCTGAGGCAGAATCTTCAGCGTCCTTTGAAGAAATGGAGACAACTTCACTTTAGAGGCTCTTCCCTCAACACCTTTCCCATGTCCATATGAAAACCATATGATGCCCTTTCCATGTATCTTATTGCAATTTAAATTAGACATGTCGAATGCATGTGAAGGACATATTTATAATTATATATTACATATTCAAGTGGAGTCACATGTACTGTGAAGTGGTGTTACAATTAACCACGCACCAGTGGTAAGGCTATAACTGAGCTGAAAACTTCCTATGCTATAGAGGCATTTTGCCCGCCATTGAGTTTTAGCCACCTGCAGTATTCCGCTGTAGCATTTCTGCAGGACTATGTTCTAGCAGTTTCTTGTTCTCTCAATACACCATTTGGCCAGGTGTGTAGGAGACTATGTATTCTAAACTGATGTAAATAACATCTTGTTCACACAGTGACAAAATGGCTACCCACAATGCATTTCTCAGAACACAGGTGTCACATGACCACCTTGCCTGTGAACACAAGTCCAAGAACAGAGCAACACTGATAAGTGACTCATGGCCATACATTCATACTTATTATAAATAAGTATAGCTAAGGTGCTGTGGATATGGCTCAATGAGTGAAGCACTTGGTGTGCAAGAGTGAGGACCAGAGTTTGCATATGCAGAAATTAGCTGGACATGATGGCCTGCCTATAATCTCAGTTGCACAGGAGGCAGAGACAGAGAATCCCCCGAGCAAACTGACTAGCCAGAATAGTAGAAACAGTGAACTCTGGAGTCAGTCAGACATCATTCCTCAAGGTGTAGAACACTCCAAAAAGACATTAAGCATCAACTGTGGACCTACACACATACATGCATGTATGTTCACCACACCTGCAACCACATACATGTTGACACATGTGAACACACAGACTTATTTATGTACATGATATACATATCTAGGCAATAAAGTAAATAAGCAAATAAAAATATGCTAACTTCTTTTACATGAATGAATATATAAAAAACTTATGTAATATAATGCTATATGTTATCTTCAAGAATATAAATTATACAAATCTACAGTAAATGATGTTTACCTATATGTGTTTTGTAGTAATAACTAATATCTGTTAAGTTATATATTGCAAATATTAAACAGCATGTGATACTATTTAAAATAACATACATTGTGTTCCTGTATAAAGGTACATTATACTGTTACATCAATAGTATTGCTTATAGGTTTAATTATAAGATGAATATATTATTCAATATAATTTCATTTAAAATCTGAAATTTTAATGCGTTTTTGTAATTCACCCAAATTATCTTCCCATTAATGCTCAAAAGGGCAGGGGCATTTCTTTTTCCTCTCCAAGAGTGTCCAGTTTGATTCACCTTCAGACTGGTGCATATAAATAAGAGAGTATTTGTTAATAAAGTCAAAGAGAGGATGGTGATACAGACCTTTTCAGTTGGGAAACACGTCATAACAAATCCCAGCACAATGGCACACAAAGGGCTGGCTCTGCATGAAACAGCATCTCGCTCCCCTCAATCATCCCACACCCTGTGACCCGGTCTACCATCCTAAATGCCTGAGCCAGGAGCTCAGCTTCACAGTAACACAGTCTGGATCAGACAGACCTTGGAAGACTCAGGACCACATCTCCTCCTGAGAGGGATGGGGCCACAGTGCCTAAGAAGCAGTACAGCCCAAAGTCTTAACACACGGAAGGAGAAAAGCTGGTTGAACATCATACAGCACCCCCGACTGACTGCCTTTCACATGTCACACCCTTCCCTTGTCACTTTCCTCTCAGGGATCCTTCCACTATTGTTAGGCACAGAAACTGAGAAAGTCCCCTGAGACTTCTTAGAGCCTAAGCTGGAAAGGTGGGCACTAATCTACTCCATCACACCATACCTATAATACATGCAGTTTAGACCACAACAGGACAGCATACAACCGTACAAATTGCAGCCCGCAGGGACTGGAACTTCTTCCCAGAGTCTTCAGAACTTGGTATCTTTGACCACAAAGTTAATTTTCTCCATATTTAAAATAGTAGAGTCCCTGGGCATGGTGGTACATACCTTTAATCCCAGAATGCAGGAGGCAAATGCAGGAGGATCTCTGTGAGTTTGAGTTTGATGCCAGCCTGCTCTGTGTAGCAAGTTTTAGGACAACAACCCCACAAAAAACAACAAAACAAAATAACAACAAAAATAGTATGAATAACACCCTGTTGCCTAGTTCCAAAGCTAAGCAGAAGGCTGGTTTTGACATCAACTCATCATATAACCCCTAAGAAATTAGTACACCAACAAAGCTGCAGGGTGAAGGATCGAGAGCTTATAAAAGGAGCTGTTTCGACCTCTTCTCCATCCTAAGTATTGATCTAAAATGGGAACCTTGCCTGGCACTCAACCCCAGATCATGAGAGATGCCTGAAAGGATAGGACAGGAAAAATAGGAAACCTGACAGAGACCCTTCTCAATTACTCCTGCAGATGGTGAGGGATGGCCTTACTTTGTGTGTCTTCTTCACTTGCTCTGCTTGGCTTCACAGTCAGCCCTGAGTAACTTCTTGGAAAACCTAGGAGGACATGGAAGTGGAATAGATCACTCCAAGACATTCTATGGCCTGACCACACATAGACCATTTCATATGAAGGTACCCCCAAAAGAATATTCTAGGCCTGCCCACCAGCCATCCAGGGACCATATAACCTGCCAAGTAATTTGAGACCATACTAGAGATTTATTCCTGCAGTTATCATAGGATTTGACTTCGTGGAAGGACAGGATAACTCATCATGCCCAGTAAAAAAAAAAAAAAAACCATACATAAGCTTGAGAGGACTCTATCCCCACCAGCACTGGGCTCAGTTGTTTCCCAGTAATCAGGGGCAACTCTGTGACCTATCCCCCAGACTGGAGCTGTATCCAGATCATTCCTGCTGTCTGGTAAGACTAAAGCGCCAGGGAATCTGTGGTGTTAGAGCTCAGGGAGATAGAGGGGAGGAGCCTTGGGGTTAAGAGACAGCAGAGGAAGTTGAGGCAGCAAATAATAGCTATGATTAGAGTCCAGAGTATTGAGAACAAACCTGAGGTCATTGATGGATGTGGGGCAGGACTCAAGGTGACATCTTCACTGATCACCTTTACCTCCACTGTCTTACTGCGTTGGGACCACTTGTTTTCTTTCACATAGATACAGTTAAAAGGTCCAGCAATGGACTCATTCACTGGGCTAAAGCAAAATCTTGCTTCTGTTGTAGGAGGCTGAATATTCTTCTTATTCATTAAGGTGTGTCCATTCTTCTCGAGACGGAACATATCATATCCCCCAGGGTTTGAGCAAACAAAAGTTATAGAACTCCCTCGGGGTATCGTGAGATCTGGCTCCACATAGATAGAGGGACTGGGCAAAGATCCTAGGAGATAGCAGAGTAGAAATCTCACTTGTATACAGTGAGGTCATTGTCATAACACAAAACCAATTTTGGTGCACCATTTCATATTTCTACGAAATTTAGAATTCTCCAGACAGGATCAAACTCCAGCATTATAACATCCCCATATACTACGTGCATTTGAATACCCATCACAAGGCAATAAAGACTCTAAACTAGAGCACATGTTGGGTCTGATGGAGATCCATACATGCAAATTTTAGAACAAACCAGTCTGAAATGTCAGATGTAGATCCCACTGCTTCGCTGCTCATTCCAGACACCTCTGCATTCTCAAATTTTATCTTTGCCTTCTTGCCAGTCTGTTATTAGGGCTTTGAAAGCCCACCTGCTTCAAATCTATGAATGTAGGAGCACCAATCATAAAATCATATATATATATGTATATATGTGTGTGTATGTATATATGTATATATATGCATATATCCATATGTATGTTCGTGTGTGTGTCAAGAGACAAATGTAAAATGTTCACAGTTACTGTGCTCAAAGTGATATCGTGTTGTACATCATCAAATGGGTGGGTCAAGCTTATCAACATGGATCAACACACAAACATACCTTTTTGTGAGGATAACCTTTATCATTTATCACCCCTGCCCTTATGAGTTTCCAAGCCTACAAATGCATACTTGCTACCCATAATGCACAATTGACTTCCTGCCATTATTCATGTTTCAAATGAGATTTTATGCCCTAGACCAGCATTCCCTGATCCTTTCTTCTTCCTTCACTCATTTTCCACCATTATAATATTCTCTAAAGATGTTTCCTATGATCCATTGAATTGGTTTATACAAGAAACATGATTTCTTCCATTTGAATGTAAGTTAAGGGAAGGAATACTAATGTTGAGACAGTAATTATCCAATCCAAAGGCAATAAGATTGCAATGAATGTGAGGGGCTGAGCAATCTCAAAAGACAGTTGAGATCAGGGGTACACTCCCTGAGATGACAGGAAAGAGATACTTCCACAGAGACCCAAGATACAAGAGTGAATTCCTTGCACCTAGCAGACAGGAACATTGACATGACATGGAAGCTACACCCATGATACACCAGCAATATGGGTATTTAAACATGCCCTGAACAAAGACAACATAAGTTGACATCCAAGCTTGGCTAAGGACAATCTTATGGGGCTTTATGCCTGGATGAAGAGCTAAAGCATTTATTGACTGCTGAGAGAGGGGAATTAGTCTTCCCCAGGGAAGACCCCCGTAACTGGTTATCCAATATGAAATTGTGAACTCTAAAAGCACATAAATATAGGCGACATTAAACACTAAACTGCAGGTTGTATTTATATATTTATCTAAATACATATGTAACAACAATAAATTTAAAAAGAGGCATGAATTTGAGAGGGACACTGAAAAGAGGGACATATGAGGGTTGGAAGAAATATAGAGAGGAAAAATTTACATAATTATATTTTTCTTGAACTATAATTTTGAACACTTAAGAAAAGAGATGGTGGATGATGCCCAGTTCATGGAGCCAGAAAAGACTTTATTGAGAGAAAAATGAAGCTTCTGAGATAAAACATAAATAAAAGCTTTGAATAAAATAATAATAATCAAAATATTAAACATATAGAACAAAGAAGAAATTTTAAAAGCTTCAAGGGAAAAGGCCAAGTAACATATGAATACAGACCTATTAGAATTACACCCAACTTCTCAAAAGAGACTCTAAAAGCCAAAAGGGCCTGGGCAGATACCTTGTTGACTCTAAGAGACCATGGATGCCAGCCTAGACTACTGTACCCAGCAAAACTTTGAATCACCGTAGATGTAAAAATCAAGATATTCCAAAAAAAAAAGTCAAATTAAAAAATTTCTATCATAAACACAGCTCTAGAGAAAGTTAGAGAAGGAAAATTTCAACCCAAGAAGATTAAGTATATCCACAAAAATACAGGAAATAAATAATCTCACTCCAACAAAACCATAAAAACAGGAACACACACACACACCACCACCACCATCACCGCCAACAACAACAACAATGACAAAATTACAAGAATTAACCATCATTGGTCATATATATACCTTCTACAAATATTCCCGGAGGCTGGCAGCCTCCAGGAAATCAAAAAGTGAGGCCTCTCCATCCACAGTTCCCAGACTTCTCTGTCCTCCCATTGAACCTAAGAGTGAAGAGCCACAGCATGTATCCTGTGCACTCCATTACTGGCCCACAGTGCAGCACCACAGAGGCCCATAGCCATCTGGCCTAGGACAGACAGGTGAGACCTCTACAAGCCATCCCCCTGCCTGCAGGCGACCCATGGACCAGCACAGCAGCAGTGAGCTACACCATCCACCTGGGTCACAGTCATACCTGCATTTAAAGAGGCTTGGGACATTAGGGGCCACCGGGTAAGACTCAGCTCCCTTCCCAAACTCACACCAACAAAAACAACAACAAAATAACAGGAATTAATAATTATTGGACATTACTATCTCTCAATATTCATGGACTCAATTCTCTAACAAAAATACAGAGGCTAATAAAGTGCATACTCACATAGGATCCATCCTTCTGCTGCATACAAAAAACATACCTCAACATCAAAATAGACATTAACTCAAAGTGAAGGGTTGGGAAAAGATTTCTAAGCAAATGGACCCAAGAAGCAACCTGGTGTAGCTATTCTGATATCTACAAAAGTAGACATCAAGCCAAAATTAATCAAAAGAGATGGGGAAGAACATCTCATATTCATCAAAGAAAAAAATCCATCAAGGACATGTTTGAATTCTTAACGTGTTTGTAAAAGAAATATTACCAAAGCTAAAATCACACATTAATAGTGGGAGACTTCAATGCCCCACTCTCACTAGTGAACAGATCATCCAGACAAAAACCAAACAGAAAAATAATGAAGCTAACAGACATTATGACTCGAATGAACCTAACAGATATCTACAGAATATTTCATCCAAACGTTAAAGAATATATCATCTTCTCAATATCTCACAGAACATTCTCAAGAATTGGCCACATACTCAGTCACAAAGCAAGTCTCAACAGATACAAGAAAACAGAAATAACCCCCTGTATCTTATAGGACTACAATGGTTCACAGCTGGATATCAGTAACATCAGAAACAACAGAAAGCCTACAAACTCATGGAACTGAACCATTTCCTACTTAATGGCTTTGGTGTCAAGACAAAAATAAAGAAAAGAAAGATTTTCTAAGAATCAATGAAAGTGATTGCAAACTTACGAGACTAAATGAAAGCAGTGCTAAGTGGAAAGTTTAGAGCACTAAGTGCCTTCATAAATAAATTGAAGATATCGCATACAAGCAACTTAACAGTATATCTCAAAGCTCTCGAACAAAATGAAGGAAACAGTCTGTCTTAATTAGGGTTTCCATTGCTGTGAAGAGACACCATGACCAAAGCAACTTGCAACTCTTATAAAGAAAAACATTTAATTGGGATTTGCTTATAGTTACAGAGGTTTAGTCCATTATCAGCATGGTGGAAAGTATGGCAGCATCCAGGCAGACATGGTGCTAAGAGTTCTACAATTTGATCAGCAGCAAAAGGACTGGATTCCACAACAAGCAGAGCTTGAGTTTGGAGTAGGTAAGGCTTGTGACAGGAAGCCAGTCTGAAGCAAAAGCGAGGTTGAGACATGTCCAAACACGAACATCTCATCTTGAGTCTGGCAGGAGCAAGGACTGCTCCGTCCTTATCCCGGGCCTGCATGCCCTGATGCGCATGGCCATTTTGACCCTGCCTCTGCCACCGCTAAGGTAGTCATATAAACTTGTGGCCAGGTTTCAGGTTAAAACATCCTATTTCCTTATGAGGACATGTCTAGCTAGCACCTAGAATTCCTCTTCACGCAAATGAAGCATTTCTAGCACTTTGGCCCCAGCCAATAATGTACACTCACACCAAAAACCCCTACCCACTCCCCAAGGTTTACATATTCCTTATTCCTTCCAATAATAGAAGCTGTTTCACTGAAAACTGTCTCTGAGAAGGCTATTTCTCCTCACATTTACAGCCAACCAAGGTCCTGTGTAATACACCCACCAGACTAAGCTTCATTCCTTCCAGTCTAGCCTGGTGCACAATGGTGTCTTGATGCCCTGAGTCAGAAGCAGACCCAGGCCTTCCTTCGAGCATAAGAGACCTCAAAGCCCATGCCCACAGTGACACACTTCCTCCAATAAGGCCACACTTTCTCCAGCAAGGCCACACCTCCTAATAGTGCTACTCTCCATGGACCTAGCATTCAAACACATGAATCTATGGGGGCCATACCTGTTAAACCACCACACTCCCTAAAGCTTATCACAATAAAATCATGTAAAATGCATTTAGTAGAAATTCAAAAGTCTTCACAGTCTATCACAGTCTCAAAAATGTTTAAAAGTCCACAGTTTATGCTATCTTTTAACTGTAAAAAATCCAAAGTTCAAATTCTGAGATTTATGCAATCTCTCAAATGTAATCCCTTATAAAATCAAAATCAAAAAGCAGATCACATGCTTCCAACATATAATGGCACAGTATATCAATAACCACTCTAAAACATAGGGTAGGGAGCATAATGAGGAAGCACTAGATCAGGGGTCTTCAAACTACGGCCCGTGGGCCACATGGGGCCCGCAGAGGAGTCTTATCCTGCCCACCAGCAATGAGAGCAGTTTGGCCACCAAGATAGCGGCCAGCATATGCACTCAGTGTCACAGCTTCTCAAGGATGACATCAACTGCCTCCACCCATGGCATGCTGTGTGCTGGGAGGGTGGGCGTGAAGGCAGTGTTGGGAGGGACACTGATGTGCGCTTGCCCCTGGCGCTCGGTGCTTGCGCCGCTGATAACGTCACTGGAGGGCGTTGGACGCCGTGTCTGTGTGCTGTGCCTGCCTGTCAGTGAGGTTTTCCTCCACTCCCTCCACTGCCAAAGGTCAGTCAAAAGTGCCATAGAAATAATTTTTGCCAGATGGGGGGTTCTGCCCGATTGGGGGGTAGGTGACTCATATGAAAATTCCCCTTGGGGTGGTGGGGCGTTCAGTGCTGAAATCAAAGTTGGGGGGTGGGCGGTGGTTGGGAGATTAGGGGTTCGGTGCTGAAGCATTTTAAAGGGGATTACACTGAAAATTTCATATGCATTTTGCATTTCCTTTTCAATGTTCACATGCTGATTCCGAACATATAAATTTGGGCGTTATATAGGGAGATATAACTGAACTATCAGGGACTGAGCTGGTCTGCTTAGAAAAGCCTGCAAAGGGTAAGTGTTCACATCAGGGACTAATGGGGGTTTATACACTGTGTGTGTATAATATAATATAATATATTATATATATAATATAATATAATATATTATATAATATAATATATATAGCCAAAAGCAGGCCCACAGTTCCCATTGAAATACTGGTACGTAATCTGTTTATTTATAAATGTTCTTCATTTTATTTATAAAAGATATGTGCAGTGTGGGTAGGAATTAGTAGTTCATATAGTCTGGCCCTCCAGCTCTCTCAGGGACCGTGATCCGGCCCCCACTTTAAAAAGTTTGAGGACCCCTGCACTAGACCAAATCCAGACCAAAGATCAGGTGTGCAAACTCCAAACTCTGCATCTCCATGTCTGATGTCAAAATGTTCTTCAGATCTCCAACTCCTTTCACCTTTGTTGACTGCAGCACACTTCTGTCTTTTGCCTCGTTCCACTCCCAGTTAGCCGGTCTCTGACGGCTCTGGCATCTCTAACATCTTGATGTCTCCAAAGCAACTTCAACTTCACAGCTTCATGCAATGGCTTTCTGGGCCTTCTTTCAGGGACACCCTCCCGCCACACACTTGGCCTCAGTGGTTTTCCTTAGTCGTGAAAGGGAGATTCCATTCACACAAAGGCCTCTCTGAGCCTCCATACAGGGACACTCTGCCACATATCTGGCCTCAGCAACTTTCCTTAGTTATGGAAGGTGATTCAATAACCCTTTCTATTTCTGCCTCCAAAGCCAGAGCCACATGGTTGGGGCTGGAAAATGGTCTGCTTGTTCTATTACATCTTCACAAGCTTTCTGTTTTTGTTGTTGTTGTTGTTGTTGTTTTTAAGCTTTCTGTTTTTAATGGTTTCCTTTACTGCATAAACCTGCTCTGTACACTGACCTTGAACTCAGAGATCGATATGCCTGTGTCTGGAGAGTGCTGGAACTGAAATGTATACTACCACACCTGGGCCTAAGCATTTCTTTACCTGGAAATTGCTCTGAAGACCAGGATAGCCTTGACCTCAGAGAGCTTCGTACCTCTGCCTCGTAAGTACTGGGATTAAAGGCATGCACACCATGCCTGGACCTAAGCTTTCCTTTACTTCATTTTCTATATACACCTTTATAACCAGGGCCACTATCCCTGAAGATAGGGAATAAAGGTGAGTATGGATCCAGGACAAAAGTGTATGTTATTCTACCTTGTGATCCAAAGGATCAGAAGGTCTTATTTCCAAAGCCTGTACTCCACAGAATTGGAAAGTGTAAAAGAAATGCACAATTTCTAGAAATATATCACTTACTAATCTTAAATCAGTATCAGAAAAACAATTTAAATAAACCTATGACCCCCTAAGGAAACAAAAGCAGTGACTAAAAGTCTCCCAAACAAATAAAGCACAGGGTCAGTTGGCTTTACCACAGAACTTCAAAACACTTTCAAAGAAGAAGTAATACCAATATTTCTCAAATTATTCCACAAAGTAGAAACAGAAGGAACACTATAAAATTTATTTTATGAGGTCACAGTCACTGTGAAATCAAAACCACACAAACACTCTACAAATAAAGAGAATTACAGACTAATTTCTGTTATGAGTATCAGTGCAAAAATACTCAAAAAATGCAAACTGAATCCAAGAACACATCAAAAAATTATCAACAATGATCAAGTAGGTATCATCTCAGAGATGCAGAGATGGATCAACAAATGCAAATCTGTCAATGTAATCAACTATATAAGCACACTGAAAGAAAAAATGATAATTTAATTAAATGCTGAAAAAAGCAAAATCTAACACCCCTTCATGATAAAAGTCTGGAACAGATTTAAAAAAATACAAGGGACACACCTAACATTATAAAGACAATTTACAGCAAGCAAACATCAAATTAAATGCAGGAAAACTCAAAGCATTTCCACTAAAATAAGGAACAAAACAAGGCTGTCCTCTCTTTCCATATCTATTCAAGATAGTACTAAAAGTTGTAGCTAAAACAATACTCAATTCCATATTGGAAAAGCAAAAAACAAAAAATAGCTGAAACAATCCTACACAATAAAGGAACTTCGAGAGAATCAGCATCCCTGATCTCAACCTGTATTACAAAACTGTAAAAAAAACTTCAAGTGTTGGCATAAAAACAGACGAGTTTATCGATGGAATCGAATTGAAGATACAGAAATAAACCCGCCCACCTAAAACCACTGGATTTTTAACAAAGAAGGCAAAATCATACACTGGGAAAAAGTGAGCATCTTCAATAAATGTTGCTGGTCTACCTGGATGAGTGGATATAAAAGAATGCAAATAGACCCAGCATAAAACTCAAGTTCGGGGGAGATCCAAGATGGCTGCCACGAGAGAACACTGTGTCTGAGGAGTAGGAGAGCAGAAACAACGCAGCGACCAGGAGACTGAACTCTGGGACCTAAAACGCCAGCATTGTGAGTGCCAGGTGAGC
>CM053758.1:29588726-29606034 GCA_028658305.1 Pachyuromys duprasi
CTTCTCACACTACAGTAGTCTGTCCAGTCTGTCTCAACAACTATTATTTGTTAAGGTGACAAAAGTAAGAGTTAGATATGTCAGTCTTCAGATCTGTGCCTACTATGAGATAGCCATGTTATTCGGGAACTATCAGGTGAAAGCCCAGTGGCTTCCATCTACTCTCATTTCTGTTTCACACACACACAAACACACACCAGGGAAATGTTCAGATCAAAGAAGACATGAAGGGTTCTGGGTGTGACTAGGGATGTACTCAGCAAAACAACAGACTGAGGGTGTGAGTCTGCACAGCCTCTGATGAGCTCCCCTGAGATGCCACACTCAGAATGGTCCAGTGGCTGCCTAGTGCAGTGTTTCCAGGACCTCTGCCAGAAGGTCTTATCAATTGATCGTACTGTGACTTTGCTGTTTTCACTGATAAGTCACTGGCTTCTGCTTTAGCACAGTCGTCCTGCAAATCTATTAAGAACAGGAGAGAAAACCCAGCCATATCAGAGGAAAGATCCATCCCAGTGCTTCATGGGCTCATATGATAAGATTGACGGTCACTTACAGTAAATGATAAAGTGAATCTCAGAAGATATACTCAGTCTCTTAGGCATGTAGACATCCTACTCATCCTATTCTGTTCTCAGATCAGCTGAGGCCATCAGTCCATCCTAGAATATGCAAACCCAAGACAGTTGAATCAGAAAAAAATTTTTTTAACAATTTATTTCATTGTTTTTTCTCTGCATTGGTACAAAGGTATTAGATTCCCTGGAATTGAAGTTATAGACAGTTGTGAGCTGCCATGTGGGTGCTGGGAACTGAACCTGGGTCCTTTGAAAGAGCAGGCAGTACTCTTAACCACTGAGCCATTTCTCCAGCCCGAACACAGAAAATTTTTAAAGATTTTTTTCCTAGGTATTCAGTGTTTTGCATACATCTACTCCTGCTTACCAGAAGAGGGCACCAGATCACACCAGAGATGGTTGTGAGCCACCATGTGGTTGCTGGAAATCGAACTCAGGACCTTTGGTAGAACAGCCAGTGCTCTAAACTTCTGAGTCATCTCTCCAGTCCCGAATACAGAGATTTCAAAATCATAGCAATAGATACAGAGTGACAAAGTTGTGTCCAGGGAGGGCAGGGGCTCTGGGTGGCCATTTAGTTATCATAAGAAAACTTTTGCCATTCCAAACCTCTGTAACCTCCTTGTCTAAATCCATAGCCTTGCAGAACCAGGATTACACAATGGGGAATTTCATCAGGATAGGAATTGCTGTCATTGTCCTCATAGTCCTTGGGATTCTGGTCTTTGAAGCTTCGGGAAGCCAGAGATGGACCCACTATGCAGCTGGGAGATATCCTGAGGAGCAAGAACTACATCTTTCAAGGTTGAAAAGCCTGGGAAATGAATCTAATGATCCAAAGATTTCTGTGTAAAAGAAAAAAAAAACAGTTCTTATTTATGTTGAGGAACACTTGAGAAAGAATGTCCATGGAGAAGATGTGTTTTGTGTGCAGATAAAGGTGTGAGTGTTGTGATGAGATCCTTCCTCAGCAAGTGAATTACTGTCCTCCTACCTGTTGTGGGCTTTTTCTACCTAAACCAACTCTCTTCTGAATCTATCAGGTGAGGGAATTTGCCCTCCCATCTGCCTGGTGTGTGGCCTCATTTTTGTACATTTTTCTTTTTCTCTCTCTCATGTGTCTTTTTCCATTTTTGTTAATTGCCACATTCTCTGGGCTGGAGTCTGTCTGTTGGACTAGAAACAGAGAAGTTGCCTCAATAACAAAAATGATGAGTAAAGTCAGAGCCAAGAATGAAAGGTTACTCTGCCTATAATGTCCTAAATCTCTCTCCCTGACCCTCCAACCCTTCAATCATCAAAATACGTTCTTCATGCAGTCTCTCTTGAAATATAAAGCCATGTTACCATACTGGTGGAATAAGAACTGTCTGACAAAACAGTGTGACTAGGGCTTTGAAAGTGTTTTCTTAACACACAGCCTTGATTTGCAGTGTTCCATGACCACTTTCTATAACCCCATCAAACACATCTTCAAAAAAAGCAACATAACATTATAGGTAACTGGGCTGGAGGTGAGGCTTGAAATTGATGTGTTTCCCTTCATTTTCTACTGTCTGTTTCTCTAATATGCAAAAGAAATTGACATGCAGATTAATCATTCAAAAATCACCTTGCTAGAATTAATTAGTATACAATGATTCAGAATTTCCACATAGACAATCATGTTGTCCTCAAACGATTAGATTGGCATTTCTCTGGTTTATTTTTACCAACATTTGAAATGTTCTTTTCTTAGCTTCTATTTTGTATTAACTAAGTCTTCAAGTACAAAGCTGGAACATGTCAAGACAGGTAAATCTGTTGCCTTCTTCAGTATTTAATGCAAAAGTTCTGCTTTCTCATCATTCAGTATAATGCTAACTATGATCTTTTGGTACATGATATTATTCTCACTCATGAGATTCTCTGTTCCTAATTTATGTGAGTGTTCATGACGAATAGTTTGGGTCACTGACAAGGGTAACTCTTCATCAAAACCTCTGTCTCAATTGTGTATTTTTTTTTTATTTTTACCTTATTACCTCCATCGATAACATAATTTTGAATGTTGAATGGAATTTATGTAACTAGATAAATTCTATTTTTTGTGATGTATTTCTTTTCCTCTATAATAAATTGTCTATAAGCTGAAATCAGAAAGTAGTGTGAAGAATTTACAATTAGTCAAAGTTTTTCACATTATTAATATAAAATACTTAGCAGTCTCATGACTATGACATCAAAGATTAATTGCTCTTCAGGAACAGCTTTACAATTTTTTTTATGCTTTATTCACTTTACACCCTGACTGTAGCCACATCCCTCCTTCCCACACAGTCCCACCCTCCTTCCCTACCTCCCTTTCCACCACCACCACCCCCATTCCTCAGAAAAGTGAGCTCTCCCTTTGCATGCACCCCAGCTCATCAAATCTTATCAGGACTGAGCATGTCCTCTTCCCCTGTGGCCTGGTAACACAGTCCAGCCAGGGCAAAGTGAACAAAAAGCTGGCAAGAGAGTCCTTGTCTGATGCAGTCCCCATTTCCCTTACTAGAGGACCCAGATGAGGCCTATGCTGTCCATCTGGTAAATTTTTATAGAGAGCCTAGGGCCAGTTCGTGCATGGTTCTTTGTTGATGGTTCAGTCTAGGCAAGCCCCTCTGAGCCTGGTTAGCTGGCTCTGTTGTTTTTCTTGTGGAGCTCCTGTCATCTCCAGGTCCTTTTCTCTTTCCTCCCAAATTTCCATAAGACTCTCAAAGCATGACCCAATGTTTGGCTGTGAGTCTCAGCATCTGATTTGAGGCACTGCTGGATAGTGCCTCTCAGAGTACAACTCTGACAAGGTTAGCAGAGTATCATTATGTGAGGGGTTGGCACTCTACCATAAGGTGGGTCTTTGGTTGGGCCAGGCATTGGCTGGACCTTACCTCAATCTCTGCTTTGTCTGCTCTATTTTTATTCATGCATATCAGATTAGGAAGGGTAAATTTGGGGGTGTATTAGTGTTCCTCTGCTTCTACTAGGAGACTAGTCTAGTTAGATTGTCCTCTTCAGTTTCTATGGCTTCTGCTAGTAGGAGTCTCTGCTTGAGTCCCCCTCATATCCTCCCAGGAGCATATCCTGACTTAGATCTCCAGCTTGTCACAGAGATTTTCCCTCCCTCAGTTTCCCTTTTCTCCACAAGGCTCTGTCCTCTCACCCCAACTCTTCCCTGTCTGATCTCCATCACTCTCTTTACCCACTATCCTACCTTGCTCCCTCCCTTCAAACACTACCTCTGTCTATTCTGTTTTACCTTCCTAGTGAGATTTATGCATCCTCCCTTGGATCCTCCTTGCAACTTATCTTCATTGTGTCTGCTTCGTAGTATGCATATCCTTTACTATATGGCTAAAATCCACTTGTAAGTGAGTACATACAATGTGTGTTTTTCTGGGTCTGGGTTACCTCACGCAGGATTATCTTTTCTAGTTCCATACATTTGCCTTCAAATTTCATAATTTCTTTGCTTTTAAGAGCTGAGTAGTATATGATTGTTTAAATGTGCCACCTTTGGGCTATATGCCCAGGAGTGCTGTAGTTGGGTCTTGAGGTAAAGCAATTCCCAATTTTTGGAAAATGCTCCAGATTGATTTCAAACATGGTTATATATCTTAACCCTCCCGTCAGCAGTGGAGGAGCATTCCTCTTCTCCATATCCTTTCCAGCATGTGCTGTCACTTGAGATGATGATCTTAGTCATTCTGACTGGTATGAACTGGAATCTCAGAGTCATTTTGATTGACATTTTTGGGATGGCTAAGGATGTTGAGTATTTCTTTAAGTACTCTCAACCATTTAAGATTCCTCTGTTGACTGATGAATCAACCAAAGATCATGCATAGAGGGGACCTAGACCGCCTGCTCAGATGTAGCTTATGGGTAGCTCAGTCTCCATGTGGGTACCCTAGTAAGGGGAGCAGGGATAGTCACTGTCATGAACTCAGTTGCCTGCTCTTTGATCACATCACCCTGGCAAGGTGGCCTTACTATGTTACAGAGAGAGGGGATCCAGACAGTCCTTATGTGACCTGATAGACTAGGGTCAGAAAGGGGAGGAGGTCTTCATCTATCAGTGGACTAGGGGAGGGGCTAAGGGGGTAGGAAGAGAGAGATAGGGTAGGACCGGGAGGAGATGAGAGAGGGGGCTACAGTCAGAATACAAAGTGAAGAAATTTTAATAAATAATAAGAAAAAAATTAAAAGAAAGAAAAACAAATATATGCTAATTTAAATTACTAAAAAAAACCAGATTTCTCTGTTGCAAATACTATGTTTAGCTCTGTGCCCCATTTTTTAATTGGGTCATTTTATTTATTGGTGTTTGATTTCTTGAGTTCATTATATATTTTGAATATTAGCCATTTGTTGGATGTGAGATTGGTGAAAATCTTTTCCCAATCTGTAGGCTGTAATTTCTTCCTATAGACAGTGTCCTATTCATTACAGAAGGTTTTCAGTTTCACCAGGTCCCATTTATTTTTTTGTTGATCTTAGAGCCTGAGCTGTTGGTGTTCTGTTCAGGAAGTTGTCTCCTCTGCCAATGAATTCAAGGATCTTCCCCACATTGTCCTCTAAGAGATTTGATGTATCTAATGTTATATTGAGGTCTTTGATTCACTTGAACTTGAGGGTTTTTTTTGTTTTTTTTATAAATTTATTTATTTTTATATCAATCACAGGTTAGGTTTTTTGCATCCCATGCATAGCCCCCTCCCTCATTTCCTCGCACCCTCTCCAACCCTCCCTCAACTCCTCTACTCCCCCTCCAAGTCCACCAATGGGGGAGGATCTCCTCCCCTTCCATCTGACCCCAGATCATCTTGTCTCCTCCGGGCTGGCTGCAATGCCCTCCCCTGGGATCTAGCCAGGCTGTTATCCCTGGCATGTATGGGGGAGGGTCGGAGAGTCAGCCATCAATGAACTTGAGTTTTATGATGGGTGATAAATATGGATCTATTTTCATGTTTCTATATGTAGACATCCAGTTAGACCATCAACATTTGTTGAAGATGCTGTACTTTTTCCATTGTATGGTTTTGGCTCCTTCATCAAAAATCAAGTGTCTCTAAGTATGTGGTTCATTTCTGAGTCTTCTATTCAATTCCATTGATCAACCAGTCTACTTCTATGCCAGTACCATGTTGTTTTTATTACTATTACTCCGTAGTACAGCTTGGAGTAAGGAATGGACATATCTCCAGATGTTCTTTTATTGTATAGGCTTGTTTTAGCTATTCTGAGTTTTTTGGTTTTTTTTTTTTTCATATGAAGCTGAGACTTGTTCTTTCAAGGTGTGTAAAGAACTGTTTGTATTTTGATGGAGATTGCATTGAGTTTGTAGATTGCTTTTGGTAAGATGGCCATTTTTACTATGTTAATCCTACTGATTCACAAGCATAGGA
The DNA here is from genome assembly GCA_028658305.1 of Pachyuromys duprasi. NCBI lineage: Eukaryota > Metazoa > Chordata > Mammalia > Rodentia > Muridae > Pachyuromys > Pachyuromys duprasi. The sequence goes on from CM053758.1 coordinate 29,594,731, forward strand.
CATCCTTCCATCTTCTGACATCTTCTGATATCTTCTCCAATTTCTTTCTTCAGAGACTTGCAGTTTGGTCATAAAGGTCTTTCACTTGCTTGGTTAGAGTTACACCAAGATACTTTTTTGTTATTTGTGGCTATTAGGAAGGGTATAATTTCATTAATTTCTTTCTTAGCCCATTGGTCATTTCCATACAGGAGGGCTACTGTTTTTTTTTTTAATTAACCTTGTGTGTAGTCATTTTGCTGAAAACATTTATCAGCTTTAAGTGTTCTCTGGTGAAACTTTTGAGGTCATTTACTTATACTCTCTGTTGGTATAATGTTCCTTTGGAATGTATACACATTACCCTTGTTCAATCAAATGCTGATTTCTCTCCCCCACTCTCTGGTTTCAATCTGGACATTGCATTGTGATACTTATTCTAAGCATCACCTGTCCTAGATTTGTGTAAACATGCCAAAACAAAACAATCAGCCACAATGTTGAGCAGTGGAGGGGAAGGAGTAGGAGGGGAACAGGAGCAGAAGCCTGGAGAGCAGAGCCTGGAGGAGAGGTCTTGGAACGACATGGAGAAATGAACCTAAAAGCAAGTATAATGGGTGAATCTGACTGGTAAGAAACTGTGTGGGCTTGGAGGTTCAGGATGAAGTAACTATTGCCCAGTATGGTATTCTAGGTTAACTAAAGAAATCCTAGTATCTGTGTGTTGATTTGGTTATACAGCTATTTAAGATTAACTGCATCTTTAATAAAAGTTATATCAGTAGTAAATATTAATGACCAAATACAACAAATGGCAAGAACAAAAGGCTCCCAACTATTCTAAGTATTCATACCCTTTAAATCATACTTTATCATAATTTGGTGGGGAAAATAAGCTCCCACTGATAAAACCCAAAACTACAACCTAAAAACTCCCAGGTCAATTACTGTCTCTTTAATGGCGACTCTTAAACAGGCCCTGGAGCAAAAGGCAGACTACTGTGGGCAGACCTGAGACTTAACATAACAAAACTGTCTGCTGCTACAGTCTAACAGGAGGGGTGCAGGAGCATGGCTCAGCTCAGCAGCCATGGTGGGAAAGAAAGGAACTGAAGGCAAACAAACCTCTAGACAGAGTTTGGCCTAAAACTGCATCTAAAATAAAAGTTGCCATGACAGAGGGTATTTAATCCCTTTTAGCTTCATTTTGGTTGTCACAGTCATGGATCTGCTTGCAAAATGTTTAAAGGTGATGGCTCTTCTCCAGGCCTTCTCCAAGCAAGTTCAAGGAGAAAATGGGGAAAAGGCCAAGGATTGGGGTACTAAGTTACAGATAAGAAAAAGGGCACTCTTCCTGTTAATTAGATTAATAGTGGCTAAAACTCAAAGCTCTCTGGCTGCAAGATACTTGTCAGCTCATTCTGGTAAGGGTCTGCCAATTTACTGAAACATCAACTAAATTCCAAAAAATAACCAACTGGGCTTTGTTTGTTACAGCATAAATTGTCACAACTGACCCCAAACTTAAATTTTTCTTCTCTCTTTGCTTGATTTTCATTTAAAGGCTTTGAGTTACAATGATATTGATTTGAAAAAATATTTATATATTTGAACAAGTTGATGAAGGCATATTCCTTTATATCCAAACACAAAGTAAAAACAGGCAGTGTCTGAGTTCCAGATCAACCTAATTTGTATAATAAAAGCCAGGATGGCAATTGTCCTGCTGTTTAGCTACTTGCAAAAAGAGTCTAAGTTTCAAAACAGCAAGGGTGGGGTTGGGGTAGAGGGATCCAAGATGGCAGCACCGGGAGGACACCCTTTCTGTCCAGCAGCACAGCAGGATCAGCACAGTGACCAGCAGCAGTCAGAACTCTTGGTCCTAAAACACAAGCGATTGTTTTTCTCAGGTGAGAGGATACCACACAGCAGGGGATTCAATCAGCTTCAACTCAGCTAAACAGTGGAAGAGATCCCAGTTCCACCAGGCTCTTGTTCGCCAGCCCAGAGCCACAAGCCAATGTGCTCTGATCACTGCCCCAGACTGAACTGTGGGCCCCACAACATCAGAGATTGGGATTTCCAGTCAGGAGATAATCCCACAGTGCAGGAAATGATCAGGACTGACCTTAGGTCACCCAGACAATCCTTGCAAAAGATCCAGGGTCCAGCAGACACTCAGAAGCCAGCCCAGAGCAGAGCACATATGCGCCAGCACAGAGTCCTGCCTGCATGCCTGACTCACTGCCCCAGAATGAACGGTGGGCCTGAGGGCACCAGAGAGTTTCTCTCTTGGGTGCCAACCCACAGGGAGAGGAACAGCAGGTCTGATCTCAGAGCACTCAGCCAACACTCCCACCCCAAAAAGTTCTAGGGAAAACGTTACCCAGGCGCCCAATCACCAGCAAGACAGAAACATGCACCCCTGCTTGTTCTACTTGCTATCCCAGACAGAATGGCAGTCCCCAAAGAACAGTCTGGGTGTCCCAGTCAGGAGGAAACCCCACAGCAAGGGGATCATCAGGTTCAACAGTCAGGACACCCAGCTCCAGAAAACCTTCTAGATTCCCACAGGCTCTAGGCTCTAGTCTTCTACTGCATGCATGAGTACCCTGCTCACCCGCCATTGATTACCTCTAGGGCACTGGGGCACACAGCTGTATCCTCAGACCTACAAAAGCCTGAGAGTGTTAGAAATAAGAGGAGGCTTAGAACAGGTTTTCTATGAAAGGGGTGTATTAGGAGAGAGAAGGGAACAGGGGTGGGCCATGATGGGGGAGAGAGAGAGGAGAGGAGGAAAGGGAGGGTGCCCCATAGAAAGAGACAGTAAGAGAAGGAGTAAGAGAGTAAGAGGGTAAGAGAGAGTACACGTGTCCGGTTGTTCTTTTAAAGGTCAGGCAATTACTAACCACGCCCACAGGTGTGGCCACATGGCTGGGTGATACTGTTGTGCCTGACTCGAGGGACCCCAAAGACCACCAGGAGTGGAGTCCGTTGCAAATCACACGAGGATCTTTATTCAAGCTTAAGCTCAGGCCACCAATCTCCCCTGATGCAGCAGGTTAGAAAGTGAGGCCCCAAGTCTCAGGAGGGCAGCGTTTTTAAAAGGGAAAGAAGCCAAGCGGGGAATTCCAAGCCTTGCAGTTACAGGGAAGGGAAAGTTCAGGGTGGAGATCGAGATGTCCTTTGGGCAAATTGTTTCAAGTCACCTGGCCAAACCGACAGATACTTAAGATATCTGTACCATAACCTGCTGGGTGGAGTGGAGGACCTTCTAACACATTTTGTGGTATTTACAACAGCCTGCAGGGTGGAGAGCTATGTGGCCGTTTTCAGAACCCAAAGGTGGGGGCCAGATTACTCCAAGGTCAGTCAACTTAAGATAGAGTCTGAGAAACAAAATGGAGCCACCCCTGCCATCCTCAGTTTCTTCAATACAAGATGATGTCATAAGTTGCTAGGTAACCCAGAAGCAAGGTTGTTTCAGAATACTAACATTCCTCCCTTTTTCTATAATTAAAAACTGAGGAACTTAGTCTGCTTCTCAAGTAAGTCAAGTTAAAGTATATAAGTCTAGGATCATTGGAAGCAGCTCTTAGTTGTCATGTAAGAGGTTTCGAGAGAGAGAAATTATAGGAACAAAAATGGTCAGATCACATAGTCAAGAAAGAGGAGGAAGAGAAGCCTCTGCCCTGGAAAATCTAGGATAGACAGTTGTCAACAGAGAGTTGTCAGCCATGCAAGGCAGCAAGTAGGGACTGAGGAACGATGGGAGAAACTGGAACTGCTTGGTCTTGGTCCTGAAGCACACCATTCTAGCCTTTTGCTAATAATAAGTGAGTAACGGGCGTAGATTCTCTTCTGGCTACTTCCTGCTGACACTGGGGTCGCTGTAGGGGGGTCAAAGGGCTGAAATGCTGGCCAAGTCCAGGAAGAATAGGCTGCTTTGATGCTGTCCAGGATCCCTGAGAATATCCATGGCTGGGAGGGAAAGTGTAGGTCCAGCTTGTTGGAAGTCTGTGGAGTCAGAGTTGAACACTTGTAGCTGCTTTGTAACACTTTGTAGCTGTTGTGGCTATAGGAACATCTGAGTCTGGCAGGACACTGAAACACACATATATAGGCAAAAGATAAAGTTAAGTAGGTTATGGAGGAAATCCTTTAGGTGTACATAGAAAACTTTTGGGATAGCAAACAGATATGGAAGGTTTGAATCAATGAGACTTGTACATGGGAATCTCCGTTTACCTGGGGAACCTTTATTTACCCAATCGCTGGCAGTAGCTAAGAAGGCTTTACTCTAGATCTGTCATTGAGGTGAGGTTTGGTTACAGAAGGGTGTAAACTTGGAGCCCCTAGTGCTAGCGGGCACTAGGTGTAGAAACCAGAAATTCTCCAGAACACATCTCATGAGAGAATTTGGACTGGCATCTGGGCATTTCCTATTGGGAGTCAGGGTCAGGAACCTTGTCTTTGGCGTCCCAAGAGAGCAACGTATGGCTCGGAACCAGACCCTATTTGTCTGAACGACTTCAGTTGTCCAGTCAGAAGGGTATGCCCCTGGGGCACTACAAGAGCACAGTGGTTGCCTAACATTAGGACTACTTTCAGCTTCAGCAAACAGAGAGACCACATGCGACAACGCCTCCCAAGGGAAAGTGAACTCTAAAATGAAAGTGAGCCTTAAAATGAAGGTCAGCAGAGGGTTAGCCCTAGACATGGTTGGAAAGGTCCCTCCGTCTCAAAAGATAGTAAGAAGTTGCCGGGGGCTCAATGGTCAAGCTTCTCCTACCAAGAGAGGCATTTTATGCTGATAACGAAGGTGAACTCATCAATGTAGGTGCTGGCAATGAGGATATCTCACCAATCCAGCCAGTGTTGCATACAGTAAACAGCAGTATGGTAGCCAGTAAAGGGAGTCCCAGAACCAGGGAAAGGACAGAAATCCCACCTTTTGATATAGGCAATAAGTACAGTACTTATCTGGAGTCCAATTGACCTGAGAGGTGGATTTAGGTGGACTTTCTGCAGCTTTCAAGAATTACTTTTAAGTTTTAAAGAGATAAAACTTTGGACATGTTAGTATCACAATTGTAATCTGCACTGAAATATACGTTGTAGAAAAAGCAATAGACATATATGTGTTAACAGCACAAGCATTCCTTAAGGTGAGCTCTGGAAAGGCAAAAGCCTTTTCATGAAGTAAAACAAAAACTCACTTGATTTTAACAGTATAAGCATACATATTATGGAGACAATATTAAGCTTAGAACCATAATAGATCTTAACAGCATAAGCATACATATTATGGAGACAATCTTGAGCTTAGAACCATAATAACTGGCAGAGTGGAATGTTTTTGTACTAGAGTTAGAATAACATAATAGACTAATAAATTAGAGCTTTATTGATAAAGGTCACAACTCTGGACAGTCAACACAACAGTAGCATAGGAACAGGAGAAACCATTAAGCAGTTTTACCTATTTAGGATAATTTAAATTACCTTAGACTCTGTAACCTTTATAACTTGTATTTACCAACTTTAAGACACAATTTTAGGCTCTCAAACAAGTATAACTTGTGTTTATCAACCTTAAGACACTTTTTAAACTCTCAGATATGTATAACTTTTTTTACTAACATTAAAACACTTTTTAAAACTCTCAAGTATGTATAACTTATCTTTACCAATATTAAAACACTTTTTAAGACTCTTAAGTATGTATGGCTTGTCTTTACCAACTTTAAGACATTTTTTAGACCATTAAAGATTTTTAGGCCCTTTGTATAGTTGTTTACCATGAGACATAGTTGAGACTGCTATGAACATTAATTGTCCTTTAGCTAAATAAAGGATGGTAAAAGTTTACATTTAGGCTTGTTTTTAGTCTAGCAACAAGGCATATTGTGTCTAGGCCTGACAATGGCAGCTCTACTGCCATTGAAGAGAACTGAGGCTTAAGGCCTGGTCTCCTGCATATGAAGAGAACTGAGAAGGCATCTCAAGTCTCCCAACACAGAAGTTTGGCAATATGTTCATGGGACCTCATTGTGAGGCCAAAACAGACCTGTACTGTTACTCTGGGCTGGGCGAGAGTGGTAGAGGTCACTGAATTGAGGAGCCAGGCCAAAGAGCTAGAAGGCTGGAAGTGTTTGTGGCCCTTGTGCTGGTTGACCTCTATGGCTGGGCACAGAGGACAAGCCTACTTGGGAACCTTTTGACTTCCAGAGGCCAGTATGCTGACCGGCAGCTATGTTCAGGCAGCAATGGGACCAGTGTGTCCCCTTTGGCTGGATTTAAAATGGTCACCTGGCAGAACTGACTTTTGGCTATATCCCCACGAGATGGGGCACTGCAGACCTCTTGTCTTTTGTGCGGGAATGCCAGCAGCCCCATGGGAGCAACCAAGGTCTAGAGCCTATTGGGAAGACTTTTACCAACTCTTATATGAGTGACTCAATGACCATTCTCAGCTGTTTATTAAAAACTGCAGTGAGACTATATTTTTATCTGTAGAACTATAAATATATTTGGATATCTATGAGATGACTATTAACTTTTATTTGTTAACCATTGAATAGTAGGACTTTAGGTTTTGTCCTTGCTAAGTTAGAGCCTTAAAAGTTATAAATACAGTCCATTAAAATGAGAGCACAAGAGTTTTTTGTTTGGTTTAGTATATAAAAGTTTATAGCTTATAAGACCAGTGTATTTTAACCTTTTGAGACTAGAAATATAGCACAATGACCTTATTTTAATATAAATATAATTTTTAATGAATAGATCTTAATTTAGTATATTGGTAGACAACGTGTACTTAATAACAAACCCCTGAGCTGTAAGTTTAAAACCAACAATATAGTAAAACAGTATAAAGCAATTTTAAATTATATTTGAATTTATTATAGCAAACCAATTAACCAGAAAGCCTACTGGTGAATCTGGATCATAGCAGGAAAAACAGCAACATTTGCGAACTGAAAGAGACATAAACAGTCAGACATATATTTTAAACCAACTTAACTTGAATAGATATTTATAACTTTGAATTTTTATTATTATATAAAATTTATTTTGAAGCAGGGTTGAATTATAGATAGTAAACACAATTTTGAACTTTTATAAAAATGTATACCAATTTAAATGAGGCTTGTCGTTGTAGTCTAGTCTAAAAGATAAAACAGTTATTAAGGAAGCTTTATAAACATGAGATAATTATTTAAAGTATTAGATAAGAAATTTAAAGCATTTAAAATAAGAGCAGAGTATACAGAAATTAGGAAAAAAAGATTTTTTGCTATTTAAAATCTTGGGAAAAGATCAGAAGAATTGGAAGTCTGAGTTTAAAAGCACAGCTTGGAGAATTTCCCGGAGCTAGGAAGAAAGTGGCTTTGGTGGGGGAGGGGCCACCGCATGGGAGTGGGAAGCTCTTTGCCCTAATTAAAAATGGTGCTGACACAGCATTGAGCCCATAGTGAAGGATGGTCCCACCCAGTTTGCCCAAAAGCAACATGGCGTAGCAAGTCTTGCAGGTAGGTTTAAGATCCCGAGGCAAGTTTAAAATCTTGTTCAGTGCGATCGGGGAATTTTTCCTAAACACCAAGTACCCTCAAGCTGATTTTAGCACAGCAAGAATGCCTCAGGCTCCGAGTACCAGTCCAAGCGGGTCTCAGCGGGAGTCCCCAGAGCTGCATGCACACCAGCACAGCGCAGCTCCACAGCTTGGTGACGGAGAGGGTCGGAGCCATCTGCAGCCAGAGGGAAGGATGCTTACCTAGGTAGAAGTAGGCTGTGTATTTAAAGTGGGAGCGCTGCTCCAAAGCATCCCTGCACACCATGCCCATCCAGGCGGCAGCTTCGTCCCCACAGCTGGAGCTGCAGGTCTCGGTGGCGGCCGCCCGTTCCTGCCTGCTGCACACAGCAGGGTGTCCGGTTGTAAGCGGACACATGGGATAAGCATAGGTAGCCCGGAAAATTCCAGAGGACCGAGAGAGCAGTTTAGGTAACAAAGAAAACCTGTTAAAAGCTATTTATTTTAGTTATGTTAGTTCGAAAGAGGGGTCCTAGGAGAACCAGGAGTAACCTTCTCCTGCCTGGCTCGCCAATGTTAGAAATAAGATGAGGCTTACAACAGGTTTTCTACGAAAGAGGTTTATTAAGTAGAGGGGGGAGCAAGAGTGGGCCATGATGGGGGAAAGAGGGATAGAGGAGAGGAGGAAAGGGGAGGAGGGGCGCCCCATAGAAAGAGAGAGTAAGAGGGTAAGAGTAAGGAGTAAGAGAGAGAACATGTGTCTGGTGTCCTTTTAAAGGTCAGGTAATTACTAACCATGCCCCCAAGTGTGGCCACCTGGCTGGGCTATACAAGATGATGTCATAAGTTGCTAGGTAACCCAGAAGCAGGTTGTTTCAGAATACTAACAGAGAGCCTGAGAGGAAATCATTGAATCACTGAAAGAAATAAAAGAGACAGAAGAATGTTCAAACAAAGAGGTGAAGGAATTGAAGGAAAAACAGGAAAATACAGTCAGACAGGTGAAGGAAATCAACAAAATGGTTCAAGATCTGAAGAGAGAATTGGAAAAATTATAGAAAGCACAAACAGAGGAAATCGTGGAGAGGGAGAACCTAAGAAAGAAAACAGGAAATACAGAGGTAAGCATAACCAACAGACTACAAGAGATGGAAGAAAGAATATCAGGTGTGGAAGATACAATGGAAGAAATTGATGTATCCATCAAAGAAAATAATACACCTAAAAATTTCCTGACACAGACCATCCAAGAAATCCAAGACAACATAAAAAGAAAAAACCTGGTGGGGGGTTGGGGGATGGGGGGAAGGGGGACAGGACAAGATGGTGGTGCCAAGACGACACTGCTTCTGAGCTACAGAACAACATTTTCGGTACAGCGACCAAGGGACTGAACTGTGGGCCCTAAAACAATAGAGATCCAGTTTCCCAGGTGACAGGAAGCCCCAAGTTTCAGGAACTGGCCTGGTCCAATCCCAGGACACCCAGCCAGAACCCAGAAGAGATCCAGACGAGATCCCCAGTCGAACAGGCACTTAGCCAGTCAGCTGGTCGCCACACCAGTATCACATGCCTGCATGTTCTGATCACCTTTCCAGGCTGAACAGTGGGCACAAAAAACACCATTTTTTGGAGTCCCAGTCATGAGAAAAACAGACTGGGAAGGAAGGAGATGGGACTGACCTACGTCACCCAGACTTCCCAAGGAAAAGATCTCTCAGAACGGCAGGCTCACGCATGCCATCTCTGAAACTAGCCATCACCTCTGAGCACAGAGACATGCTGTGCGCCCAACTCTCCATCACAAAATAACTGTGTCCCCCAGAGCATCAGATCCTGGGGTGCCTGGTTGGGAGAAAACCCCACAGGGAAGGAAGCAAACAGGGATTGAGTTAGGGTACTTGAGATCTCCCTGGAAAAGGTCCCCTAGATTGGCGGGCATTTGTGGTCAGCCCAGAGACCTCCTGAAGCAGCAGCTATGCATCACAGTCAGATCTGTGTGACCCAGAGCACCAGATCCTGGGTTTCCCTGACCCCGAATTGATGAATCAAGGGGCTGTGGAACCCAAAACAACCATACAAGGAGCCCAGGGAGAAAGGGCACAAAACCTGATCTGAGTCCAGTAGGACACAGGTCAACTGTGGTCATCTCCATGGACTTTTCCTGGGGAATCGATTCCCGGGCACTTCCTCCCAACAGACAGAAGCAGCAGTGGACATAGCCAAGCCTGCAGCAGAGGAAGCGGGGGCGGGGGGTGAGATACCGAAGCCAGCAGGAAAGCAGCATCAGAGGTGCCCCAACCAGCAGAGAAGCAGAGAAGGCAGCCCACAGTGCACACAGCAACTTGCAAGGAGCACAGGCTGCAAGCTCCAAGCACAGATCTCTTGCATTCACCCACAGCCTTGTCTTGTGGGGCAGGAGGGGGGGGGAGTGTAGCAGCTGAGGAAGTAGATAGCGCTTCCCAACTCAGGGAGCAGAGTGCAGCCTGCTGGGCTTCCAGAGCAGAACTCAGGGTCAGATGCAGAGAGTCCACAACCGAATACATGTCCCACCCACAGCACCAGCCACAGACCTCAGAGTCCAGCCTGCTGAGCCTGCCTCAGACTGTAGACCACCAGCTACTCAGGAAACATGCTCAGGAACAACTGAAGCAACAACACACACTCTCAAACCTTTGGTCCCCACTGATCTTCATGAAGAATTCTACAGACACCAGAGTAAGACAATTCCAGTCCAAAAATCAGTCTTGAGGAAGAAACAGTGAAGATTATATATAAGCAATGACAAAAGGTCAATGTAAGAAATCACCCAACAAAAAGCAGGACACCATGGCACCAATAGAAACACCGAAAACTAATGGATATTTTAATTCAGCAGAAACTCAGGAACATGATTTTAAAGCTATGGTTATCCAGTTAATTCAGGAACAAAAAGAGGAAATGAACAGAGCTCTCAAAGAAATTAAAAGAATATAATGGCCCATGTAGAGGAACAATTAAAGATAGAGAGAGAGGAAACAAAAACAGAAATAGGAGCCACCTTCAATCACATGAAGGAAATGGTGCAAAGTATGAATACAGAATTAGAATCTATAAAGAAAACACAAACAGAGAAAAACCTGAAACTGGAGAACTTAGAGAAAAGATCAGGAACCACAAAGGTAAGCATCAACAATAGAATACAAGAGATGGAAGAGAGAATCTCGGGAGGTGAAGGTATACTTGCTGAAATTGATTCCTCATTCAAAGACAAACTAAAATCAGAACAGTCCCAAACACAAAACATACAAGAAATCAAGGATGCCATGAAAAGACAAAAACCTAAGAATAATAGGAATAGATGAAAAAGAAGACTCTAGGCTCCAAGGACCGGAAAATATTTTTAAGAAAATTTCCCTAATTTAAAGAAAGAGATGTCCATAAACATACAAGAATCCTACAGAATACCAAATAGACTAGACCAGAAAAGAAATACCTCGTGTCACATCATAGTCAAAACACTAAACCTACAAAACAAAATAAAAAATATTAAAGGCAGCAAGGGGGAAATGTCAAGTAACATACGAAGGGAGACCTATCAGAATCACACCAGACTTCTCATCAGAAACTATGAAAGCCAGAAGGGCCTGGGCAGAGTTCATGCAGTCTTTAAGGGAACACAGATGCCAACCAAGACTACTATATCCAGCAAAGCTTTCAATCAACATAGATGGAGAAAAGAAGATATTCCATGACAAAACAAAATTTAAGCAATATCTACAAAGCAATCCAACCCTACAGAAGATACAAAA
>CM053758.1:29606534-29696432 GCA_028658305.1 Pachyuromys duprasi
ATGACTGCTGTGACCTACACTGACACAGGAACCTACAGGTGCTATGGTTCTCAAGACTCATCTCCCTACCTGTTGTCAAAGGCCAGTGCCCCTGTGGAGATCACAGTCTCAGGTAGGGTGACCCTGACATCTCAGGGAGACTCACAAGCCACACACTAGGGAAGGTCTTGATTTGGGTGGGATAGGGGACAATAGGAAGGGTCGTCAGAAGAAAAGCAGATGCCAGCAGTGGTCCCTCAAGTAATGTCCACTCCGTCCTCTATTATAATCTAGGTTTGGAGTAGGTTTGGAGGATTTTTAGGAGATGACAGGGAAGATGTAGTGAGCCAAGTAAGGATCCCTGGGTTTACATCTAAATATCACCCTGTCCTTATTCCATTTCCTAGGACCCATTGGAACCTCCAGCCCATCACCCTCAAGGCCCATGCCAGGAGCTGGTAAGTATCAGGCACCTCTGTGCAAAGAGTGTGCTTAATCCCAAGGCTGCCTGGCAGGTGTTAGCCCACCAAAGTCCTCATTTGTCTGTCCCTTCAGATTGTGAGTGTGGGAGGCAATCAGAGATCCCAACAGAGACCCAAAAAGCCGGTTCTTTTTTTTTTTTTTAATCACAGGTCATTCACTTGTATCCCAGCCGTAGTTTCTACCTCTTCCCCTCCCAGTCCCACCTTCCCTCCCTCATCTCCTCCCTGCCCTCTTTCAAGTCCACTGATAGGGAAGATCCTTCTCCCCTTCCATCTGACCCTAGCCTATCAGGTATCTTCAGGACTGGCTGCAGATAAAGATATTGCAGCCAGTCCTGAAAAGCTGGTTCTTAAATGTTGAGCTAGAGAAGGTTGCATCCAGAGAGATATTTATGCTTCTCATGGACAGTAGGGCAGATGGCTGAGGTTGAGAGCAAAGAACCCAACAGTCACATCCCCATCCTACCCTAAGGCCCTGAGAATAAACCTTCCATCTGCATGGAGTCAGGACTCAGAGGGCTAAATAAATACTCTTTTGGATCATGGGGTCCAGATGGACAATATCTTGTTATAGGATCGATACAGCTGCTTCTGCAGATCCTGACCTGGACAAGCCCTTCCCTTTCTGGGCTGCTCTTTCTCTGAGTATAAAGGGGGAACGCATGCCTAAGGTTTTTCTGCTTAATTTTTGTTTTCTATGCTGGCCTTGGCTGTGACCTTTTCTGACAGAAGAGGCCTCTGTAACCTGATTCTGCCGTGTGTCTGTCCCACATGTACAAGGTTGGGACACAGGGCCGTGGCAGGACTCTCAGGCTCCTTCCCTCGAGCGTAAGGAGCTCAGCTCTGGTGGAGGGAATTGGGTTGCAGTCAGAGTCCTTCCTTCAGCTCCCAGCTCTGCCACTTCCAGTCAGGTGATCTGAGGCAGGTGAACTGCCTGGTTGGGAAAAGACAGTTTCGCATTGCATGATTGTGAGGATGGGAAATGGAGAGGGCAAAGACCCAGCATGAGCGTGGCACACAGTAGGTGTTCAGGTAAGCAGCAATGGTCCCCACTCATGATGTCTCTTGTGCCTCAGGATTTAAAAGTTACCTGAATGTTCTGATCGGAGTCTCTGTGGCCTTTCTCCTGCTCCTCGTCATCTTCATCTTCGTCCTTCTCCGACGAAGGCATCAGGAAAAATTCAGAAATGATGGTAAGGAGCTGTGGGTGACTGGGTCTCAGAAGGTGTTGGGTTCCCCTGTGAACATCCAAACAGGATCTCAGGACACTGGCCTCAGGAAAACCTGAAACTGGGGCAAGATAGCTTAGAAAGACTTGCAGATCTCAAATGAGAAGACACTTGATCTCAGAATCTGTACAATGTCCAGCATTCTGTTAACCTCACAGTGTTCCGGGACATTTAGTCACTCGCCCTTGTGTTGTAAAGTTCCCTTCCTCCTTCCCTGCACAGGCCTGGGGGAGGGGCATCCCACTCTCTCAGCTGAGACTCCTCTCCCTTGCAGCCCAGAAAGAGACAGAATTGCAACTTCCTGCAGGAGCTGCAGAGCCAGTAACTAGGGACAGAGGCCCCCAGAAGAGGTAAGTCACAGCCAGATACCTAGACCCTTGCCTGCCTGACACAACCCACTGAAAACTGACATCTTGTCTCTCCAGGTCCAACCCAGCGGCTGCCACCCAGGAAGAAAGTCTTTGTGAGAGAAAGAGGGCTGTGGGATGGGGATGTATGAGGTCTCCGAATCGCAGGGGTGGAGGAGGGGAGCTTATGACTTTGCTGTATGGGTATGAATTTCACACTAGGGATAACACAGCACTCCCTGGTTCTCTGTCCCCACCTCAGATGAGGCAGGAAACTAGGGGGCTGAGACACCCTAGACTCTGGTCAAGAGACATTCTGCTTGTTCTGCTCTGACAGATGCTTCAGTGGAGGACATGCAACCTGAGGATGGTGTGGAGCTTGACAGCTGGGTGAGGTCCATGTCTCTATCTGCTAAAACTTAGGGCCCAATACAGTCTGTGGGGAGGGGACTTCTCTGTTCTCCCTCCCTCAGACCCTGCAGTATCCACAGCTGGCTGCTCTCTCCTTTCTGTAAGCACCTGTCTCCTGTGCGCTATGGCCTCACTCTCTCCTGCTTTTCCTGGGACCATGTGTCTCCTCACGCCTGTCTCCTGTGTGGCTCCTGTATATCTATCTCATTATCTTTTGAGAGGGAAGCCTGAGTGGAGAGTCCCACAGAGACATCTAGGGGACCAGCAACTGCAGCAGAGGACACAGCAGAACCCCAGGAATTTGGGCAGAAATTGGGGTTTTGTTTTTTGATTTAAGTGTATGGGTGTTTTGCCTGCTTGCATGTCCCTGCATCCCACATCCGCACGGTGCTCCCAGAGGCCAGAAAAGCACATCAGATACCCTGAACTAGTGTTACAGATGAGTGTACGCTGCCATGTAGGTTCTAGGAACCAAACCCAGGTCCTCTGCAACAGCAGCCAGTGCTCTTAACCACAGAGCCATCTCTCCAATCCCCAGAAACGTGTTTTCAGGAAGATGGACTGCAACTGAATCCAAGATAGCAAGGGTTAGAGTGTCAGGTTAATCCAGAACTGTAGGAAGGAAGCTGTAATCTAAACAAGTCACTCTGGCCATTCTGTGGAGAACTGGCCAGAGGGGATCCCCAGGGAAACAGGGAGACACTATCTGTACCTCATGACTTCCCTGCTACAGAGACCACCGGAGGAAGACCCCCAGGGAGAGACGTATGCCCAGGTGAAACCCTCTAGGCTCAGGAGGGCCGGATCTCTCTTACCTTCTGTCATGTCAAGTGAATGTCTGAACACAAAAGGACAAGCAGAAGAGGACAGAGAGGTGGACAGTCAGGTGGGTCCTGTCCTCCACAGACCTGGTTTCCCCAGGTTTCCCCAAGTCAAGCTATATATGCCTTCCTCTCACTCTCTCCCACTGCAGCCCACTGGATCCAACGAGCCCCAGGATGTGACCTATGCCCAGCTATGCATCAGGACACTCAGCGGGAGGACAGCTACACCTCCTCCCCCACGGGCAGGGGAAACCCCAGAGGAGCCCAGTGTATATGCTGCTCTGGCTCATCCCAAGGACAAGGAGCAATGACCCTCTGCCTGCACGGATGCCTAACAGAGACCTCCAAGGGATTCTGGGAACTGTTGGCAACTTAACTACACTTTAACATCACACAGTTTGGAAATAAAACAGAAGAGTTCTCAATAATCAAATGAAATGAGAAATGAAATAGAGGGAGGAGTTTTACATTGAGTGCTAATTTTAATGATATTTCTCATCAAAGTCATGAAATGAGAAAATATGCAATTATGGTTGTACAGCCTCATGATTCCAACTCATAGGAGGCTGAGGCAGGAAAACTACCTTTGCTTGTAGCCATCTTGGCATAGTTAGTGAACTTCATGCCAGCCTGGGTTACAGAATGAGACATGTTTCAAATAACATCAGCCACCTGAGGCCAAGGGGAGGAACATACCCAAAATCCTAAAACTTTAGAGGGCTGGACTGAGGATCAAGAAGTCAAAGTTATCTTCAGCTTCATAACCTAAAAGTAAGAAGCCAGCCTGGAACACACCAGACCCTGTTAAAAAATAAATAAATAGGCCAGGCTTGGTGGCACATGCCTTCAATCTCAGCACTAAGGAAGTAGAGACAGATCTCTGAGTCCAGGGCCAGCTGGTCTACCAAATGAGTTCCAGGACAAAAAAGGATACAGAGAAACCTTGTCTCAAAAATAATAAATAGAATAGGGCCAGTGATAGTGCCTTTAACAGCTGATATCCTAAGTTCAATCATCAGGAACAGTGGAAGAAGAAAGCTGACCCCCACAAATTGTCCTCTGACCTCCACCTAAGTCCTAGCTGTCCTCCCCACACCCAAAAAGTAAATAAAATGATTTTTAAAATAAACAAGCAAATAACCACAAATGAAAGCTTGATGTGGTGTTATAAGTCTCTAATCACAACAATAAGTTATTGATATCAATAAGTTATTTTTTGCTGATCTCCTGCCTCGGCTCCTGGCATGTATAACCCTATACTCACTTTTTCTTTTCTTTTCTTTTTGAAAGCTCCTGTCTGCAAGCATAACAGAATATCATTAATTGTGTCAGGGGTTGGCTCTCTCCCATGGGTCTCAAGTTGGACCAGCCATTGTTTGGCCATTCCCTCAATCTCTGCTCCATCTTTATCCCTGCACATCTTGTGGATAGGGTAATTTGGGGTCAATGGTTTTGTGGGTGGGTTGGTGTCTTCTCTCTCCACTGGCTGCCCTGCCTGGCTATAGGAAGTGGCCACTGCAGTCTCCATATCACCCGCTGCTAGGAATCTCAGCTAAAGTCACCCCCATATCCTCCCAGAAGCCTATTCCGTTGTGGGTCTCCAGCTTGTCCCAGAGATGACCTCTCATCTGTTTCCCTTCTCTCTCCCAGCCCTTTCACCTCCCACCCTCACTCTCCCCCACCTGAACTCGTTTCCCTTCCCACTCCCTCTACCACCCAGTTCTCTCTTTATTTTCTTAAAGTTTATATTGCTTTATTTATGTATATGTTTGTGTGTCTGTGTGAGTACAGACCATGTGAACACAGGTGGTCATGGAGGACAGAGTGAACATTAGAACTGGAATTACAGGTGTTTGTGAGCTGCATGCTGAGGGTACTGGAAATTTAACTCACGTACTCAACAAGAGCAGTGCATTCTCTTAATCACAGAACCATCTCCACAGCGTTCCTCATTCGTTGAAATGTAACAGTAACAGCAGAACACTATGAACAATTTTATAGCAATATATTAGGAGATGTACATAAAACAGACAGAACCCTTGACTTCAATAAGTTATTTTTATTGCTTAATAAATAGAAAATCTGAGTGGATTCCCACACGTTGAACACACTTTCAGTAGAAAAGTTCCTCTTTGGAAATTCTCTTTCTGAAAGCTTCCATGGTGATTTTTTTCCAAATGTTTATGTATTTGAAATAGACATTCTGAAACTAGAGAAAGAGGAAACAGATTCCAACATAGTTTATCAGACCAGAAAAAATTAACAAAACCCACCAAGGAAGAAAACTTAAAAACTTAGAAAGAAAGCTCTTTCACATCCACCTAGAAACAATCCTTTAAAAGTTTAATTTAAAAATTAAAAAAATAAGGTTCAGTAACAATTTTTTTTATTAGTGCCAAAGACAGCAAGTAGCTTAAAATGTAAAAGTTCTAGAACCCATGGGAGGGCATTGCAGCCAGCCCTGAGGAGACAGGATGAGCTGGGTTTGGATGGAAGGGGAGGAGGTCCTCCCCTGTTGGTAGACTTGGAGGGGGCAGGGAGGAGGGAGATGAGGGAGGGAGTGGGAAGGTGGGAGGGAATGAAGGAGGAGGCTATGCCTGGGATGCAAAGTACCTAACCTGTGATTGATATAAAAATAAATAAATTAATTTAAAAAAATTTAAAAAAATGTAAAAGTTGTGGGCCTGGTGGCACAGTCCTGAGATCTCAGCTACTTTGGAGGCTGAGGCAGGAGGGATAGAAAGTGTGAAATCCTCCTTGGCTACCCTGTGTGTTCAGTGCCCTTCTGTACAACCTAGTGTAATCCTGTCCCAAAATAAAAGGTAATCATAGGGCTGAGGATGTAGCTCAGTTGAGAGCACTTACCTGCCATTCAGAACCCGAAATTCCATCCTTTGTAGGTTTGTTTCTAGGTCCTCTGTTGTCTTTTTCTTTTCATTGTTTAATGTACATCAGACATGGTGTAGACCCTTTTGACTTCAAACTGTTTACTCTTGTTGACCTTGAACTTCTGATCATCCTGCTCCACCCCTGGGAATTCTGTGGACCAGACTAGCCTCAAAGCCATTGGCCTTCAGAATGTTGGGATGATAGACATCCATCACCAGTATAGTATGTTCCAGTTCTGTGAAGAATGTCTTTGAAGTTTTGATGGGGATTGTGTTGGATCTCTCTATTGCTTTGGTTCATATATTCATTTTCATGCTGGTGATTCACAAACACAGGAAGCCTTAGCCAGGTGTGGTGGTGCACACCTTTAATCCCAGCACTTGGAAGGCAAAGGCAGGTTGATCTCCAGTTTAAAGTCAGCCTGGTCTACAGGGTGGGTTCCAGGACAGCCATGGTTATTGAGTCAAGGATGTCTTGACTTGAAAAACAAAATAAACAAAAAACCCACAGGAAGCCTTTCCATTTTCTAGTGTCTTCAATTTCATGTGTTGTGCATATGTCAACGGTTCTCTATCTTTTTGGAGGGAGAGGGCAGGGAAACAAGACCCAAGATTGCTTACTGAATCCAAGAGCCCATGACTTTGGGTAGATAGGGTGGCCAATGAGCTCCAGGGATCTCACTGTCTCTATCTACCCAGCACCGCAATTAAAGCAACATCTACTCCTTCCGCAGTCCCCATTCCAGAACAGGGTTTCTGAGTGTAGCCTGGCTGTCCTAGAACTTATTTTGTAGATCAGGCTAGCTTTGAATTCACATAGTGCTGGAATTAGAAGTGTGGGCCACCACACTCTGCTCTCCCTTATTCTTTTTATGTCTTATATTTTAGGAACTTCAACACATAATATTCTGAACATAATCCTTTCATCTCCTACAAGCTCCCAGCTCTTAATGTTACTGGGAACCCAAACTCAGGTCCATACACTTAAGACATTTTACTGAGCCGTCTTCTCTGCCTTTGAATGCTTCTTCAGTTTTAACAACTTTCACCTCCTTGGTTTATTGAGAGACTTAATTCATATATTTCTAATTTCATACTAAAGGTATTATGAATAGGGTTCTCGCTGTTATCTCGTTTTTTTCTTACATTTATTTAATCAAGTTAGCATGATTGAAACTCCCTGCCAGTCCATCACACTCCTTTCCCCTCCTACCTTCTAAAGAGTTGAAGGATTAAGACAGAGGGGACAAGAACACCACAAAACCTACAATGTAAACCTGGGTCCATGAGGGCTCACTGAACCACCCACCAACGCCGCATGTACCATCTGGCCTCCTACACATATATAGATGCGCAGCTTGTTCATGTGGGTCCCCTAACAATGGGGAGTAGGGGCTGTTTGCTTTTGGATCCTTTTCCCATAGTAGGGCTCACTTGTCTGGCCTCAAAGGATGTGCTTAGCCCTGCAGTGACTTGATGCACCAGGTTGGGTTGATACCCGTGGGGGTCTCCTGAATTCTAAATGATGGGAGATCTTTTCCAGTTCTCTGGGGAAGCTCCAGGTGAGCTAAAGTCCAAATTCCTGTAGCACCTAAGATCAATACATATTATACAACCTGCTGAGAACTACCCACAGGTCCAGACTCCCACCACTGCTCAAACCTATTCCACTGCTCCCCCACTCTCTAAAAAAGCTGTGTAGGGGTATAAGGAGGGGACCATGCTGAGCAGAATGGTAACTGGACAGGCAACATGGAAGTGTGGACTGGATAGGTTTCTAGTACAAGGATGGGATATCAGCATCATTCTAAATGGTCTAGTTGCTTCTGGTCTGAAGGATCTTGGGAAACCTTGGTACCATGTCCTTTTTACCTCTGTGGTGTCTAGCTGAGCCAGTTTACTTCTATACCCTGCCCTACAGCAATGGGAGTTTGGAGAAGCCTCAGTCTTGCCCCAAACTGTGTAATCAACTCCTCAAACACCAAGAGGTAACAAAGGGCTCCTACACCATGGCAGGCTGTCTGACCAAGCACCCTAACCCAGGAATCTAATGCAGTAGGGGTACCTAGAATCTTTTCTGCCTAAAGCACCAAAACCACTTTCTTGCCCTGATTTCTCCCTAACACCACAAATGCTTACTACCCTACACCAGTTGCCCATATCACATTCTACTATGTCTATATACATTCTTTGTATTCTATTACACATTTTATCTCCTACATCCCAAGCTTTCAACCTTCCCACAACCAACTCCTCCACACTATCTTACTTCAAGATTACTGGCAGCTATTTATTCTACATCAGTAAGGTGTTACCATCTAACGGTGAAGGGCCAAAGCCCTGAACAGAATCCAGCCCTGACAAATCCCAGGATGACATCAGACAAGACCTCTTGATAGGGAGTGGTCCGTTGCTTGAGATTCTATGCCAACTTCAGTGATTTATAGTAAGGTCTTGCATTGAAGCTGGCCACTTAAAAGACTGAAATACTGAAGTAGCAAAGCAGCTTTCCTTGACAACTGTCTTGCAACTTAAAACAGCTCTCACTTCCTCAGATCAAACCGCAACCTCCAATCTGACCCAAGCTTCCCAGCAAGACAAAGTGGAGAATGAGGAAGCCAGCCTCCCTCCTGACCAAAATTGAGCACAAGCCTTCAGCTAAAAATTTCTTAAGCAGCCCTGGGCAAAGGCCTCAGTAGCTTATTTCCTGCTTACCAAAACCACATCTTGAGACACACAACTTAGAAAACAGAAGCCATCCTGCAAGCCTTCAACCAGTAAACTACACTGGAGACTAGTCTGACTCCAAAGGGCTGAGTTGTTTTCTACTGCAACCCACTAAACAAGGACTACCATTTTGGGGGAGGTCAGAGTGCCAAAGTACAGGTAATAAGCATCCAGCCAACAAAGTTTCTCCCCTCTTGGGAACTTTTTTCAGTAAACTAAGGTGTGTAGTGTCCGGATTCCAGAGACTGTTCACAGCAGAGGCACACCAGTAAACCAAATATCAATTGTTTTATTAGTCAACTGGAAAACTATATTGTCCTCCAGTCCAGGAAGGTATTAATTTAATCCTCTTCCTCATCATCACCAGCTCCAGCACCACCCTGGCCTTTCTTGGCATTCTTCCTCTTCACTCGGCCTGGTCGGCCTCCACCGTAAGGAGAACGGAGCGAGAAGTCAATGTGCTTCTGGGAATCCAGACGGACAATGAAGGATGGGATGTTCACCACCTGCTTGCGGACCCTGAAGGGGAAGAATGGGTTAAGGGTACAAGTTGAAGCTGAAACATTTGGTTCAGTCCTTTGAGAACAAGCTGACAGGCACTCCCGACCTCACAGACTCAATCTCTTATGGTAACCTGGAAACGAAAGCCAATACTAATGCTTTGAGTTTCCTGCCTACCTTGTACTGACACTAGGCCACAAATGACCTCAGTCTATACCTCTGCCCATAGATGAAAGTTGGTAAGGAGAAAATCTGAGATTACACCCTATATGGCTTTCACAATTAGTGCTCATTTAGAGAAGGGGTAAAGAGTATAAAATTTCCACACATCCTAACTAGTCTTTGCATTATCACTTCAGCCAGGTGGACTATCAACTGGCAAATTAATACACATAAAGAAGTAAATGTCTAGACTTGACCTTACAGAGCAAATTCCATAGATGGCTTTGCCACCCCACAAACATCAACTCAATCCTCTCGCTCCAAAGGAGCACCAAGAGCTGTTACCTGTCCAGCTGCTTGCATGCTTGGCAGACACTTTCGCAAGGTGTACGGCTTGCACCGCAGTGACCCTTGCGCTGGGCTACAGGGAGACAAGGCTGTCTCCAATTTCCCCATAAGCTGTTTGCAGGGTGATTCTGAACCCTCAAGGTAAACTCACACTTGTCAGCTCCACAGGGCTGCACAGGAAATAGGGATTGCAGCTTAGCAAAGGAAACCAACAGTGCAGATAGGGCAGGTAAGAGTCATAGGCCTAGCTGAAGCTTACCTGATATGACGCTGGCGGATAAGCACACGGGCATGGTGAATAGATTTGGCCAGTCCCAGCTTAAACACCTGGGTCTGCAGCCGCCTCTCTAAGAAATCCTCAATCTTCAGGCCCAGGATGTAATCCAGCTTCATCTTGCCCTCATCCAGCACCCCAATTCGAACAAGTCGCCTCAGTAGAGCATTGCCTGGGGATGGGGGCAAAGTAGCACCCAAATCAGACTTGACCCCAGACTTCCTCAAGTTTATAGCATTTCATTCAACCTTTAACAGTAAGGTTTTTACAGCATGAATTACAGTACCTGGGAAGTAAGGGCAAGCAGAGTGCAAAGTAAACTGAACTACACAGTAGCAGAACAATAAGATATACAGAAATAAGAAATACTATTCCTCATAGTATTCTCCCAGAAGTTTGAAAGAAAGCTAAACTGTGAAGGCCCAGCCAGGTGTGGCGACACATACTTGTGATCCCAGTATGATCAATTGGAGTTTGATGCCAGCCTGGTCTCAACCGACCAGGACAGCCAAAGCTACACAGAAACCCTGTCTCAAAAGCCTCTCCCCACCACACTCTCACCTATTGAAAAAAGAAAAAAAATTTAAGAAACCCTTAAGTATGGAAAACCAAACTGCAAAAACCTAAAATCTTCCAGAACCCTAAAATATATTCAACTTCTAATTATTTTACAAATACCTATCATTATATGTCCCCAAATAGGAAATTATACCATTACTCTTAAACCACCTAAATATAAACATGCAGTATGAAGACAGAAAGTGCAGAGGAATACACCTATTACACAAGAGCATATCCCACCATTAAACTTTTCTTTGCCCTACATTTGACCCAGAACTCTAGGAGGTAGCTCTCACTACACGGGAAATGCTGGATATGAATCAAGGCAATGCCAACTCCAAAACGCCAGGACTTTTCCTTCCACTTTATATTGCACTATAAAATGATACCTGAAAGGAGGGCTGGAGACATGGCTCAATGGTTAAAGAGCACTGACTGCTCCTCCACAGGATCCCGGTTCAAGTCCCAGCACCCACATGGCAGCTCACAATTGTCTGTAAATCCAAAAATCTGCCTTCATCCAGATAAACATGCAAGCAAAATACCAATGCACATAAAATAAAATTGTAAAAACCCAGCATTTCTAGAGTTCCGGTAGTTAATGGCTTGACTGACCTACATTTAGTTTCAGCCAACCCACACCAAGGAGACCCTACCTCAAATAATCCCCATCGCGTCAAACCTCCCCCCGACCTAAAAACTCAGCAACCACTCACCCTTTTGGAAACGAGTTGATACACACCTTCAAAAAGACGCCGCGGGTCCTTTTCGTCCAGAGTCAGCAGCTCCCGGGCAGCCTTGCGGATCTTGGCCAAGGTAAACTTGACCCTCCACACCTCACGTTTGTTCCGGAGCCCATACTCTCCTGCACGTGAGTGGGAGGGAACAAGGTCAGGGTTACTACTACACTGGAAAACTACAGAAACTAAACCACAATCCTCTGTGGAGATGGGGCCGCAGAGCACGTGGGAGACAGACGTCATGGCTACCTCTTTCCCATCATCAATCCGAAATTCCACCTTGGCCACTCACCGATCAGCTTCAGTTCCTGGTCGAGACGCGATTTCTCGAAGGGTCTCCGTGGAGTCACATAGGTTTTGCGACAAACCCAACTTCTGGCAACGGGCATGTTGACTCCTCTTGGCCTGCTGCGCCTGCGCAAAAGTAGGGTACGTTTAACGTGGCGCGTGCGCAGCAAGACCCCGCTAGGACATGGCGGCTAAGCTCCGCTGTCGGGAGAACCGCCGTTCAGTATCTGGAACTGGGATTTCCACAGCCGTGTGGTAGTGACCTCCAGCCACCCTTCTCCCGCCCCTCTTCCTCAGCATGTTCGTGAACATTCGAATGGCTCCGTCACCTTACACCATCACCCCCAAAAGCGAACTAGACCACATCACAGAAGCTCACCTACGAACTCAACGCCCGTGACAAAGAGGAACGCTTCCGGCGGACTGCGGTCTTATAGCGACGTCGCCTTGTGTGACGTCATCACGCACGCACCGCGGCTACGCCAATCAGAAGCGAGAAAGCTATAGAGACTAGCTTCTGGGCCAGAGCGATGCCGCTCTGGGCGGATTTAGCCGTGAGGTGGCCCGGGAGTTGAAGAGTTGAGGTGATTGATGTCCTTGGTTAATTCATGGATTATTGACACTTTTTGTCTTAACAGAGACCCCTTGGGAAAAACTTACAGGGAATTCAGGGCAGCACCCAAGGTGCCCCACCACTGTCAGTCGTGTGGCAATGCGCTTGCCCTTCCAAGTGCTAGGATTCTGGTGGGCTTATAATCCTGAAATACACGTGCTGTGGTGGGTCATTTTTGACATTGTAGTTCCTCTGTGGAGACCGACTTCAGTTCTTAGCATAACTGTGGCTTCTCTGTTAACCCCTGCTGTCGCCTTTAGCATATCAGAAGCCGTTTTACCTTCCAGTCCCCATCCTGAGTATGAGGTAAATTTAAATTCAAGTTCCCAGGCTCCACAGTGCCTGAGAACGGGATACAACTCAATAGTTCAACGCTTGCTGCTTAGAATAAAACAATAGATGATAAGTGCATGTTCTGTTAGAGGTAAGATCGCTACGTCCTGCTATGTTGCTTACTCCCAGAAAACTGGAAAGTACCAAGAACTCTCCTACCCTAAACCCCAGCCAGTCAGCTTACAATGATAGCTACCTAGATACAACACAATACACTTGGAACAAAATCGGTCCTTTAGCTAGTCAAAATGACGTAATGCTGGACCCCACTTGTTTCCTACACCTGGTTACCTGGTTGTTACATGGTTACGGTATAAAAAACCTGCCTTAGAAACAGACCGGCGTCATAGTCTGGCTCCCGAGTCCTGTCAGTCCTTTGTTCAGCGTTCAATAAACTTTCATCAGTCTGAGTCTGGTGTTGAGTGGTCAATGTACGGCTTATTCTTGAACGCTTAAGACACAAACCTAGACATATCTAGAAAGAGGAGCTCTCCCCCACCCCCACAGCTAGTATTTTATTCAGATAGCGGTCTCATTACACATGATCCAAGAACACTCAATTAGGAACTCAAATAAAAGCAGATGTTAAAAGATTGGTCTTCAAACAACATAGCCAACGATGATGCCACGTTTGCCTATGATCTCTCTGATACAAAGACATCCACACCTCAGTGGCCACAAAACCACAGAGCACAACTTCTTTAACCAGTTTTAGCACTTTGAATTTTTTTTTTTCACGCTCAGAATAGCTGTAGGAATTTCAGCAGGAGAAGGGGAACGAGTTCAACCTTGGCATACTGCCTTATTTGTTGTTTTTGAGACAGGGTTTACCATCAAATGCCATAAATTCCTGATTCCCCTGTCTGTATCTCCCAAATGCTAGGATTACAATCCATTTTCCTGCAAATGATATTTTTTGTTTGCTTGTTTTTTGAGACAGAGTCTTAGTCCTGGATGTCCTGGAACTCCCTATATAGATCAGACTTGAACTCAGAGTTCTATTTGCCAGTATCTCTGCCTCCTGAGTGCTGGGATTAAAGACTACCACGCCCCCCCCCCTTTTTTTTTTAAGGGAAACAGGTTCTATGTTGCCAGCCCTGGCTATCCTGAAACTATGTAGACAGGCTGGCCTCAAACTTATAGGTCCCTGCTTCTGTTCCTGAGTGCTAGGACAGGCCTGTACACTAGGCCTAGCTGAGATATTTTTATTTTAACCAGTTTGATTAATAAGAACATAGATTTCCATTTGTATACTCAGAAAGTACGGATCTTGCTCATTTAGTCTGGGAAGACAGAATGAAGGTAGGGGATAGAAAGTCAGACTAGTTTACTTACCGTGTTATAAATTTTTTTTCTGATTTTTCAAGACAGGGTTCTCTGTGTAGCCTTGGCTGTCCTAGACTCACTTTGTAGACCAGGCTGGCCTCCAACTCAGATCTGCGTGCCTCTGCCTCCCTATTCTGAGATTACAGGCATGCACCACAGTGCCTAGCTTCTGCTTTTTTAATTTTTAAAAATTATTTAATGTGTACAGGTGTTTTGCCAGCACATATATACACACACACACACACAAGTGCCTCATCTGTGTGCGTAGGCCCTTCAGAAGCCGGTGCTGGATACCCAGAAACTGGAGTTATAAATCCAATATGTGCTGTGAACAAAACTCAAGTCCTCAGCAAAAACACCAAGTACTCTTAACCACTGAGCTCTCTCTCCAGCCCTTGCTTATTGATTTATTTGAGACAGGCCTTGCTGGCCTGGAACTTGCTATGTAGACCGGGCAAGCCTGGAACTCAGAGATCCCACTGTTTCTCCAACCTGAGCTGTTGTAAAAGACTATTAATATTTTCTATTATCTTCTGGTAAAGTGTTAGTCCTAAACAGCTGTATTACCAAATCACCACAGAGACTGGGATTTTAGTTAACCTAGAACACAATGCTGGGCAATAGTTACTCTCTCCTAAACCTCCAAGCCCTCACAGTTTCCTAACATTTAGATTTTACCCATTACACTTGCTTTTTGTGATATATTAGGTCCAACCCATCTCTCTCCCTGCTCTGCCTTCTCCTAGCTCTCCTCACCCTCTCTCCTCCCACTGTTTCCTACCCTCTGGCTCCTCCCAGCTCAACATTGTATCTAGTTGCTTTGTTTATAGAGTTGAGACAGTATGCTTAGAATAAATATCACAATACATTATACCAACACTGAGCACTGGAATTAAAGGTATAAACCCCCACACCCAGTTTGATTTATTCTTAATGTCTGGGTATGTATCTCTGAGTGCAGTTGTCTGTGGAGGACAGAAAAAGATGCCAAATTCCCTGAAGATGGAGTTAGCACCTGTGAACTTCCTTTATGGGTGTTGGGAACTGAACTCCAGACGTTTGGAAAAGCTCAACTACTGAGCCATCTCTATAGACCCAAAGCTTTAGCCCAGGCAGGCATCAGACCCATGATCCTCCGCCTCTTCAGCATGACTTACTGGAGTGGAATACACCACCACAAGCATCTCATGCAACATTTTTATTTATAACCTTCATATGCACGGTTTGCAAAGGTTCTGAGAACAGCAAGTACTCTTAACAACTGAGCCATCTCTCCAGCCCTTATTAATCTAGTTGAGGCAGGCCTTGATGGCCTGGAACTTGCCATGTAGATCAACCTATTGTTGAATTCAGAGATCTTCTAGCCCTGAGATCCACACGGTAAAAACAAAACAGGCTCTCTCAAGCCTCTTAATATATGTTCCATGACACACACATGCCTACAAACACACTAGTGTACATACAATAAATATAATTTAGTGGAATGCAATGAGGCAGACTTCTGAATCAAAGAGACCAGGTATAAAGGCCCAGGCCTGGTACTTAGTTTTATGGCCCTGGACAAATCATTTCCCCTTCCCTTTCCTCATCTGAATATAGGAATGAAAGCCCCACATCGCAAGAGCTGTTGTAAGGACTCAAACACAAACATTTATTCAACAAATTTATTGAGAACTGCTGGCACCTAAGCCAAAAATAAAAGCCTAACAGGAACAGTCTCCACCCTCAACAAGCTCAGTTTGCAAACAGAAATACAAAACACAGGCAGTAAGCACCTTAAAACAGAGGGGAAAAAAACAAAAAACAAAAAATACTAGAAAGGATGTAGTAGTGTTTAAAACCCTGGAATCAGAACCAGGCAGAACAAGAGAGTACAAGCCTCCATGAGATAAGCTGAGGTGACCACCCAGGAGCATTCTTGCTGCACACAGCCACACCCCCCTTAGTCTCCGGCTCACTGCAGGCTAGCCCACTGCAGGGAAGTGTAGACCACCTTGCCATCAGGCTGAGGGGAGCAAAGAAGCAGGGTCTTTCTGACACTGGTTCCCAGGCGGCCAGCAGAGACCAGGTCCTGAAGTGGGATGGGGTCCTCTGCAGACCAGCACTGGGCGATGTAGTGAGCGTGGAAGCGCAGCGGGTCACCTGTGGGAAAGACACATGCGTAACAGTTCCCATATGCAGGGCTGGGATGGGATTCGACCTTGGATCTGCTTGCTTCATTTTTGTTCCCTTTGTAGTGCTGGGTATGGAAGCCAGGGCCTTGTGTAGATTAGGTAAGTATTTTAAGTATATGAATGTTTGCTTTCTTGTATAGGTGCATGTTTACCGTGCATGTGGCTGATGCCTGCGTAAGCCAGAAAAAGACATCAGATCCCATAGAACTGGGGTTACAGAAAGTTGTTAAGATACCATGTGGGTGCTGGGAACCGAATCTGGTCCTCTGCAAGAGCAGCAAGTGCTCTTAACCTTTGAGCCATCTCTTTAGCACTCTCTTTTTACTTTTGGAGACGGTCTACATTGCCCATGCTCGTCTTGAACTTGTCCTGTAGCTCACACTGGCCCTAACCTTGGCATTCTCATTCTCTTGTCTTAGCCTCCCGAATGGCTGGAATCACATGGACATTTCAGCACACACTGACTATTTTGAAACACAAACTCTCGGACCCAGCTACCCTACACTGTTTTGTTTGTTTGGAGACAGGGCCTCTCTATGTAGCTCAGCTACATAGAGACCAGGATGGCCTCAAACCTGGAGGTCTGCCCGCCTCTGTAACCTGACTGCTAAGGATAAAGGTGCGCACCGCCACACCTGACATGGCTACTCCACTCCTCTAGTCTCCCTTCCTTGAGACAGGTGCTTCATGTGGCCAGGGTTGGTTTTGATGAGCCAAGATGTCTTTACAATTGCCAAAAAATAGAACCGAAAGAGCAGAATGGTTACTTCCATGGTACAAGGCACATCTATAAGACTAAATATACAACTATCATGACTAAACTCAAACACTTAGGAGGCTTAGGCTGGGGGTCTCCTTGAGCTTAAGAGTTCAAGAACAACCTGGGCACCATAAGGAAATTCTACCCAAAAAGAAAAAAAAGGAAAGACAAGATTAAAAGATAAGCCCCAAGTAGACCACTTAGAAAGCACAGGCAAGGTCTAGTACTGCAACCACAAAACAAAAACGGAACCAGTTCAAGACTAAAAGAAAAGATTTTATAATAGGATAGTGCAAAAATTAAAGCCAGTTGTGGTGGTGCACGCATTTAACCCCAGAACTTAGGAGGCAGATGGAACTTTGAGCCTCAGGCCAGCCTGGTCTACAAGGCAAGGAGTTCCAATTCAGACAGAGAAACCCTGTCTCAAGAAAAAAGAAAAGAAAAAAATAAAACCCCAAGTGAGTAAATTGTAATGAATAATAATAATAAACAAATAAATAAAAAATAAAAAGCTAAACAACAAAAAAAAAGACAGTCAGTAAACCCGGTTAGTTCTATGGACCTGTTGCACAGACTCAGCTGTCAGCTGCCAGCGTATCACAGTAGCCACCTGTGTTATGTAGGCAGCGGCGAAGACGTCCTCTGATGGCTTTAGTTACTGAACAGCTCACAGTCTCTCCCTGGAATAGGTGAATCTAGCAGGACAGGAGTATGAGTAAGACCATACGAGATGGTGAATCACAGGCACTGGATATTTAAAATGTAGAGCTGGAGAGATGGCTCAGCGATGAAGAACGCCTACCAGTTGCAGCACACACATCAGACAGCTCAGAAGTGCCTGCAACTCCAGTCCAGGAGAACCAATGCCATCCTCTAGTCTTCGTGGGCAGGCACATACATGCACACATACTAACATGAACACACAAAACATAAAAAGAAAAATAAAACCTCCCTCTTTAAGAGGAGGGAGGGGATGAGAATCTAAACCCTAAAACCCCGCCTGGCAGCTCTGTTTCTGGCAAGTAGGGAGCCAGGCTCTCTGGCTGTCACCGGGCTCCAACCTGCTGAGAGGGCGAATTAAAATGCTTGAGAAACTAATCCTGTAACTTGTTTTCTGGAGGCTTAGCAACTTTGAGCCTCAGGAAAAATTTAAATATAAACTTAGAAGCACTATAGTAACTAGCTTTGGATGCTATTTCAAAGGGGATCAAGGGTTCTCTCAGTGTCCCATACACTGAGTACTTACTGTTTTAGAAATATTGACATATTAGAACTAACTGGTCAGTGCCAGGCATGAATGCTTATGCATTTTAATCACCTCAGCACTCCCATGGTGGAGGCCAGCCAGGGTTATATGCATCACCCTGTCAAGGAAAGAAAAGAGGCAAGAAAAGAATAAATAGTTTAGCTTATGGTTCAATTTAATTCGTAGAATTAGAACTGGGTGTGGTGGTGCACAGCAATTAGGCTGAAACAAGAATGCTTCCAACTGTGTCATGTGGTAAACTGGGCAGCAGCTAGGGAGTCAACAGTGAGACCTTGCATAAAAAAGGGGCTGGAGAGATGAGCCAATGGTTAAGAGCACAGTTTGTTCTTCCAGAGGAAGATTCAGATTCCAGAGTTCAATTCCCAGCACTGATATGGCAGCTCACAACCATCTGTAACTCTAGTTTCAGGGAATCCAATACCCTCACACAGACATATATACAGGCAAAACACCAATGTGCATAAAAATTAAAAAAAAAAGAAAGAAAGAAAACTCTGATGTGGTGAGAGATGCCTTTATTCCCAGCACTTGGGAGATGGACAACTGGATCTCTGTGGGTCTTGAGGACAGCCAGAGTCACATAGTACACCTTAACTCAAAAGACTGTGAGATTTCTAGGTGTGGTAGGGCAAGCCTTTAATCTGGGCACTTATGAGGCAGAGGCAGGCTCTGAGTTCAAGGACAGCCTGGTCTACATGGTAAATTCTGGGCCAGCCAGGGCTAAATGATGAGCCCATCTCAGAAATAAACAAGTAAGGTAAAAGACTAGGTAGTAACAGAGTTAAAGAAGTTAGTTTAAGCTGCAATGGCTTTGTTTGGAAACCGGACGTGTTTGTATAGATTGGTTTCTAACTCCCAGGACAAGAAATTCTGCTTCAGGGGATACAGGTGATCACATCAGTATACTCAAACCTAAATAGAACTTCAATCTATGTTCAAGCCTAATTAAATGGCATGCATGTATCTGCATATCCAAATCAAAATACAATCTACCATACATTTTCTTTCTTTCTTTTATTTATTTTGGTTTTTCAAGACAGGGTTTCTCTGTGTAAGAGCTCTGGCTGTCCTGGACTCACTCTGTAGACCAGGCTGGCCTCTAACTAACAGGGATCTGCCTGCCTCTGCCTCTGCACCAGGACTCCCAGCTTCTACCACGCATTTTCAATCACCTGTCATTTTTTTTCACTTTTGATTGCAATTTTTTACATACATGACCCCACCACATCTTTTCCCCCTTTGTTTCAGACAGTCTTGAAACCTAGTCCTGGCTGGCCTGAATTAATTATGTTGCTTATGCAGGTTTCAAACTTGTGACAAACCTGTCTCAGACTCTCAAGTGAAGTGCTATGATTACAGGTATGACCGTCACACCCCTTTCTTTATTCTCTTCGTTGAGATGAGGTATCACACAGCCAAAGCTGGCCTCAAACCAGCTATGCCTCCCTTATCCAGTGCTGAGATTAGAGGCATGCACCAGCAGATCCAACTCTAATCCTACGCTTAATTCTTTGACAACTAATACTATGTTTCTCAGACAACTGTTTTTGTTTGTTTGTTTGTTGTTTTGGTTCCTTTTCTTGGTATTTTATTTTTTGAGGCTGTCTCACTATGCAGTCTGGCTGGCCTGAAACTGGCTGGCTATGCCTGCCTCTCTCTCCCCAGTGCTAGGATTAAAGACATTTACCACCTCTCCTGGCTTAATCGCTGTGTTCCTAACCTATCAGTGACTTTGCTGCTTTTAACCTTTTAATTCTATAAAGAAACCTGTAGTGAATGTGCTCTTATGTTTTGTGCACATAGTAAGGGTTTTTCATTTTTGGTTTTTCGAGACAGGTTTCTCTGTGCAGGCTGGCTCACAGAGCGCTTCTTCCTCCCAGGACGGGGATTACAGGTGTAATCCACTGTGCCCAGCTATATGCTACATGTAAGGATTTCTGAGCCAATCTTCTATATCACACATAGTATTTACGAAAAGTTACTAAACTAAGATGTCTTAGTTACAGACACAAGCCTGTAATTTCAGCACTTGGGAGGTGGAGAAAGAAGGCCTTGCATTCCAAAGCTAGCCTATGCAGCATAGCAAATGCCAAGGTAGTTCTGGCTATGTAATGAGACCCTGTCACAAACAAAACTAGTCATTAAACTATTCTCCAAGAGATCAAGAGAGGTCTATCATATTTGTTGCCCTGTTCTAGATCCCTAGGTAGAAGAGGTGAGACAAAAGAGAAAATGCAAGCAAATAAAGACCATGGGGAAAAGTATAGACACCACAGCCCTAACCCAAACTCACCAGGATAGACCAGGAAGTCGCCACCAAATTTCCCAGCTGCGCTGAGGAAGAAACCTCTCTCCCACAGGTCTCGGTAGATGCTGTAGCGCAGTTCATGGGCAGGACGACCAGCATGGGGCCAGTCTTTCGACTGCACGCGCCAGTCCAGAGGCTTAGCCTTTATAGGTCGAGGCCTAGCTGTGGCCAGCTGGATGAGCAGGGCTGATCTGGGCAAGGGGGTCACCCCATTTGAAGGCCCTGGCTGGGGTGATGAAGAGTCTGGGGGAGATGCAGGGAATAATTTACTGAACCCACAAGGGCAGGTCTTCTTATCCCCAGAAAAAAAAAAATTTCCTCAAAGCTTCTTGGCCCAAATCTTAACTCTCAACTCTACTTTTCTCACCTGCTCCGTCTTGTTCCGCAGGAGCCTGGCCATCGTCACTGGTCTCACTGCCTTGAATAGCTTCGCTTCCACCAGCCTCCTGGCCTTCATCCGCCCCTGAATCCTGTTCCAGCTTCTGTTTCTTCGCAGATTGGCCTTCTACGATCTTCTCTAGGAGCTCCTGACGCCGGGTCTCACGGGCCTCCGCTGCCAAAGTGCTCTGCTCCTGGAAACTCTGCTCTTGCTGGCGTTTGAACGATGCTAGAGCCTGAGAAGATTAGAAGTAAACCCCACGACATACCTTACTTCCCTATTAAGACAGCAATTCCAATCCTGTTTAAAACCTTCCAATAGCGTCTTCCCAGGACAGGCCCTCCCAGGCCTTCCCACCACAAGGGCCTTTCGCTTCTTACCAAACCATGGTTACGGGGATCCGGGCGCGGGGCGCTGACTAGGGTCACAGCGCCTATCTCAGCCAGGAGCCGGGCTTCTTCGGGCAATAGCAGAAGTGGGAGGCCCAGGCGAGAGTTCTGGCGGGGCCCGCGGGGCAGGGCGCCCACCGTGCGGCCCCCGACTCCCAGGCGCTCCCGCAGCGCCTGCACGGCCTCGGCGCCCCAAACCAGGGAGCGGCCATTAGCGACCTCCACCACCAGCATCCTCCTGCAGAGTGGGGGACGCCTAGGTCACCCAAACAGACCCGACAGACGCCTTCCACGCCCCTAGTGCAAGACCCCGCCCCTGAACCCAAAGAGGCGGGGCTAGTGTTGCCAAGACCCGCACAGAAGCCCCAATCAAGTCTACACCCATCGCTCAGGTCCCACTGTTCTGCTCCCCCTCAGCTCCCGCCACCGCACCACGTCTTATCAGAGACCTTCCGCCACAGCAATGCACCGCCCATTTCGCAAAGTGGGTGTCTTCTCTTCGCGTGTGTCCGTCAAGTCTAGGAACCTCTACTAGGGTGGCGGCTTGCTCAAGCCACACCCTCTTCTAGAAACTTGGAGGCCATCCCCTTCCCTTTCAGATTTCCCAGGTTCGCCTTTCCCGCCTATTCACTGAATCTGACTTTAAAGAATCCAGTCGTATTCTGCGGAAGCCAGCTTCGACGTTTCGGGAACCCCGTCCCACCCCGAACGCACGCCTTTTCGCCCTTCGGATAATCTCTACTCCTGAACGAATGCGGGGGATCTAGGCTCCGTCGAAATCAGCCACCCCTTCCAAGTTGCAGAGGTTCGGCATTCGAGCCTACCCGGGGCCCCTCCATCCTCCAGCTGTGGCCCCGCCCACTCCCTACCCAACTTGGGGAGTTCTCGCCCAGGATCAAACCCACGGCCGCACTCTGGGCGCAGTCTGTCGCACTGTCCTCCGGCAGGGCCAGCAAGTTACCCTCTAACCAGCGCCGACTCTCAGTCCAGGCGGAGCCGGCCCTACGTAGCGCGTCCTCCGTCATCCCGTCACGTCAGCAAAGCGGAAAGCCCGAGGTGAGCGCTCTCAGCGCCGCTGGGGTCTCCCGGAGCGGGACCTTGAGGGTCACCGTTTTGGCCCCGCCCCCAAGCCCTCGGGTCATGTGGGCCCCGCCCCCTCACGCACGCTCCCGCCCATCGCCTTTTCTCGTCCTCTGGGGCTCCGCCTTCCTTCCCCAAAACAAGGCTCGATGTTTCTAGAAGTCGCTGCCTCTGCGCGTTATTAAGGCAAGTTCGCTTGCACCCGCTTATCTTCAAAGCTAAGTAAGAAGTGCTGCCCTCACTGGCGTCTGACACTGACCTAAAAAGTGCTCAAGCTATCTGAAAGAAGCCAAACACGTGACACCGCCCACATCCTGCTGTCCTCCGACTCCCCCACCTCGCCTGGTTCCGACCATCTCCGAAGTGAGCCGAGGCATGTGGCTCCGCCCACACCGTGCTGCGCCTCTGAGCCCGCCTCAGGCTAAAACAGCGACTTTGGGGAACGCGGCGAAGCGCGAGGGCCCCGCCCACATCCGGCCGAGTTTATGAACTCGTCTAATAGCGAACGGTGCCTTTAGAACTCGGCTATCTCTCAAGCAAGCCGAGGCTTGTGTCCCCACCCCCACGCCGCGAGCTGGAATTACCGAGGGTGCCCGAAGGGATCCGAAACTGAAAGGCTGCCTCTTCCCGAACGCCGCGCTCCAGGTCCCGCCTCCTTCTCAAGCCTCAACCCGCTTCCTCCGGACTCCCAGCTCTCGGCCCCGCCCTCCTGGCCCGAAACCCCGCCCCCTCACGTACTGGCAGCTCTTTGCCTTGGGGCCTCCCAGAGCGAACGCCGCGAGGAAGCGTCCTGCCGCACGCTGGTGTTCTGGCTTCTGCTGCGGTGCTGTGTCGCGTACAGCAGCCACTCTCGGGTCCTGAACCGCTCAGCCCCGCCGGCGCCCTCGGGAACAGGCAGTGCGGGGGCGTGCTGAGCTGGGGAGGCGTGGCCCGAGCCGAGGAGGTCGCGAAAGAGGGCTGTTCCGCAGCCTTCTGGCAGGTGGGCCCCGGTGGGGTTGTGTGGCGGCGTCGCGAAAATCGTAGGGTGGCAGGGTGCGGGGACAGCGCCCAGAGAGTGGCAGGGCTGGGTGGCGTAACCGCCTGTAGATCTGCTAGGGCAAAATCGGATCCACGCTGGGCTGGGCTGCGCTGCGCGGGGTTGGGCTACAGAGGGTGCCTGCAGATTGGACCTGGGTCATTGCCTTCTCCCCGGGGTTCGGGTTAGAGAGGAGTCCAGAGCTCGGAAAACAGGCGGGAATGCTAAATACTGGCGTTCTCCCGGCTGGGCGGAGGTGGGAGTACTGGGTGCTTTGGTACTCTAAGACGTAGTGGGGATTGGAGATCCAGTCTAAAGGATTCTGTGTGCTCAGAGGAGGGTGGGGGTGACAGATTCCTGGGTTATCACAGAAGAGACGACTTGAAAAGGATTGTTTTTCGGGTCGGAAGGTGTCTAGATATCTGCGTCTTAAATGGGAATAAAAGTACTTTTGATTTCTACATTGGCAGGGGGCTGGGATGGAGGCTTTATTCCTGGGTCCTGAAAGGAGGAGTGAGCCGGAGGCCTGTTTTCTCAAAAGTAGGGGATTCTACTATGCTCAGAAAAGGAAGGGACTGGAATACTGGTTCTCACTGTGAGCCCTTCCTCCCCCAGACCATGACACCCGAAGAATGGACATATCTAATGGTCCTTCTTATCTCAATCCCAGTTGGCCTCCTCTTTAAGAAAGCTGGTGAGTCAGGTTCCGTTTTCTAGTGGAAAATTAGGGTGTGGGGGCTGGGGTGGGGATCACCCCTCCCTAAGGTTCTAGGCTTATACTTTACCTTTTCCTTTCAGGACCTGGGCTGAAGAGATGGGGGGCAGCAGCTGTGGGCCTGGGGCTCACCTTATTCACCTGTGGCCCCCACACTTTGCATTCTCTGGTCACCATCTTGGGAACCTGGGCCCTCATTCAGGCCCAGCCCTGGTGAGAACTAGGTGGTGAGAAGGAAAAGAGGACGCAGAGATGCAGCAACCTGTTTCCTCTTTGGGTCTTCATTGCTTCTCCTTTAGTGTCTTGCTGTCTCCTGTTTACCTCATGTTTCTCTATGTCTTGGACGTTTCTCTTCCTCTCCCACCTTGTTCTGTACCTTCTTGCTCCTGTGTATTTGCCCCAGTCCTCAATATTCATGTGACATTCGTAACCCAGTCCTGAACTCTGGATCTTACAGAAAGGTAAAATGTCTTCTTCACCACAAAGCTTCTCTTAACTCCCTCATTCTTTTCTTCTGTGTGGCTGTGCCTCTTCTGTCATTGCCTTTCATGCGCTAGTCCTCCCTCCCTCTCGCTCTCGCCCCCTCTCTCTCTTTCCTCCTCTTCTCTTTCTTTTCTGTCTGAATGGGAGGGGGTCATAAAGCCAGACTAAGGAGAAGGAAGCAGAGGCTGAGGTCTTGGTACCCAACACTATGACTTCCCACCTCTGTTCTAGCTCCTGTCATGCCCTGGCTCTTGCCTGGACCTTCTCCTATCTCCTTTTCTTCCGAGCCCTCAGCCTGCTGGGCCTGCCCACTCCCACGCCCTTCACCAATGCTGTCCAGCTGCTGTTGACACTGAAGGTGAGCCTTGGGGAACACTACTCCCTTTAGTCTCCCTGGGAGACAAGTAGCCTCCTTGCTTTCACCTCTCAAACTTTCTCATAGTTGGAGGAGGACTATGGATTGATATCTTTCCCAAACCCTGAGCTTGAGACTTCACTTCTCCCTGAGGAGAGAGTTCACCTCTTACATACCCTGGAGCAGGTCTTCACCTCTCCACTCATTCCAGGGGAAGGAGATGTCCCAAGTGCACTATCACAAGCCATTTGGCACACCTGGAATGTACCTGCCCAGCATGCTTTGCCAACAGTCTGTAGCAAACCATCCTCCAGAGAGGAAAACAACCCTGGAGAGAGGTATCTGGCCCAAGGGCACAAGCTGGAACTACCAGGTCTAGTTTTGTTGTTTTGTTTTTGGGACAGAGTGTTTTGCAGCACCCTATATTGGCCTCAAACAAAGAAAAAAAAATGACTTTGAACTTTTGATTCTGCCTCCAACTGCTGAGTGCCAGACTGTAGGTAAGCACCACCGTGCCTGGTTTATAGGGAACTGAACCAAGGGCCTCAAGCACACAAGGCAAGCATTCAGCCAACTGAACTTCACTCTTAGCCTTGGGTCTGAATCTTTTTATTTTTCGAGACAGGGTTTCTCTGTGTAGCCTTGGTTGTTCTGGACTCACTTTGTAGACTAGGCTGGCCTCAAAATCAGAGGTCTGCCTACCTCTGCTGCCCTAGTGCTAGCACTAAAGGTGTGCACCACCATTTCCAGCTTCCAGAGTTCTTTGTTCATATTGCGAATTCATCAGTAGGCAGGGATTGGTCAGCTGTGAGTTGGAAGAAGAGCCTTTCAGGGTGTGTGTGGACTGCAGTGTAGATAGGAACAGGCAGATTGCTGCAAACTATGTTTGCCACCTTTATATTCTGAATAACTTGCAATTTAATAGGCAGCAGAAGCCAGGCAAAATGGGGCTTTGTTGGCCATTTAGAATGTGGACTTCAGCCAGGTGTGGTGGCACACAACTGTAATCTCAGCACTTGGGAGGCAGAAGCTGATGGCTCTGTGAGTTCGAGACCAGCCTGGCCTACAAATCGAGTCCAGGACAGTCAAGAGTACACAGAGAAACCCCATCTCAGAAACAACAACAACAAAAAGAATATGGCCTTCCTCCTATAAGGGCCTGAGATTCCCTCATGAAGAAGTCTGTTGGTTTTGGTTTGTTCGCCTGGTTTTGGTTTGTTCGCCAGGAGAGAGGCTACAGCAAATTTGCCTCTTTGATAATAATTTGCCATGGGTACTGAGAAAATTGAAGTAGAATGGAATTGATGTGTTGAGATAGTTATTTTATCACAGTCAAGCATGGTGGATCATAGATGTAACCCTTAGCATAAAAAATCCCCAAGCTGGGCATGGTGTCACATGCTTTTAATCCCAGGACTTAGGAGGCAGAGACAGATGGATCTCTGTGAGTTGAGGCCAGCTTGCTGTACATCAAGAGTTCCAGGACAGCTAGGACTATTTAGAGAGACCCTAACCCCCAAAATAAAAACACTCTTCCCTTCAAAAACCCTTCATAAAACAGGACTGGAGAGAGGGTTCAGTAGTTGACAGTGCTACCCATCCAGAGGCCTGAGTGTGGATCCCAGCACCCAGACTAAGTAGCTCACAACAACAGTAACACCATCTTCAAGAGATATGACACCCTCTTCTGGCCTCTGGACATTTGCATACATAGGCCATACACACAGAAACATAAAAATAAACTTTAAAGATAAAACAAAAAAGCTAGTGTTATGGTGTACACCTGTAATCCCAGCACTCAGAAGATGAAGGCAGGAGGATGAGAAGTTCAAGACCATTCTCTGCTACATAGTAAGTTTGGATTATATAAGATCCTGTCTGGAAAAAAAAAAGTCTAGATGATTATGAAAGCAACTTGATATATATTGGGCTGTAGGCATTCAGAGTCACCATGGGACATGCTGCTTTGAGGGTGATTTGAGGGTTTTGTTTTTTGACAGTGGCAAGGTGAAGAGGAAACAGATGTTTAAAGATGGATACATACATATATACATACATACACATCCACCCTGGACCAGTAGCTAGGTCAGAGGAAGAACTGTATGTTGTGGAGCCTAGAAGGGAAAAGATTTTCAGAGACCCTTCCTATTTAATACCATCCTGTAGGGGAAGCCCTGGCTTCACTCTCTTTCCTGGCTCCATCTGCTGGGCCTCTGTCCACTGAGCTAGTAGGAAGCAGGAGGACACAGATGTGGCCATAGACATTTTGTCTCTGGTTAAAATAGGTTAAGTAGATCTGGAGGGGCAGCTGGGACATTCCCACCCCCAACCTCTACCCAGTGTAGTCAGAAAGGAACAAGCTCGGCCTAGTGGTTCAGGCATGTAATCTTAGTTCTCCAGGAGGCAAGTTGGGAGGATCATTAGTTCTAGGCCAGCCTAGATAATGTAGCATGACCTTGCTTCAGAATTTAAAAGAGGGAGAGAGACCTGAGATAGGGCTCAGTGTTAGAGCACTTACATAGCATATGAAAGGCCCTGTGTCAGCCCTACGACAGGAAGAGAGGAAGTCAACCAAGTTGTGGAATTGTTTGGAAGCAGAAAAAGAAGAAAGAGATAGAAGAGAAGGGTCTCAGACTGAGTCCTGGGGATGGCCATCGACTAACGATTTCTTCCACCAGTCTTAATAGGTAGTGCCATGCCATCCGTGAGGTAGGACCTCAGCCCTACCTATAAGCTGAAACAAAATGGGTGTGAAGATGGCATGAGGGCACTGACCACTTGCCTTCCTCTCTCTTCCCACAGTTGGTGAGCCTGGCCAGTGAAGTCCAGGACCTGCATCTGGCCCAAAGAAAAGAAATAGCCTCCGGCTTCAGCAAGGAGCCGACCCTGGGCCTCCTGCCCGATGTTCCCTCTTTGATGGAGACACTCAGCTACAGCTACTGTTATGTGGGGATCCTGACGGGTCAGTAGCCTGCCCAGCATTCCTTGTCACCCTCTGCCTCACTCTACCCAGAGTTGTGTTCCCATTTTATGTCCTTGCTCTATCCTGGGCTACCTGTACTCTGTCAACTACTGTCCTGTCTCAGCACATCTGTCTACTATGGGAACTAACCCTGAAGGATTGTGTCCTTTTTGTCCTAGTAGGGGGACAATGGGCGAGCTAAAGGAAACAGGCTTATGGAAGCCTAGGGTTTCTGCCATCCAGGGACAAATATTTGCAGCTCAGGATCTTTCAACTTAAGAAAATCTCTCTCTCTTTTTTTTTTTGAGTGGGTGTTGCTGGGGCCACAGTACTACAAAGATTGAACCTAGGACCTTGAATGTGCCAGGCAAATGCTCAAGTACTGAGTTAAAACCCCAGCCTTTTTGTTGTTTTGGTTTGGTTTTGGTTTAAACAGGATCTCGCTATGTAGCTTATGTTATTCTGAAATTGTAGTAGAGTAGCCTCAAACTCACAGAGATCTGCCTACCTAGGACTCACAAGTTAACTCTTTATGTTTTTGTTTGTTTTGTTTTGCTTATTTTGTTTTTCAAGACAGGAACATGCTCTGTAAACCAGGCTGGCCTCGAACTAACAGAGATCCACCTGCCTCTGCCTCTAGAGTGCTGGGATTTAAGGTGTGCACTACCTCTGCCCAACAACATTTTATATTGAGATAAGCTCTCTGTAGGCAAGCCTTGAACATTCAGTTGTCCTACCTCAGTTTCCTGGGTAGGTGACATTACATATGTGTACCACCATTCTGACTTAGAAAGTCATCATGAAGCCGGAGTGTGGTGACACATGCCTTTAATCCCAGCACTTGGGAGACAGAGGCAGGAGGATCTCTGTGAGTTCAAGGCCAGCCTGGTCTACAGAGTGAGCTCAGGACAGCCAAGGCTACGCAGAGAAACTCTATCTCAAAAAAACAAAAAAGGAAAGGTGAGTCATCCTGATGAGTTTTTTGGTGCTAAGGACTAAACCCAGGGCCTTGTGCATGCTAGGTATGACCCATCTCATAGGTTTTGGCTTTGTTCCTTTGTCTTTGAATTATTAAAATAGTGTGTGTATGTATGTTTTGTGTGCACTTGTGCATGCATGCTGTAGTGTGCATGAAATTGGTTCTTGCCTGACATCTCATAAGATCAGGGATAGAAATCGCATGATCACTTCTGTGTGTGCACCTTTACCCAATAAGAATCTTTTTTTGTTTGACTTGATTTATTGTTAAAAAGCGTGTGTGTGTGTGCACATGCGCATGCCTACTTGTTGCTATGTCCACCATATCACAGTGCCTGTGGAGGCCAGGAAAGGGGAGTTGG
This sequence comes from Pachyuromys duprasi, assembly GCA_028658305.1. Classification (NCBI taxonomy): domain Eukaryota; kingdom Metazoa; phylum Chordata; class Mammalia; order Rodentia; family Muridae; genus Pachyuromys; species Pachyuromys duprasi. The sequence continues at coordinate 29,635,795 of CM053758.1, forward strand.
ATCCTCTGGAACTAGAATTACAGTTAATAAACCACCTAACATGTGGATTGAGAATCAAACTTCTGGAAGAGCAGTAAGCACTCTACTGAATTATGTCTCCAGCCCCCTTTGTTTTGTTTGAGACGGGATCTCCCTAAGTAATCCAGCCTGGTCTTAATTAAACTCAGGACCTGCCTCAGCCTCCCAGGATCTGGGACTACAGGCATGCACCACCATGCTTGCCAGATTCCTTGTTTGTTTTTGTTGTATGAGATGCTAGGGATTGAACCCAGGGCCTATGCTTGTTAGACATGTGTTCTACCACTGACCTGTTATCCCTAGCCCTGGTTTTCTTTTTGTCTTTATTTATCACAATCTTTTGGAGCTGTTACTCATGTATGCATCCATTTTAAAATGCTTCAACTGCTGGCTTTTATATATCCATAGACTTGTGAAACCATCACCAGTACGTTATTTGTTTACAGAATAGCCTCATTCTGAAAAGGAGCTACCTAGCCTTTAGTCATCAACACCAAACCTCTTCCATCCCCACAAACCATTGATTGACTCTATTCTATAAAGATGTTTTGTGTAAATGGATGGACACTCATGGTCGGTGGTGAACATACAAGGGCTTTAGCATCTGTCCCTTCATTCAGTCCCCATTGATGCGCCCTGCTCCACACCATATCATACCTCAGGAACTACAACTGTCTCCTCTCCCTGCTTGTCTCCTCTCTTCCACCCAAGCTTCCTCAGAGTCCAGAAGGAGTTTATGAAAAGGAACCAGCTCCGTCCTGTCCTACAGTGGTTTCCTGGTCTCTCTCTCGCTTTTCTATCCTTTTTTTCCTCTCTCTCTAGAGTACTTTGTCTTCGCCCCTTGGCCCTTGTTCCCCAGCTCTCCTAGTTTTGAGCTTCTCCTTCTCTGTTCACAGACCTCCTGTCCTCCTCCTCTTTCTCTCCTTCCCCGTTTCCCTCTCCATTCTCCTTTCACCTCCCACCTCCCTAGAAGGCACAGATACACAGCATCGACCACCTGCTCCTTACCACCCTCCACAGGCCCATTCTTCCGCTACCGCACCTACCTGGATTGGCTGGAACAGCCCTTCCCTGAAGCTGTGCCCAGCCTGAGGCCCCTGCTGCGCCGCGCCTGGCCAGCCCCGCTCTTTGGCCTGCTCTTCCTGCTGTCCTCCCATCTCTTCCCACTGGAAGCTGTGCGTGAGGATGCCTTCTACGCCCGCCCGCTGCCCACCCGCCTCTTCTACATGATCCCGGTCTTCTTCGCCTTTCGCATGCGCTTCTACGTGGCCTGGATAACGGCCGAGTGCGGTTGCATAGCCGCGGGCTTCGGGGCCTACCCTGTGGCTGCCAAAGCCCGGGCTGGCGGCGGTCCCACCCTCCAATACCCAGCCCCCAGCAGGTCAGGCGCGGGAGGGAGGCTTCCCAAGACCCAGCAAGCCCCACCACCAAGGGTTGGTTCTGCCCCTAGTAGGGAAGGGAGCAGGGCGTAGGGCTACCAGCTGTGGTTGGCAGCCCCCTGGTGACGATCACCTGCCTTCCCTGGCCACTAGGGATACTATGTGTTCCTGGTACCTACAGACTGTCCCTTGTTGCTAGCACTTGTCACCCCTCAGAATGGCTAATTGCTCTCTATTACTAAGGAAAGGAAAATGGTATCTTAGCAACCACATGCCTACCCTGTGTTGCCATGGAAGAGTCACCCCAAGAACCAGGTTGTTCCTGATTGCTGGAGATACTATCCTTTGGTAGTAGTGGGCCCATCTTCTGTTGCTAGAGAAACAGTTCCTTAACAATGGAACTGCCCCTCTGCTGAGGAAGTTATATCCCTAGCAACCATCTCAGCTTAAGGTTTCTTTCTTCTTGCTGAGAGCCCTGCTGTTTGTGGCTGTGGAATCAACCCCCTGAACTGCCTGTCTTGCTTAGAGCCAGCAGCTCATGATGGGGTGTTCTCACACAACCCTCCCAGTTGCCCTATTTCTAAGGAAATACCATCTTTGGCTGCTCTCCTCCTGCTGAGGAGAGCACTGCTCTCAGCAAGCACAGGTCATCCTCCCTCCCCCATTGCTGAGGTTTAACCCTTTATTAGTAAGGCTGCCCCAACCCCCAGCAACATCATTGCTGGGAAAATCACAAAACTTAACTACAGGGTTCTTAACTTAGGAAGCATTACTCCTTGTTGATAGGGAAATGGCATCCCTAGCAACCCGTAGTGAACTGAATCTCTGTTTCTAGGATCCATTATGAGCCTTCCAACTGGGGACTGGGCTAGCAACCTATCCTAAATTGTATTCAACTCTTTGGTAGGGTTGTACCACCCCCTGGTTGTCCAACTGACATTGTGTTGGGGGTAGTGGTACCCCCAGGATGTGAACTTATGGCCACTACCCCATTTACTATGGATGGGCCTCCTACTGCTAGAGAGAAAGTGTCCTGCAGAGAAGTCAGGCAGAGATTAAGTGCTGTTTTAAATCTACAAGTCCCACTGGTAAAGGATGCCTTCCCTCCCATGTCCAGAAGTCACTGGAGATTCACATAGGTCTAGCATCTTTTTCCATAGCTGACAGTGTTGGTATTGGAGACTTGGAAACCTCTGGTATTTCTGGAGGTGACAATTACAGGGACCAGAAAAGAGGCCTGTTCTGAAATTCTTCTGAACAGACTGAGCCTCTGTTGCCAAGGAATGTCTTTTCCGTAGCAACAGAGATGCTTGAAAGTCACAAGGCCTAGACTATCTCCCTAGCAACCATGAACCACCTTTGTAGAGTGGGTACTTTCCTGGTGAGCTGCTCTGCCCCACAGTTCAGAAGGACCATACTTGGAAACTATTCTCAGTATTACTGAGCCTGGTTACCAGTGGACTCGATAGGTCCCTGGTTGCCAGTGGAGTCCATAGGTTAGCCCTTCAAGGTTTATGTGACTATATCAGGCTCTACTAGTTACAAAAACACCCCACTCTTAGTGAACTGTACCCCACCCACCTTCAGGTTTCATCCCTCTGGCCTATCCTCTCCTGTGGCCCTCAGAAGTCACAGCCAGAGAGGGAGCTGGCGCCTCTCCAGAACCCCCTCCTTAGCATCGGGCTGGGACAGAAGCAGGAGTCAGGAGGGGCCTGGCTGAGCTGCGTGTCTGTTCCCATCCTCATCTCCAACCCCACCCTCACCCCCAGTCCGGAGAATGCAGCTTCCCTGGAGTATGACTATGAGACCATCCGTAACATCGACTGCTATGGCACAGACTTCTGCGTGCGGGTGCGGGATGGCATGCGGTACTGGAACATGACCGTGCAGTGGTGGCTGGCACAGTACATCTACAAGGGCGCACCTTTCCGTTCCTACGTTCTGAGGTGAGGGAGCCCCGCCTGGTATCAGAAAGTGCACAACTTTATCTCCCAGTAAGTCCTGTGGTAGTCTGGGACTTCTCTAACTAGGCCCCAAGCCCTGAAGCTCATGGGAGTTATAGTTTCTTGGGCTTGCTTAGGTAAGTCCTTTGGGCCTAAGGTCAACCTCATTCAACAGTGTAGTCAGTCTTAGGTCCTGGAGAGTGAGCTCAGGTCATCAGGCTTCAGGTATACTCACTTGGCTATTTTGACAGATGTTGTTTTTAGACAGAGCCTCATATAGGCCAGACTGGCCTTAATCTGGATTGATAGATGACCTTGAATCCTGATCTTCCTGCCTCTGTCTTCATGGTGCAGGTGTGCACTACCATGCCTGGCTGGTTGCCTGGACTTTTTGTTTTGTTCTTGAGATAACACTCACACTGTAGCTCTGGTTGTGCTGTGTTTGTTACGGTGAACAAGCCTGATCTCAAACTCAAGCTCCCCTCCTGCCCTTGCCCCTCAGTGTTGAGATCTCAGGTTTGTGTCGCCGTACCTGGCCAGCTTTTTCCCTTCCACCTTCTTCCCATTCTGCTCAAGTATCTGCGGAACAGCTCTTGGCCACCCAGTGGTGGCTTCAACCCATTCAGTGGCCTGAGTGGTGGGAGCTGAAGACCAGTCCTCTGTTTGGCTATCTTTTAAATTATTCTCATTCTTCTAGTTTTTGTTTGTTTGTTCATTTACAAGGCAAACATTCAGCATTTTCCAAACTGCCAGATGTGATCAGTAGACACAGAGATACCATCCCGTGATAATTAATGATGACAGCTTATAAATTAGGTTTGCCTGGGCATGATGGGGACTGTGGTTTAAAGATACACTCTGAGGGACTGGAGAAGTACTCAGTGATAAAGATTGCATAGTGTTCTTGCAGAGGACCCTAGTTCAGTCCCTAGCACCTATATCAGGGTTACAACCACTTATAACTCCAGCTCCTAGGAATCAACAAACACTTTGTGTGGCTTCCGTAGACTGCCCTCATATGCATAACCTTAGTAAACATGCATGCATAGCCCATACCATAACCCACTTAAAAATATTTTTTTTAAAGATTCACTCTGAATCACAGATGGTGGCACATACTTGTAATCTCAGTGCTGAGGAGGCTGAGGCAGGAAGTTTGACATCCTGGGCAACTTCGTGAAATCACATCTTAAAAAAAAGATGTGAGCAGTGATGGCTCACATCTTTAATTCCAGCACTCAATAGGCAGAGGCAGGTGGATCTCTGTGAGTTTGAGGCTAGCCTGGTGTATAGAGTCAGTTCCAGGACAGCCAAAGCTATACAGAGAAACTCTGTCTTGAAAAACAAAACAACAAACAACAACAAAAATTTAGCCAGGTGGTGGTGGCACACACCTTTGATCCCAGTACTCAGGAGGCAGAGGCAGCTGGATCTCAGTGAGTTCCAGGCCAGCCTGGTCTACAGAGCGAGTGTTGGGACAGCCAGAGCTGTTACATAGAGAAATCCTGTCTCAGCCAAAAATAAAAATCAATGATGCACTCTATGTCTTAATGTACACAAGGCCCTGGCTTCTATCTCCAGTATAATAAAAAAGAAGAAGCAATTTTCTCTGGCCTTGTTGGGAGAATGTAGAGTGGGTGTGGGTGGCAGAGGTGAAATTGGAAGCTGAATGTGAGCCTTTGGGTGTCTAGATGCGGGTGGTGGAGAGAAGGAGTTCTTTGAGAAGACAAGTTGGTGTTTAGAGTGCAAGGCAGAAACGAGACCTGCTTCCCAGGCAGTGAATTGCCAGGTGTCCCAGGACACAGGAGAGCCTTTCCAGAAAAAGTGGAGACCTAGCAGGAGGAAGCTGCTAGGATGTGCATAAGGAAGAAAGACCTGAGTTTATCTCATTAGCTTGAAGACTATCGGATATCCTCCTGGTGGGGGAGCAGTCATTGGAGAGGGAGATGGTAATGTGATGCTGCCACTTAAGGAAGAGGTGCTAGAAGTAGCTGCTGCAGCCAAGCAAAGGTGGTGCTTACTGCCCTGGAGGCAGGAGGCTTGTGAGTTACAGGTCAGCCTAGATAACAAAATGGAACACTTATATCAAAACCACAACAATAAAAATGGTCATTGAGATGACTTACTTGGTAAAGGCACTGGCCACCCAAGTTTCATCTCCAAGACCCACATGATGGAAGGAAAGAACTTACTATAGGGAGTTGTCCTCTGGTCACTAAACATGTTTCATGGCACACAGGAGCACACACACACACATTCACACACACATACATACTTACATAGATGGATGAATGAATGTTAGAAAAGTGAGGACTGGGGATGTAATTGAATTGGTAGTTTCTATGTAGTGGTGTGCATATGAAATAACAGCACTTAGAAAGTGGAGGCATGATCGGCTTGACTTTGAGGCAACCTACAATCCTGTCTTTAAAAAAAAAGACATTTGAGTGTTAACAATTAGAGATGATAGTAATAAAATCCTGGGCATCAGGGTGAGGTCAAAGCCCAAGGCGCCCCAATATTTTAATAACTTATTCTCAATTAGGGGTAATTGTGCTACCCCCTTAGGGAGCACCTGGCAACATCTGGAGACTTCATAGGTTTCTAGGGCCCCAGGCATACCAGGCAAGTATTCCATCACTGTCTTAGGGGTTGTTTTTTTGTTGTTGTTGTTGTTTTTTATTGCTATGATAAAACACCATGATCAAAACAGCTTAGGGAAGAAATTACTTACTTTCAGGTTACAGTTGTCCACAGTGGAAGGAACCTGGAGGCAGGGACTGAAGCAGAAACCATGAAGTAGTGCCGCTTGCTGGCTGGCTCCCTGTGGCTTAATCAGTTTACACTCCAGGACCATCTCCCCAGGGTCGCACTGCCCATGGTAGGGTGGGCTTATCCACATCAATTAGCAATGAAGAAAATGAGAAAATGTTCCACAGCCTTGCATAGACCATTCTGATGGCATTATTTTCTCAGTTGAGATTCCCTCTTCTCAGATGACACTAGTTTGTGTCAAGTTGACCAAAAGAAATGATAAAATTAAATTTTTAAAAAGAACAACCACTAAACTGTACCCCACTTGGAGACATTTTGTGCTATGGCCGAGAGTGTTCCCTCACAACTATGAGTTGAGCTTGTACAACGTACAAGGCTCACCTCTGGTTCCCCACTGCCTCTCATCATAGAACAGTCAGCACTGTTCTGCCGTTACAGTGTGTTGATGTGTCAAGAGATACGGGTCCCTAAGCAGGAAGAGAACCCCTGAGTTCATGGTCACTGTTCAGTTGGAGAATGAAGTAGAGAATGCTGCTTTCTGTGTCCTCCTTAGCAGAGGGTCAGAGCCTGAATTTGTGACCTGAAAAGTTCGGGAAGTAAGTTTTGGAGAGATGACTTAGTGGTTAAGAACACTTGCTACTCTTGCAGAAGATCTGAATTTGGTTCCTAACAGCCACATGACAGCTCACAACAGTCTGTAACTTTATTTCCGGGGGAGCCTTCTTCTGGGCTCCAGGGTTATCGGGCATGTACGTGGTACACAGACATAAGTGCAGGCAAGAAACCCATCCATCTAGAACTCCAGTTCTGCCCTCCTCTGACCTTGGGTACTGGACACACATATACACTTAACATAATAATTTAAGAAGCTGTCTCAGAATGCTGGGAGTGCAGTTTAGTGGTGCATTGCCTGGTGTGTTCAGGGTTCTAAGCTCAGTTCTCAAGGGCAAACAAAGCGTCAAAGCCTTGACTTTCAGGATGCAGGAAGGAAGAGTGAGCCTGACCTCCTTAGTCTGAGGGACGAGGGCATGAGACAGTGGGGACTGAAGCTTGGACTTAGTGTCCTGACTCAATCTCTTCCTCCAGGAGTGCCTGGACCATGCTGCTGAGTGCCTACTGGCACGGCCTCCACCCTGGCTACTACCTAAGTTTCATGACCATCCCGCTGTGCCTGGCCGCTGAGGGCTATTTGGAGTCAGCCTTGCGGGGACATCTGGGCCCCAGGGGCCAGCAGGCGTGGGACTGGGTCCACTGGTTCCTGAAGATGCGTGCCTACGACTACATGTGCATGGGCTTTGTGCTCCTTTCCATGGGTGACACACTCCGGTACTGGTCCTCCGTCTACTTCTGGGTCCATTTTCTAGCCCTGGCCTGCCTGGGGCTGGGGCTGGCTTTAGGTGGGGGCAGCCCCAGCAAGAGGAAGACACCATCCCGGGCCCCCACCAGCCAAGCCAAGGAAAAGCTCCGGGAAGAGTGAGCTGTGCTGCATTAGCCTGCCAGCCGGTTCAAGCTTTTCTTGGGAATTCTGTGAACCAAGAGTCCCTTGTTTGACTGGGATCCTGGAGAGGATTCCCTCTTGCCAACTAAGTCCCCTCCCTCTGGCTTAAAGCTAGGGGTGGCCTTCTGGGTTCTCTCTGCATCTTGACCTTTTTCAGACCTCCCTCCGCTGATATCAGGGTATTACTGTCCATCTTTGCACCAATCATCAGGTGTTCCAAAAGCCACACTTCCCAGAATACAAGGGCAGGGACCATTGGTCATCTGGCATCTTGGACAAATTCCCAGTGGGTCCTCAGTATTACGACAGGCGCATCAGGAGAGGGCAGGAGTGTCCTTGTTGTTTTCCTCTCTGCTTTTTATTATCAAAACAGTATTTCAGAGACCATTATCTTATACATCCTGAAGGAGAAACCTGAGGTGCCATTGAGAAGCCACAGGAGAACACACTCTTATACAACGTAGCTTCTGTCTGAGCCGTTTCTGGGTCCCACACAACCTACCACCCAGTGTCATCCTTGGCCTGTGACAGGTCAGAATGTATAAATCTCTCCCAATAAAATGTTACACATGCATCTGTTTGTGACTGTATCTGTGAGCGACAAGCTGAGGACACTGAGCCCAGAGTGCCAGTGTGGCATACTGAGGTCCTGGCTGCCATGAAGGCTCAGGAGGCGGTAAGGACTTCAATTCCCAGAAGACCTTTTAAAGCAGAGGCTCGGCTTCATTGGAAGTGCTGTAGGCACCCCTGGGCCACCTACTGGCCAGGTATAATCCCGCATCAGGCCCCTCCCTTACCTAGGGCAGTCTCCGCCTTGGGGGCCTTCAGAGCCGGAAACAACAGGTACAAAAAGTACGTCCACAAACATGGAAGAAAGTCCCAGGGAAGTCTGGGGCCCATCTATGGTCTGGTCTAGCTCTCGGAAGGCCAGAACAGGTAGGAGAGAGTCCTGGAAAGTCAAGTCCATCCATAAAGGAAAGAGAAAGCTGGCTTCCTGATCCTGAGAGCAGAGGGGGATTCCATTTCCTGGGTTTCCTGAGAAGGAAATTCAGACCCCCTGAAAAGGAACTGTGCAAAGACCTAGTTAGACTCTTGCAAGAGAGAGTTGGGTTGGATCCCTAGTATCAGATCTGGGAAGGTCCGGGGTACGAAGCTCTGCAGTAAGAGAACAGGAAGTTGAAGTTTGGGCTTACATGGGGTAGAAAGGAGTTGGGAGCTCACACCTAGAAATCTTGGAAAGAGAGGCTAGAGTCTTGAATCTTGTTTGTAAAAGAAATGATGGGCTCTCTAGCCCTGGATGTAAGGGCGGAGAACCTGAGTCTAGACCCCTGGGTCTGAGGGAGGTGGGCTGAAGCCTGGACCCTTGTATCTGAGGGAGAAGGTTGGAGCCTGAGATGCTAGGTCTGAGCGAGCTGGGTTGAGGCCTGGACTCCTGTATGTGGGATAGAGTGATGGGGCCTGAACTCCTGGATCTGAGGGAGAAGGTGGGGGCATAGGCTCCTGGGCCTGAGGGAGGTAGCCTGAGGCCTGTACCCTGGGTCTGAGAGAAGATGGGCTGGGGCCTGAACTCCGGGTCTGAGGAAAAAGGACTGTAGCCTGGATTCCTCTGTCTTCCAACCTTTATGTTTTCATGCCCAGGCCCATCACTGGCCTTAGTGCTGAATGATCTCCCTAGTGCTGCTACTCTTCGATACCGTGGCCCTGGTGTGCCCCCTTGGGGAACACTGGATGAAGATGATGGTGAAGGACAGAGCCTTCAGGCCTTTGCAGAAACTGCCCAAATGGAATCTCAACCTTCCCGGGAACTTCCCTGGCCTATGCAGGCAAGGCGGGCACATAGGTGAGCAGCTCTTTTCGGACACACCCTACTATCAAAGGGTTATTTAATGCCTTACCACCAGCAAGGGTTTGCCTGGGCTTACTCTGAACTCTGTGTTAAGAGAATCAGGAAGACTTAATCATTTTTTTATTTTTGTTCCTCCTCCTTCTCTCAAACTTCCTTCCTTCTTTCTTTTATACATTTTGGTGAATGTGTGTCCCTGAAAGCATGCATGAGTGTGTCATGGCTTTCAGTGGAGCTCAGAGGACTACTTGCAGGAGTCAATTCTTGGCAAAGTAAGGTTTATGCCCACCCTTGCTCCCAAATAATTACACAGAGGCCTATTATATTTATTAATTGCTTCAGGTACTCTAGCTGGGCAGATACAGTGCTATTTAAACCTGACTGTGCTGGCCTGGTTTCCTTCCGGTCATGTGGCCCATTACTTTTCTTCATTCCTGTCCTCACGTCAACTCCCTCCAAACACCTTTCTCTGTCTTCCTCTTTCTCCCCCACTTCCCTCCCCCATCTCTTGAATCCCCCCACTGGGATAGGAAGTCCCACCTTAACTCTCCTGTCCAGCTATAAGCTGTTCAGCTCTTTATTAACCAATCAGAGGTGATGGAGAACAATTTTTACACAACATTGAGAGAGGAACTGGTTCAATAATAATGACAACGGCAACATCCTGACTGCCATCAGATTTTGGGTTACAGAAATCAGGATTTGAATACATAGTATACAGAATATCCCCCAACAAATTTTCTCCTTCTACCATGTGGGGCTTGGGGATCGAACTCAAGTTTTAAGTTGGTCACAAATACCCTTACTTGCCAACCATTTTGTTTTGTTTTATTGAGATAGGTTCTCACTCATAGTCCAGGCTGGCCTAAAATCACTACTTATCCCAAACTGACCTTGAATTTGCCCTAATCCTTCTACCCTGTTCTCCCAGTTTAGGGGACCACACTCTTGAATGGCACACCCCACCTAGTTCCTTCATTTTCCTTTAAAAGCATATCAGTAATCTGCCCAGCCTGTTCTAGGACTCTCAATCCCCCTGCCTCAGCCTCGCTGCTATTGGGATTAGAAGTGTATGCCATCCTACATTGCTCTATCATTATTTTGTGACTGACTTCTTATGCACAAATTAGATTTTTCTGATTGCTTTATTTCTTTTTTGTTTTGGTTTGGTTTTTTGGTTTATTTATTTATATTTGAGACAGGGTTTTTCTGTGTAGCTTTGGCTGTCCTGGACTCAATTTGTTGATCAGGCTGGCCTGGAACTCTGCCTCTGCACCACCATGCACAGCTCATGACTATGCTTTCTTTCCAGGAAGAACCAGGCCAGAGAGCAGTTGACCTCTGGCTCTGAATCTAGGACTGCCCACTGGACCCGACAGCTTTCCAGGACCAAGGGAAAAATGAAAGAAGGCTTTCAAACTATACAGCCCTGGGCATGGACGCTGAAGAAGATTGGGGGTGTGGTGGGCTTTAAAGGAAGAGGTCTGGGGGCTGGACTCCTGGGCTCTGAGGAAGAAAGGCTAGAGTGTGGTTTTCTGGGTCTGACAGAAGATGGGGTGGAAACTACCCCTGGGCCTTAGGGAAGAGGACTATGGCCTGAGGATGAAGGCTAGGGCCTGAACCCCTCTAAAGAAGAGAGGAGAGGACTGGAGTCTGGGATTCTGGGTCTGAGAGGGCTGGATCCTGGACTCCAGGATCTGAGGGGAAGACAGGGCCTTGCTCTAGACTCCTGGCTTTGAGGGAGGAGAGCTGTGTCTGAGGGAGGAGGGTTGGAATCCGGACTCTGGGTCTTAACTGCACTGTTGAGGACCTGATGCCTCTCTGCTGCCCTCTGCAGGCCAGTTTGGAGCAGGCACTGAGTCCTACTTCTCCTTGCTGCGCTTCCTGCTCTTCCTCAACCTGGTGGCATCTGTGATTGAAGTCTGCATGAAACTGATCCCTACCTGGTTGGAAGGGGCTCCTCCAGGTCCCCCTGGCCCTAACATCTCCTCACCCTGTGGTTCCTACACCCCCCACACTCAAGGCCTGGTCACCTTCCCCACTCAGCTCTTCAACTTGCTCTCTGGAGAGGTGGGTGCCATGCTTCCCAGAGGGACATCCTCACTTTTGAAGCTTGGTGTCCTCAGTGGCCTGGTACAGGTCACCCAGCTCCCAGATCTTTGACTCCATCCAGCCCTGCAATGACTCTTGTTGTGCCTTTCCCCCCCAGGGTTACCTAGAGTGGTCCCCTTTGTTCTATGGCTTCTACCCACCCCGATCGAACCTGGCCATCACCTACCTGTGCTCTGTCTTTGTCATCAGCCTCATCTACTTGCTGTTCATCCTACATCGGTTAGTGATACCCACATCCTGATTCTGACAGGAAGGGGAAACTGGAGGTGGTAGGGACCCCCTCCCCCAGGAGTCATTTCTTCAGCATTAAAATCTGTTTTATTTTTTGTTTTTGAGCAGGGTTTCTCTGTGTAACCTTGGCTGTCCTAGACTAGCTTTGTAGACTGGGCTGGTCTTGAACTCTTTGTGATCTGCCTGCCTCTGCTTCCTTAAGTTCTGGGATTACAGGTGTGCACCACCTTGACCAGCTGGAAACCAAGTATTTTTAAAGGGGTGAGGGTGAGGACTATGGATATAAAACTGGGTGGGGCTATGCTCCTAAACTGAGAAAAAATATATATATATTTACTATATGTATATGCATATATATGTATATAATTATCTCCTAATTGCCAGACATTTTTCCAGCTTGTAGTCCTGAAGGTGGACACAAGCTGTAAGACAGACTTTTAAATTATGAACAAGTTAAAACAAGAATAAATGGGTGAAGGAACCCAGGGCTGCTCTGGCAAGATGAAGGCAGTAGTATAATTTTGAAACTAGCCTTACCCTCAGAGTGAGACCCTGTCTCAAAATACAAACCTTGTCTCCTACTCCCAGCACTCTGGGAGGCAGAGGCAGGTGGAGCTCTGTGAGTTTGAGGAGCCTGGTCTACAGAGTGAATTCCAGGACAGCCAGAGCTACACAGAGAAACCCTGTCCCATCCCCCTCAAAAAAGAAAAGAAAAAAGGCTGAGGAGATGATTTGGTGATTGAAGTGCTTGCTGCATAAGCACAAAGAGTAGGTTTGGACCCCCAAACCCACTTTGGGCAACAGTGCACATCAGTAGCCCATAGCACTGGGGGGGGGGGGGGCAGCAGAGCCAGGAAGATCCCAGCAGCTCACTGACCAGCCAGGCTATCCTAAGTGGTGAGCTCCAGGTTCAGTAAGAGATTCCTTCTGAAAATAACAAAATACAGAATGATAGAGGAAACACCTGACATACCTCTGGCCCCATATATTCATGCATAAAATAAACAAACTATGTACTCATGCGTACACACACACACAGGGTTGGCTAGCTGGTTATTCGGAGAAGATACTTAAATCTTGGGTGCTGGGAGATGCTCTAGGATAGTTTTCTTGAAATATAGGCATTCTTTCTGATTTTCAATTTTTAAAAATGTTTCCACTGGTTCAAATACAATGAATAAAATCCCTAAAGATGCAGAGCTCATGAGGGAACGCTCCCTAGTTGTCAAGGGGGCAAGGAGAGACTAGTGAAGGCAGATGTGGTCTCTCTCCAGTTCTATTTTGCTATTCTTTTTGTCCCTGTCCCCCAAACACTTGTGTTAATGGGCAGTTTGAGACCGTTACTCTGTTACCGTTTATACATCTGGCTGGTCTGAAACTCCCTCTGAATCCAGATGGCCCTTGCACTTGCTGAAATCCTCCTGGTTCAGCTTCCGTTGTGCTGAGATTACAAGTGCATGCCATCGGGCCAGCTTGCCTCTTCTCTAGAATGTCTTTTTATCTCCCTCTTTCCTCTGGAGATCGCGTAGTCTCTCCTAGGTTCTTCTGTCGCTTTAGGGTATCTGCTTCCCAGATCTCTTAGGCTTTGGTTCCGAAACTTTGTGTATCTCTCTGACTTCAGCAGGTGGCACCTGTTCACAGGACTTTTAAATTTGGGTTCCGTAAGGTGCCCCCACTTACACTTCTCCTATGATCTTTTCTCTCAGTTCGGTGTCTGGGTTGAAGGAGACACTGTTGGCCGAGTCAGAGGTTCTGACGAGCTACAGCCACCGGGTGTTCTCAGCTTGGAATTTTGGCCTCTGCGGGGACATTCACGTGCGGTTGCGCCAGCGCACCATTTTGTATGAACTGCAGGTCCGCTGGGGAGGCTGGGCTACCGCTAGTTGTGGACCAGACAAGACCCTGCTCAGATAAGGAGCAGGGCATTGCTAACAGAAAGAGACAGAGCTAAGGGGAAGCCACACTAGGAATGCCTGACATGATGGAGACTAGGGGACTAGGGCGGGGTGCTTAGGAAAAGGGCAGAGCCTAAAACTGGTCCAAAGTGAAGTGGGGGCGTGGCTTGAGAAAACTGAACTGGCTCAGAGGAGCAGCGGGTCTTGGGGTTCTGGATTGGGCCAAGAAAGGGTGTGCCTTGGACAAAAGGCAGGACCTCAAAGGGGCTAGGTTTGGAGTTCTGGGTTAGGCTAAGGAGGGGCAGATCTTGGCTGCCAGTCAGGCTGCAGAGGGCCAGTGGCCCGAGAACTAAGTGGTTCCATAGACAGCTCTGGAGGGTCTGGAACAAAAGCTATATTAGTTCAGTCTGAAGAGGAGCCAGGCCTGAAGGCTGGATCCGCAGCAGCAGTCCCTCTTGGCCTCAGGTGGAGCTGGAGGAAGCTGTCGTCCGGCGCCGTGCTGCAGAGCAGACGCTGGGCCAGCGAGCCAAGGTGTGGTCCCTGAGGGCGCTGCTCAACCTGCTGGTCCTCTCGCTCCTGGGGGCGGCCTTTTACGGCATCTACTGGGCCACTGAGTACGCCATGACGCTGCAGGTGCAGAGGGTCTTGGAGGAGGAAGGTCCTGGGGTTCTAGAGTTCACATTTCCAAGGGTGATTTCCTGTGGGAGAGAACTGAGCTCTAGAATTCCTGGGATTTTAGGGTCCTTTAAGTAAGACCACCCCTTTTCAGCTTGCTTCTTTCTTTGTTCCACAATCCTTCCCAGGAGACACCCCTTGTCCAACAGACCCCACTACTTAAGCTTCTGGTGGATTATCTTCCATCCATCTTCATTTCCGTGTTCAACTTCGTGCTGCCTCCTGTGTTCAAGTTCATTGCCTCACTAGAGGGCTACACTCGCAGCCGTCAGATCATCTTGATCCTGCTTCGGTTCTGGACTCATGGGCTGGGCTGGGAATATGGGGAGGTGGAGGAAAGAGATGGGTGGAGTAAGGGTCTCTGGTTGTACAAAGAAGACAGAAGTCTGAGCCGGTGAGGTGACTCAGGATAAAGGTACATGCTGTGCAAATCTGGTGATCCGAGTTTATCCCCAGAACCACTCCACAAAGTTGTCCTCTGTGGCATGCTTGCATGCGCACACACACCCCAACCCCCCCCCCTTTTTTTAAAGACAAAGGGGCTGCAGAGATGGCTCAGTGGGTAAGAGCACGTACTGCCCGCCCTTGGAGAGCACCAGGAGTTGGTTCCCAGCAACCACATCAGGAAGCTCCCAAGTGCCTGAATATCCAGATCCAGGGGCTCAGACTCCCTCTTTTTTGCCTGTGCAGGCCTCAGCATGCTTGTAATGCACACACACACACACACACACACACACAGAGGAAGACCCATAAGAAAATCTTAAATTTATATATGAAAGACAGGGAGGAAGTCCCATGCATAGGGAGTTCTGTTCTCAAATCCTGACACTGAGACTCAGTTCCTTCCTCTGTGAAAAGTCGGGGTGGGGTCAGAAAGAACATATAGTGAAGGAAATCATGAGTGTGTGTCCAGAAGACAGCACTGCACCAGTGTGAGTACCTTCCTCTGCCTTCACCTTGCAGGACTGTGTTTTTGCGCCTGGCTTCCCTGGTGTTCCTTCTGTTCTCTCTGTGGAATCAGATCACGTGTGGGGGAAACATGGAGGCAGAAGGATGCAAGGCCTGTGGCTACAATTACAAAGAGCTTCCGGTGAGAACACTGCAGGTCCACATGTGGCATTCGTGGGCCTAGAGGTAGGACAGGGATGCTTGGAACTGGGTGGACCCTCCCTTGGTTTGGGGGAAGCTGAACATGGCGTGAGTGCTTATCAACATGGAAGCTCCCATCCATGCAATTCATGTGGGGGCTCCGATGCTTGCTGCCTCAGCTGCCTGAGCCTCCGGGGAGGAGGGGCTGTTTTACTGATTTCTTATTTCTTCAGTGCTGGGAGACTCGTCTGGGCCAGGAGATGTACAAACTTGTGCTCTTTGATCTGCTGATGGGCCTGTTGGTCATTATGCTGGTCCAGTTTCCTAGGAAGTAAGTGCCCTGTCCTTCCTTGTGTCCTTTATCGGAGCAGCCTCCCCCCGACGCAGGAAACTGCTCTGCTCCACCTATTTTCTTTTTTCTTTGCTTTTTAACTGAGGTCTTTGTACAAGCAAGACAGTTTGTTCACTGTCTAGATACACCAGCCGTCTTTATTATTTTGTTCATCTTATTTATATATTGACATATTCTGTATGCTTGTGTGTGGGGTGCTCAGAAGGGGGCTTTGCATGTCTTCCTCTGTTGCTCTCTGCCTGTTCCTTTGAGGCAGGGTATCTCTCCCTGAATCTGGGACTCACAGCCAGGGAGCCCTGGTCATCTTATCTCTGGTCCTCTGGGAGCTGATTTTACTGGCACGCCAGGATGCCTGACTTGTTATGTGAGGTCCGGGATCTTAACTCCAGCTCTCATGATTATCCAGCAACTGCTCTTCAGTGCTGAGCCATCTCTCCTGATCCATATCCATATATGTATGTTATACATATTATTTATTTATTTTAATTATGCATGTCAGGTGGTGGAGTTAGAGGGTGAGTATGTATGTGCTCGTGAGTACAGATGCCCATGAAAATCAGAAAAGAGTGTCATTCCCTGGAGCTGAAGTTACAGTTGGTTCTGAGGCACCTGATGGAGGTGGTATTGGGAGGTGAACTCTGGGCCTCTGGAAGAACAGTAGTCCACCCCACCCCCCCAAACTCCACCTCCGTGTGTGCGTGGGGGGGGGGGGATCTCTACAGCTCTCCTGGAATTCTCTATGTACACCAGGTAGTCTTGAATTCACTGAGACCCACCTGCCTCTGCCCCCCAAGTGCTGGAAATAAAGGTGTGTACCACCATGTCTAGCTCAGCTCACCCATCCCATGCTTTATTTTTCTTAGACAGTGTCTGACTACAGTTTAGGCTGGCCTGAAGCTGGTGGTGATCGAGCTGACCCAGCACCCCACCCACTTTTTTTCTTTTTTTTTAAATGATTGATTTATTTTTATGTACATTGGTTTTCTGCCTGTTTGAGTGTGTATGCAAGGGTTAGCAGATTTCCTGGAGCTGGAGTTACAAGACAGTTGTGAGCTGCTCTGTGGGAACTGGGAATTGAACTGGGGTCCCCTGGAAGAGCAGCCAATGCCATCACTCCAGCACCCCTCACCTTCTACATCAGGAAATCTCCACTCCCTGTTTTTTGGTTACTTCTCTCTGACTCTATTCCTTTTTTTTTTTTTTTTTTTTGTCAAGCCCTGACTATCCTGGAACTTGCTCTGTAGATCGGGCCAGCCTCAAACTCAAAGATCCACCTGCCTCTGCCTCCCAAGTTCTGGGGTTAAATAATTGTGCCAGCCTTGCCCTGCCCACTCCTACCATCTTAGCGTTTCCGGCCAGCTAACCATACAAATTGAGCTTGTCCCGGAACACACCTCACAGCTCCTCACAAGCCTTTTCAAAGGAATGGGCTATATGGTAGGTTTGAGAAGACCAAAAGACAAGCCTATGACTGTCCCACCCTCTCCTTCAGGATACTCTGTGGCCTCTGTCCTGGGGCATTGGGTCGTCTATCAGGGACTCTGGAGTTCCAGGTGCCTGATGAGGTGCTGGGACTCATCTATGCTCAGACAGTGGTCTGGGTGGGAAGCTTTTTCTGCCCTTTGCTACCTTTGATCAACTCTGCCAAGTTCCTGATCCTTTTCTGTCTGAAGAAGGTGAGTCTGAGGACGATCCTGGGGTCTGAGCAGACAGGTGGTGGGGATTGTACTTCTAGGGTAGAGAAAGGAGGAGGCCAGAGCCTCTGAGGCTCCCCCAGATGGGGAGGAGGGCACAGGTGGTCAGAGAAGGTGGAATCTGAGATATTCTGACTTCTAGGACTAAGCAACATGTGGCTTAGATATCTGGGTTCTGCCCCCAAAGAGGCTAAAGCTCCAAGAGGAAAAACAAAGGATTGACTCTTGGGTCTCAGATCTCCATTTCCTCACCTCTCCTCACCAGATGACTCTCTTCTCCATCTACTCACCGGCCTCCCACACCTTCCGAGCATCCACAGCAAATTTCTTTTTCCCCCTGGTGCTGCTTGTGGGTCTAGCAATCTCTGCTGTCCCTGTGCTTTACAGCATCTTCCTGTAAGTACGAGGCTCCTGTTTCCCTTTGCACTTATGCAGGGTTCTCACTCTGGCCCTACTTGACTGAACCCAACATGTCTCGGCCTACAGGATCCCACCTTCTAAGCTGTGTGGCCCATTCCAAGGGAAGTTGTCCATTTGGGCTCAGATCCCTGACTCCATTGACAGCCTCCCTCAGACTGCCCAGAACTTTCTCTACTTTCTGGGGACCCAGGCTTTTACTGTACCCCTTCTGATCTTTTCTAGGTGAGTGGCTCCAGACTTCAGGTCAGAGTTTGGATATGTATGATTTAGTGTTTGAAAGAGAAAAGAGTTGGGCTGGCCACTGAGAGGAGGGCTGTCCAATGGAGGAGAACTGGGGCCTGGATGCCTCGATCAGGAGCAGGAGAGCTGGGGTCTGGGCTCTTAGGTCTAAGGAAAAAAGTCTGGGTTTGGAACATTGGTTTAGGAGGTCTGCAGCCTAGACAGGGGAGTGGACATATGGACTCTTGGGTCTGAGGAAGGAGGGCTAGAGTGTGGATTTCTGGGTTTGATGAAGGGTCAGGGGGCTGGACCTTTGGTCTGAGCAAGAAAGGCTACTGTTTGGACCCCAGACCCTGGGCATCCAAGGAATATTGGGGTCTGGACTACTGGGTCTGAGACAGGACAAGATGAAGGCTGGTGTTAGGAATCTCAAGAAGGGTTTTAAGGGACCTGATCTTTGTTTCTTTTAAAAAATAGTTTACTTATTCATTTAATTTTTACATGTTGGTATTTGGCCTTCGTGTTATGTCTGTGTAAGGGAGTCAGAATTTGAGTTAGACAGTTGTAGTTGTGAGCTGCCATATGGGTGCTAGGAATTGAACCCCTGTCCTTTGGAAGAGCAGCCAATGCTCTTAAGGAGCTATATGATGAAGATGGTATTTTTTCCTAGAGTGACTTTCATTCCTCTTTTCCTTAGCATCCTGATGGCATATACAGTAGCCCTGGCTAACTCTTACGGGCGCCTCATCTCTGAACTCAAACGCCAGATAGAGACGGTGAGCCAGGCTGTTTTCCCCGGGAGGGCCTCATGAGAACAATGAAAGGAGCGTTGGTGAAGAGAAGGTGTGCCTCACTTTCACCCCTCTTTGCCCGCAGGAAGCTCAGAATAAAGTCTTCCTAGCTCAGCGAGCTGTGGCTCTGAGCTCTACGAATGGAGCTCTCTGACCAGTCTGGCTGGAAATGCGGTCTCACCTTCAGTCTTCAGTGACTTCACATATCAAGCAATGGCGCCCTCTCATCTCTGGAATCGAATCCCATGCCCTCTGCCACCGTGCCACAATCTCAATTGAACCATATTAAAAAGCAACCGTTTTAAAACCCGGTCCTGAAGTCGTGGGCAGGGTTTGGGGAGGGGCCAGGTCCATGTCTGTGAAGGGCTGGGCTGGGTTTGTTTGAAGGGCTGGCAAGGTGTCGCACCACCAGCCTTTTCCAGTAGCGTCCAGATGGAGCGACTCAGGTTGTAAACGTTTAGGATTGGCTGTGATTGAAAGCCTCTTAGCCAATCACCTCTGACAAAGGCCAGGAAGGGGCGTGATAACTGCCTCAGAACCAATGCACAGGCAAGGATGGGACCATGGGGCGGGGGCATCCTCGCGCCAATCGGAAGTGCTGGAGAGTGGGCCTGACGGTCGGAAGTCGGCTCCCGAGCCATGAATATCTTGCCCAAGAAGAGCTGGCATGTCCGGAACAAGGACAATGTCGCCCGAGTGCGGCGCGACGAAGCCCAGGCCCGGGAGGAGGAGAAGGAGCGTGAGCGGAAGGTGCTGCTCGCTCAGCAAGAGGTAAGCCTAGGGCCGGCCCAGAAGCACGGCGGGGCCCGTCACTTGTCAGGCGCGGGTCGGTGTGCTTGGCGATCTTTCTCTGCAAATCTTGTGCTAACTTACATGAAACCTTCCGAGACTCCCCCACTGGTGTATTTGAAGTGACCGGAGACTAGCACATTGAGAGTTGGGTAAATATTCTGATTACTTCACAGGTCGCCCGCACAAGTTAAGCACCCACTATAACAATGCTCCCTTCCTGCCGAGCGCTTGACTCGAGAAATAGCTCTTCGAACAACTTTGAATCCTTAGAAAGGGGTGCGTTCATCTCGCACAGAGTGCCACAGCTTCAGCGAGGAGGGCAAAGGGCGGGCAAGCCGAGGTTCACTCCGTTGGCTATGTTCTTCCTCCTCCTTTGCTCCCCCAGATAAACACCCCCAGGGGCTTTCTTTGAAAAGGGTCTCACTGGGCTGGAGAGATGGCTCAGAGGTGAAGAGCATTGCTTGTTCTTCCAGAGGTCCTGAGTTTTTAATTCCCAGCAAAACCACATGGTGGCTCACAACCATCTATAATGAGATCTGGTGCCCTCTCCTGGCGTTGAGGTATACGTGCAGGCTGAACATTGTATACGTAATAAAATTAATCTTAAAACAAACAAACAAAAAAACGTGATTTATAAAAGGGTGGGAGGTGGCTGTCCGGGAAATGTCTAGCAGATCACATCCCTTGCCTCCGCCACCTAAACACTGGTATTGAAGACCCCCCCATCACACACATACAATAGTTACTTGATCAGCTTGGTTTACACTTACGTCCCTTAGCCAATCAGCTCATGAAGTTGTGTGAGCTTTTAAAGTTTCGAAAGTAGCTGGATTTAGTGAAGCATGTAATCCCAAATACTGACGCCTCTCCCTTCTTTGAGGCTGCAGAGAGGGGAGAATTGTGAATCTGCGACTATCCTGAGCAGTTCAGACCCATGGGGGGCGGGCATGGAAATCACTAATGAATTTGGAGTAGTGACCTGGAGCCATACCTAGGATTCAGATCATTTGTCCAGAAAGCAGTGTTTGGCTAACTTACAAGGTGGAAGTCTGCGCATATACGTGCTGGGGAGTGAAACTTCAAACTACATACACTAAGCAGGGACCCTATGGCTGAACAACCCACCTCCACCCTCCCTATATACTGAATGGGTTTTGTGTTTTACTTTTTATAGCTGTTTTTCTTACATCATCACTCCAGGTTGGGAAGCCTTCTGTTTTAGGCCAGGGATCTTCTCCCAGGTATAGCTGATAATAGTTTACTGTTTAAAAACACCACTCTGCACATCAAGTTAGAAATGGTGTATTAGCCAAGTGGTGGTGGTCATGCTTTAATTCCAGCACTTGAAGAGGCATAGACAGCTCGGTCTGAGTTCAAGGCCAGCCTGGTCTACATAGTCAGTTCCAGGACAGCCAGGGCTACAGAGAAACCCTGCCTTGAAGTGCCTCTACCTGCCCCCCCCCCCAAAAAAATAAGAAATGGGTGGCTTTTTCTGGCTCCCATTATCTCTATACTCCACCACCACTCCATCACACTGACACACATATTCTTTTTCCTTTGAATTTTTGAGACAGGGTTTCTGTGTGTAGTCCTGGAACTCCATCTGTAGACCAGGCTGGCCTGGAACACACAATGAACTGCTGGTCTCTGCCTCCAGAGTGCTGGGATAAAAAAAAAATGTGTGCCACCACTGCCAGGCTCATGGCCCTTTCTTGGACCCCCAGCACTTCTTGGTTCTGAATGTCCTGCCTGTTAACTTTCTTCCCAGGCCCGCACAGAATTCCTACGGAAGAAAGCCAGGCGCCAGCACTCAGTGCCTGAGCTGGAAGCAGCAGGTGCAGGAGCTTCAAGCTCTGGCCCTGTAGACCTGTTTAGGGAACTGCTGGAAGAAGGCAAGGGAGTGCCCAGAGGCAATAAAGAGCATGAGGAAGAGAAGCGGCAGGAGAAGGTAAGCTGGCCTCACCTGTTGGTGGAATCCTTGGGGGAATAGGGTTGGCAGAATATGGTGATAGGTGGGCACACAGAAAATTTAGAATGTGTCTGAAAGGTACCACCTAATAAGTTGGTTACTGCAATAGCACACGTAAATTGTAGCTGGTGTTAATCTTTTTTCATGGGACTAAAAAAAAAAAAAAAAGAAGTCTTTTGAGATCTCAATCCCCCTGCCTTGGCCTCCTGAGTGCTGGGATCATAGCCATGCACCTCCAGGTGGCCTTTCCCTGTGTAGCCTTGGCTGTCCTGCAGTGATCCGCCTGCCTCTGCCTCCCAATTGCTGGGATTAAAGGTGTGTGCCACCCACCACCACCCAACTCAAATTCTGAATTGTACTGTGGCTCTCCTACATCTCCCAACTTTGAAGGTGCTTTCTCCCACTGAAATACTCCTCTGCTTTACTTTTTACAGGTTTTTCCTTACATTGCTCCCAAAAGCCTACGCTTGAACTCTCCCATTCTCCCATTACTGTACTGGCCATTGTGCTTTTCTTCCTCCTCCTGCAGATACACCTCAGGCACTTTGCAAAGCTGGCCCCGGAATGGTCTTTGTGATTTCCCTTATTAAATGACTGCCTACCAGTCCCTGTTTCTCTAGGGACTCAGGCCCTGGGTCTTCCTATTGTCACATCTAGGGCTCCAAGAGTGATGGAAAGACTATTTTGTTTCTTCCCTCACAGGAGAGGCAAGAGAAAGCACTAGGCATCCTGACGTACTTGGGCCAGAGTGCAGCAGAGGCCCAAACTCAACCTCCTTGGTACCAGCTCCCCCCAGAGCAAAGGGGTGGCCCTCCAGGCCCAAGCCCAGATGAAAAGATCAAGAACCGACTGGACCCTTTGAGGGAGATGCAGAAGCACCTGGAAAAGAAAAGGCACAGCAGTGAAAGTCATCCTTCCAGAGAGGCGTGGCCTCGGAAACAGCCCAGAGGGTAAGACTCAGCCCACAGTTGAGCAGAGTGAGACTTCAGAGGTCCTAGCACACCAGCCTGGGTACCACAGAAAGGCTCAGCAGGGCAAGCAGGATGAAGTAGTTCTTGGTAATGTTGTTTAGGGACCTCTGAGGAGACAGACTTTAGGATTATAAGAATAGTGTCTCCTCTTATGGCTCAGGGTATATGTGGATACTTGTAAAGAGGCTCAGCTTTTTCTTTAATGTGCATGGGTGTCTTGTCATATTTGTGCACCAAATATGAATCGCATGAAACTGAACACAATTGTAAATAACCATATAGGCACTGAGACTCAAACCCAGGTCTTCTCAAAGAGCAGCCAGTGCTTAACTACTCAACCATCTCCCCAAACCCTCAGTTGTCTTTTCTAATTTTATTTATTGGTTTTCCAAGACAGGGTTTTTCTAACGTTGGCTGTCCTGGACTTGAAGACAAGGCTGTGATCTGCCTGTTTCTGCATTGGGATTAAAGGCATGCCCACTAAGCCTGGCTTCAGTTGTCTTTTCTTTGGGACAGGTTCTCACTATATGTGCCCCTGGCTGATCTCTGCTTCCCAAAGGTGTGTGTAGACACACCCAAATCAGTTTTCATTTGTAGTTCATTATTACTGATAGATACACCCTACCTTAAAAGGAGACAAAGCAGGTAGAACTGAGTTGGAGGCCAGCCTGGTCTACAAAGTGAGTCTAGGACAGCCAAGGCTACACAGAGACACCCCCCTCCCCAACAAAACAAAACAAAAGTTGTGGCCCTCAGGGTTTTAATTAGATTTTTCTGAGACAAGGTCTCAATAATGTTGCCCTAGCTGTCCTAGAACTGGCTATGATCTTTAGCCACTTTGGCCTTGATCTCAAGAGATTTGCCTGTCTCCACCTCGAGTGCTAGGATTAAAGTGTGTCCCACCCATCACACTCAGATGCCTTTATTTTTTAATCACTCAAGAGAAGCCTTTTATAAACTACATTGCCACAGCAGAAGGCAGCACATAGGGAAGGGCCTCCTGTTTGACTTTGGTCCTCAGCTTTGAGACAAAGCTGATGTAGCCTTAGCTGTCCTGGAACTCTACAGACCAGGCTAGTCTCAAACTGAGAGAGTTGCCTGCCTCTGCCTTGAGTGCTGAGATTAAAGGTGTGTGCCTACACTGCTGGACAAAGACTTTTTCGAATTGGTGTTTGCCTGCATGTGTCTGTATGAGAATGGCAGATGGCCTGGAACTGTTGTTACAGTTCCGAGCTACTACGTAGGTGCTGGGAATTAAGCTGCAGTTAGAGAACAAGCATGTTTCTGTCTGTAAGGTGGTAGGTTCTGTCAATTGCAGAAGGGGTACTTGTTCAATATGCTTTCTTGACCTGGAGGGCCATCTGAGCCCTGAATCATAGGGAAGCACAGTACTTTCAGTGAATCCAAGGACTTGCTCTTGTGCCAGTAGCTTCTCTCAATACAAGCTTTTTGCACTTGCTCTTCTCCCTACAGGCCACCTTCCTTAGAAAAGCTTCGGGAGGAACGTCTTCAGCGGGAAGCAGCCGAGAGAGCCCGAGCAGAGGCCTTGCTGGCCCGAGTACATGGCCAGGTCTCGCAGCAAGGGCAGACGGAAGAGGAAGAAACAGATGAACGGAGGAGACGGTACAACTCTCAGTTCAACCCCCAGCTGGCCCGGCGGCCCCGCCAACAGAACCCCACTCCTGCCCACTGACTCTTTGGGGGAAGATAGGAGGCTGCATCTGCCAGCCGTCATATAAAACTATTTATTCATAAATATTTTCCAAAATGAAAATAGGTTTACCAAAAAATGTCCCTCACTGGGGAGGGGAGGAGGGGGCAGCCCTCGCCCCCAGGGCCCCAGGGTAGGGCAGAGAGGAAAACCTCCCTGCCCCTTCCCTGCTTCCTGGGGGGGAGGGTACCCATGGCCTTGGGCCTCCCCAGTCTTCCAGGGCAGGGCCCTCACCTGGGCAGGGGGATCAGCATGCGGGGGAGGGGTCAAATAGAGGGGGCTGGTGTCACTGGAGGTCCCGGTCCTCCAGGTAGCGGTACTCAAAGGTGAAGCCTTCCTTCTTCCGCTGGCCCCACTTCTCGTAGTCAAAGTAGATGTAGGTGCCCTGGCCGGGGAAGAAGGTGGTCAGTGAGTGGCCGAGGAGAGGGGCTGAGATCTGGGCCAGGCAGGTGGACAAGAAAGGCAGTTGTCAGGGGCATGGAGGTACCAAGACGATTGTCCTACATGTTTCCACTGTCACACTCCACCCTTGATCATCTTTAGAGTGGAGAAGGAGATGCAAAGGGCCAAGCCCCAAGCCTGGCCTTTGCCCCAGGTGGGCATGCAGGATTTCTTTACAGCTTTGGAGGATCTCAGCTACAAAGAGCCACGAGGCCTAGTCTTAGGTTCCCCAACACTGAAGAACAGCATCGTCTACATCCAAGTGCACTGCAGGGACACACTTCACTGTTAGCTGAGACTCTACATTAACACAATGCCCTGAGATGTATTAATGTCAAGGACCAAACCAAGGTGGGACAGGAAACCTGAGGTCAAGTATGGAGAGCACACAGCATGAAAGAACCTAGGTTAGGTGTCTGAAATACTTCTAAGTGGTCTGGAAGAATGTAGGGGACAAAAGAGTTCTGTGAGAGTGGGACTGACGAGGGCCAGCTTGGCACCTGAAAGTGTAGGTGTGGAAAATGTGTATGGGGAAAGCCACTGTGAAACATACCAACTGAAAGCAATTAAAAAAATCATGACACTCAACTGTATAGCAGGCACCATTAGTACTTACATGTTATTAACTCATTTAATCCTTGTAACAACTGCAGGAGGTGGGTGATATTACTCCCATTTTTACAGATAGGAAAACAAATGAAGAGAGTTTCCACTGACTTGCCCAAGATCATCCAGTGGGAGCTGGGCTCAAACCCAGATCAGTTGACTTCAAGGTATTTGGGAGAGTGGTTTCCAATCAACTAATGGTTGAGCCTTGAGAAGGTTGCCTAAATAGATTCCCAAGTATGCTCAGTCCCTGCTCTGACAGTTGCCAGGAAATGAAGGGAAGCCAGGTTCAGGAGATGCCAACTAGAAAATGCCATGCTCCCAAGTAATAGAGTACCCAGGGCTGCACAGTGGAGGCAGCAGCTCCGAGAAGGCTTCTCTTTCGAAGAGATAAAGTGGCTCAGAACAAAAGCACTGAGGAGTGGACAAATGGAAAGGGACAGTATCCTAGGACAGGTGAACAGCGTAGAGGACCAGGTTGGCCAGTCTACAGGATTGCTTGAAGGAGAAGGGCCAGCAGAGTTGAGGGTTGGGCTTGGGGACACTAGCCATACCCCAGTGGGACAAGGTTAGGTGGGGCCCTCACCTGTTCAAACTCATCTGTGATGGTCTTGGGCTCCTCATGCCTCTGAAACCACATCATGTACTTGGTGTGGAATCGCCAGGACTGTTTCTTTAGGGCCTTGGCTGCCAAATACTGTGCCTTGGTTCCCTGGGAGAGAAAACACCAGAAGGAAGATCAGAAAATAGCTAAACTGAGTAGGCAGCAGGGGGAAAGGGCTTGGGCATCAGGGCTGGACCCAGGACCCCACCACAGACCAGCTGGGTGGAAAGTCCACTTGGAGACAGTGCTGAGAGCACAAAACATACCATGGCCAGAAGAAAATGAGACAGGAGGTGAGAATTGCTTTCAGAAAAGCTTTGAGAAAGAAGAGAAACTAATGCATAATGCAAGCTGGAAGATGTAGAAAACTTCTCAAGGGGCAAGGGAGGGGCTGACTCACTGCAGTCAGGAGGTCAGACAGTTCACAGGTCTCTGGGAGTGTCTACTGCACTTCAGCGGCTATCCTCATCTAAAGCTACCAGGAGCTAAGAGCTCTTGGCAGTAGAAACTGTACATGGTCTAGGGGTTGCAGCCTCTCCCTGAGTCTGAGCAACTGAAATGCCCTGGGACTGGGACAGGTTTGATTTGAGGGGGCCCAGGACTGGGAAAGGGGGGGGGGTTGCGGTCCCAGTGGCCGCAGTGGGACACCCACCTCGCCCCTCCAGCCTGAGGGGGGATGGCAGCGGTGGCGGCGGAGCTGGGGGGCCCGAGGCTGCCCCAGGGGCCCTGCTGTACCTCCAGATAGTAGAAGATGAAGAAGAGCGTCTCAGTTGACAGGCGCTGGTAGAACTCCACAGTGTCCGAGTGTGGGGGTGGCATCTGGTGGTGGTAGGGGGGTGTCGGGCAAGGGTTCCGGGGGAGGTACTGCCTGTGAACCAGTGAGGATTTAGCACCGGGTAATTTCCAGCTCCTGCCCTGCCTTTAGGAGGGTGTTCAGAAGCCTACTCCAACCTACTATAGGAAGCCCCAAGGCAAGTCCTCAGCACTTTGAGGCAAGTACTCTACCTAGTCTCTCAGTACCCAGGAACCATCTCCTCCCTCAGACAGGGGAGTCCCGGGTCCCCAGCCCCTTCCGCAGAGTAGCCCCCTCACCGAATTCGCTCTGAGTCAGAGGGGTGGGGCATGTGGTGCCAGGCGGCCTCTTCCATGGCCTGTTGGTATAGCTGCTCCTTGGTGAGAGACACTGGCCCCAGTGGACACACACCCAGTGACAATGGTATGTTCACCTCCGACAGCTGCAGAGGTGGCTGGGCTGAGGTGGGTGGTGCTGATGTGCTGCTCAGGATGATGTCTGTAGGGAGGGATGGGCCACCAGGCCCCTCATCGATGAGGATGGGATCAGCTCCTCCTTTTTGCTCTTTGCCCTCCCCACCATCCCACGACTGTCACCTCGCTCTGTTAGGTGTAACGTTGGCACAGGGTCCTCAATACCAGAGCTGATAGCTGCCCGTTCCGCCATGGATTTCAGAGAGCTCAGAGGTTCAGGGGCCTGAGAAGAGAAAGGGGCCCAGCCTCAGGACCTGGAGCAGAGATGGCTGCATAAAAATGCATAGCCTGACAGGCTCTGTACACTCTTCCTAATCTGCTGTTCCCAGTTCCCTATTCAAGATCTACCCATTTAACGCTAAAACACCTCGGCTATAGGGACGCTGCAAATCTTAAGTCAACACCAGAAGATGGTCCACTGATTCTCTCCACGGTGCAATTCTGTGTAGGGTCTGTGACACATTTCAGAGGAAACAAGAATCTACTAAGTTCACAGTGAACAAGCACACACTTCCATAAAGACACATGCTGGGGGAATGCCCACAGTAGTATGGGCATCTTGAGGGAGGTGGCTGGCAGAATTGCAGGCTCTTCTGTTGCCTTAAAGGTGTTGGGCATTCCGTCTCCTTGGGAACATCAGTGGGTTGGGTCTGCAGCCCCCACACTGCTTTCCCTGGTGAAGCAGCTTAGTACTGGCGCTTCTACCCACTCTGTACAACTATTCCATCACCAAAGCCCACCCACAGACCTGCACCCTAGGTCTCTTGGAGGGACTCATTCTACACTAGTCACAGATAAGGCCTAGTCTTTCATGCTACTCTTCCCCCACCCCACCCACAGCCTCACAGGAGACTCTTAACAAGGTGTCACTTTGTTTCTTCTCCTGTCAAAACCATGCTAAAATCCCATCACCCACTTACTTCTAAGATCCTTCTTTCCCCAACCCCCTAGAAAAGTGCACACACTGGGATAGGCTCAGGACCCACATCTGAGCTCACCTTGATCTCTGGGGTGGTGAACTGTGGAGGACCATTGAGCAGGGTTCCAGCTGCCTTGGCCTCACTGAAGCTGGGTGTTGGAGAACTGGGGGGATTCACAGGTAGAGGCACCAAGAGGCTGGGTCCCCCTGAGTTGTTCCCTGAGCCTGAAGCCACACTCCCAGGCCCAGATGGGGCTGCTGTACTGGATTCCTTTCTGGGCAAAGAATAGAGGACATTCAGATTAAGGTCCTTGAAGGTGGATGGGCACAGAATACAGGATTCAAAAGGCTGGACAGCTGGAGTGGTCAAAAGTGAATCCACTCTCTGGGATCCTCTACAGTACAGCAGAAGTACTGAGGTGTGAAAACAGGTTTTCAGGATCCCCTTACAGCTTATAAGGCTAAAAGACAGGGGACAGGATAGTTCCAGAGCTGTTACTAAGGCAGATTCGGAATAAAGCTCCTATCCCAGAATAAGTAGCCTTGTATAGATGCACTTGGTACAATCCCACTAGGGCTGGTAATGAGGCGGGCAAGGTGGAAGATCTTTCATTCAGCATGTTTGGAAACAGCTGGAGTAATCTGATGTCAGTCTGAAGAAACGGAGGACTGAGACATTTTACTTGTAAAAGGGAAAAGCCCCCACAACCCACGGGAGTCAGGTTGCCTCAGAACAAACAGAAATGAGGAAATGGCATAGTCTGAAACCCAGAGTGAAAAAGGAGGGTGAAGCTGGGAGCTAAAGTACACACGTCCCAGGTTCTAAGAAGCAGGGACAAGAACCCTTGCTGAGGTAAAAGTAGAATGCACTAGACACCACCCAACAAGGGCAGGACTTGAAATCCTAAAGCAAGGGTGGCATGAGAGCCTGTGCCCACACCCTGTCACCCCGAACTCACGCGGTGCTGGGGGCTGGGTTGTGAGGGCCTGACGTGGGTCCCAGGGCTTGGCTGCTGGCATTGCTGCCCCCACTGCTACTCAGGGCCACCTCTGCCGGGCTGTCTGCCACAACCGAACTATAGCCTGGGGAAAGAAGGGCAAGTGTAAACAGGCTGTCAGCCACTGCCCACCTTGCCCTGTCCCCCAAACTGGCCTCCACTTACTGGTGGCACCGTTTTGCTTGCCAGCCCCTCCGCCTGTGCCACTGTTACTATTGCTGCTGCTCCCTCCGCTGCCACCACCACTTCCCCCGCTCGGCTGGGCACTGGGGGGGCGGGGCTGGGCAGTGCTGGGCCCGCTGGCATTGGGTGGGGCCACAGCCTGGGCATAGGGGGCAGGAGTACCCGAGTTGTGGCTGGGAGCTGGACTGGCCTTGGGGCCCAGGGCACTTGGAGGTGCAGCTGGGGTAGAGGCCCCATTGTTGCCAGGGGTGGAGCTCAAGGCAGAAGTGGCAGGTGGGGGGCCAGAGGGGTAGGTGGGCGGCACAGCTGGGGACTGGGGGTGCTGGTTGCTGTGGACAGGCTTGGAGCCATTTTTGGCTGGAGACTGCAGGAAAGAAAAAACAGAGGGTCAGGTACTAGACCAGACTGTCCCCTACCCACCACCCTCTTGCTGTCTCCCTGACTCTTTTCTGACCTGCTATCAACTGTTCACTCTCTCCAGGGCACATAGGAGACCTCAATCACGTTCATGTTTAAGACCTATTTCTTTCCAGTCTGCTCAGCTGTCCCAAGTGCTCCCTGGACATTGCCTCTGTAGCTCACATGAATCTGAGAGATGTTAGGTTGTTACGAGACCAAGGGAAACTCTTAAATACCCTGGAGACCTGAAGTGGTGGCTCACACCTTTGGTCATAACACCTGAGAGCAGAGACAGGCAGATCTCTTAGTTTGAGATTAGGCTGGTCTATTTGGAGAGTTCATTCCAGCCAAGGCTACATAGTGAGATGCTCTCGCAAAACAAACAAACAAACAAACAAAATAACCCAACCTCAAATTGGGAATTAATCGGATCAGACTAAATGTTTGAGAGTAAGGGAACTGGGACAATCGGGGTACTTCTGAATGTCGGCTAAAGGTCTACCACTAGTCATAGAACTATAAAATGCAGTGTTCCAGAGCATAATGACCAGGGCACCCCTACTTCAACTAAGCTCCCACAATCAGGCTGCCATGCCGAACTGCCTCCTAGACTTCTGACTACCACATAAGAATCTCACTTATTGGACATTCACCTTTTTCGTGGGATCACTGCTTCACAGTCAGGGAACCTGATAAGGTGGCGAAACTAGGCCCACTCCCAGGAGTCCCTGCCCCAATCTCTCCCTCACTCCATTACCCATCCTGTTCCCTAACCCTGATCCCCACATCAGCCTCAGTGTCCACTTAGGTTCTCCCACCTGGGACTATCTCTTCTATTATCACAAAGTGGCTCAAGGCTCTAAAATTCCTGTTTGCTAAGGTATGTTACAGAGCTAAGAATTCACTCACTAGGAAACAAAGGATTTCACATAGGTGCCACATAACTGCCTTCCTCTCTCAGAAGCTGTTTCCTGCAATCAGTACAACACAGGCAGTCTGACCTTCTGCTCACTTCTCAGGCTTGCTGAGTTCCTTCAGAGATCATCTACAAAGACCAGGTCCTCAGGCCAATAGGCCCACCACTCATACTTCCAAGCATCTCGCCATAGCTCCCCTGTGTGACCTGTTGCTGCCTGCAGTACTGTCCAGTCTTCCTCTGCAGGCCAGGACCCAGGCCACCTCAGCCACATCAGTCATCAGCCTGCCCTCAGGTGACACTGTTGCTGGCACACCACTGTCCCAAGAGACCAACTGTCGCTAGCCCTCTAGCTTCAATAACCTGAGACTCCTGAATAAACAAGTGGCAAGCCATCAGATTCAGACTCACCTGGCTGACTTCACTATCTGTGGAGCGGCCTCTCTTCTTATCATCTTCAGAGTTTTCCTGAAGCAGGGGAAGTAGAGTCAAAAACTGTGACCTCCAGGGTCCCAACATAGAGGGCAATCCTTTAGGGACGGCAGGAGGGCCCTTCCTGCTCTTAACCTCACAGGCCCACCTGACTTGCCTTGTGCTCCAGAGCTGTTCCAACACCCAATCTAAAATCTGACCACACTAGTACCTAGTCTTCTGAGAGCCAGGAACTCACTCCTATCCTGTGAAGTACCCAGGAACCTTCTTTCTTTACAGACTTCAGCCCTGGATCCCTGTCAGAGGGGAATGCTCAGCTTCTGAAGCATCCCACACTCCACCCAATCCCTCCAGCTACCACAAGAGACCCACATGCAACATGAACCTGACTGGAAACCTGGGTCTATCTTTTGGCTTTTTATACTGATCTATGCCAGGAAGGGCCTCAGAGCACAAAAAGCCTAGACCTCACTTCCTTACCTGCCTCCTTCAAGCAAGACTGGGCTTTTGACTCCTCCATGCCCACCCTCTTGGGAGCCCAGGTTATTAAAAGCCAGACACTCACCGTAGTGCAGTTTGCTGGGCTAGGTGGGATGGGAGAGCTGGAGGTCGTTGAGGTGGGCGTGCTACTGGACTGGTTGAAGATCTCATCCTCCATGTGGCTGTGGCTGGGGGGGGAGGTGGCGACCAGCGCCTGTGCTGTGGGGGCAGGGGAGCAGCATGCTTAGTTGGCACAGCCATGCCTCCTGCCCTCACCCTCTGTGCCATGAAGGTCAGCCCAGGGCCTCACGAATGTCCTCGAGGTCCAGATCGTCATAGAGGAATTCGTTCTCTTCAAAGTCGGGGTCCTGGGATGAATCGACGTAGTACTCCACATCATCCTTGATCTTGCGGATGGCGTCAACCAGGATGGAGTCATTGTCCAGCATGCGCAGGATGGTCTCCAGCATGCGTACATGGTAGCGGTGCTTCTCAATGTGCCGCTTCAAGCCCTCAATCCGGTCCTGCTTCTGCTGGCGAGCCCAGGGCCAGGCTCAGGGGCTGCAGAGCACCTACCCAGCCCTCCTGCCCCCACAGAACCTGTCCTCAGTCCCCCATCCCCACAGTACCCCAAGGGCTCTACTCCAGCCCCTCCTAGCATTGGGCAATGAGGAGTCTGCCCACCCTCTGCCCACCGAGTGGGCAGACCAATCTGAGGTGACATCTCAAGAACCCACTTCTCTCTCCTCAAACCCCTGTGGTATCTGGAGATCCTTATACACCTGTGATGCCTATGCTGGCCCTACAACTTGGTCTCTGACTCACCTGTAAACAAGTCTTACCCAGGCCTCCCACCATTCTGACCTCTGCTCAGAATATACATCCTATTTCTCTGCAACAGTAATGATAGTAATAAGGAGAAAGCCCATGGGAAGGACATTTGCTATCAATTTACCATCAGCAGCCACAGAGAGCTCTTGCTCCTCCCACAGTTCCAATTCCCTTACAACTTAACAATTTAGTGCCAGTTCCAAATTTCTCCTTTTGTCAAGGACCCACTCTTTCCCCTCTCAGTCCTAGTTCTCAAATCTCACACCAATCATGACATATCTCTCACTTTCCATTCTAACTTCTCTGGTCATACATTAGTTGACATCCCTTTGACCTCACAGCCGACAATCCTAGAAGTGTAAGATCTGCGACCCTACAGGTAGCTTTAGG
Organism: Pachyuromys duprasi; assembly: GCA_028658305.1. NCBI lineage: Eukaryota > Metazoa > Chordata > Mammalia > Rodentia > Muridae > Pachyuromys > Pachyuromys duprasi. Next base: position 29,668,637 of record CM053758.1, read on the forward strand.
CCAAACCATCCTTTCCAGGTATCCCATAGCCACTAGTTCTCAGAGACACACTATTCACCTCCTAAGAACAAAGGGATTTTTGAAATGCTGTGTACCTTCCCAATTTGGTTGTTCCTTCAGGTCTCACTTACTCTGTGGTTCCAGCTATACCTAAGTCTATCTTCACACAAACCGCCCCTAACAGGCCCATCATCTACCCAGATATCCCATCTAACCCCCTCTTTATACACACCACTCAGCCAGCCTGGCCGCCTCATCCTGCCGCTCCAATCTCTACCCCAAGTGTGTCTTGGGCACCCAGAACCAGAGTCCTATGAGCCTCCAGATGGTCCTTGTTCATAGGTCACACCCACCCCTACCCTATGGATGACGGTGCCCCCCACTCACATCCTTGTCGCCCTTCTTCTTGCGTGTCTGTACTGACAGTGACTCCACCTCACTCTCAAACTGGTCCACCTGCATATTTAGGGTGTCAATGGTGTTCTGGGAGAGAGAAGGGAAGAGGGGTTTGTCCTTAAGCCCCTGATATGTACTTAAGTCTGGGTCCATGTGCTCACCTCCTTCTTTGTCACAACTCACCGTAAGCCACTGGCCAACTTCTTCCTTCTCTTTCTGGGCAGGGTCCACCTTCTGAGCCAGACCCAGGCCCTCCTTGCTATAAGCTTTGGTTTTGGTCTCTCGTTCCACAACTTTGAACCGTTCCATTTGCTGTGAAGAGTACAGTTAATGGAGAGCTTTTAAAGATGGGAGAGGCGCTGTAAGGGCCAGCAATGCTGCAAACAGCCTGGGGACATCATCTCTCAGACTAAGCCCTTATCTCTGCCCTTCCCTTGGTTGTAGAGACCCTATTCCTCCCAGGACTCTGTAATGGCTGCTCCACTTGTCTTCTAGGGTTCCAGAGGCCTGACCATATCCCCACCCCAGAAACACCCAGGCTCTTGTTTCCTACCGTTTCTATGAGCTTGCGGTTTTCGATAAGCTGCCTTTTGTCCTTGATCTCATTGGATGCTACCCATGTCTTGATCTGGTCCCTCAGCCGCTGAATGGAGAAACAGCAAGGAAATCAGGCTGCAGACCTGGGAACTGGGGCCCTCAGTGACCTCTTCTCCCTGGGACCCTGCAGTCCACTCTCCCCATCCCTCCTCCCATAGGACACAGGAGTCCAACCCCAGCCCCCTCACTTGTAGCTTCTTAATCTCCTTCTTTAGGTCAGCCTCATACTTTTCTTTCTGGTTCGCGTTGGCTGCATTGTGGAGCTGAGGGATGAAGAATTCAGCAGTCAATGTGAGAGTGGCTGCCCAGAACTCGCCATAGCAGTAAAGGTCCAGTCTCTTTCTTCCTTGGCTGGGAAATCTAGGACCCCCTCCCCACAGTCAATCTCAGAGATGCTTCCCTGGTCAACACCCCAAGACCCTGAACTTGATTCTTCTCCCAAAGACCCAGATTTTGAGGTTCCTCAGCCCCATACCTTTTGCCAAATATCTTCAAACTGCTCCACACCTTCGGACACCTTCTTGAGGCAGCGATCAATCTCACCTGGCCAAGGAAGAAGACTATTAGGATCCTGCCAAGGCAGCAAACATCCAGAGAAATTCATAGAAGAAAGGGCATGTGGCCACATGAACACTAGACAGTTTACTACCTTGGAGTTTGCGCTTGTCCGCCATCTTCCCTGCCCTACAGACGCACTCTCTTCATACTCTCTTAAAAATGGACGCTGTTGAGAAAAATTGGGAAGGACTTAACATCTCTTCCTTGGTTGGACCAACTCAAGAGACATGGATTTGGGTGGGAATCACGGGCTAGGTATGATGGTAGAGGGAAGAAATATTTACTTGTCCTCTTCCCCACCTGATGAACTCAGGGCCTTGCACATGCAAGCACTCTTTCAGCTAGCTACATCCCCAGCTAGATGATAAGAGAGATCTGGCCTATTCTTACATCCCTTCAACTGCCCAGAACAGAGATACTGTTCTGGGAAACTGTTTGAGCAAAGCATACTTTATCATGGGCTGAAGAGATGGCTCAGTGGTTAAGAGCACTGATTACTCTTCCAGAAGACCCAGGTTCAATTTCCAGCACCCACATGGCAGCTCCCAACTGTCTGCAATTCCTGTTCCAGGGGATCAAACACCCTCTTATAAACATACATGTAGTCAAACACCAATGTATATAAAATAAAAATAAATTAAAAAAGAATACTGCCATCTTATTTGTGGGCCTCTGACTTAGGAAGTACAAAATGTCTAAAAGTATCTGTTCTCTGATGACACTGGAACATATGCAGCACACACAGGTGGACTGCTGGGATGGAGGCGTTACCCTAGAAATGGTGCTTTCTAAACAGAAAGGTTGAGAGCAGAGGTGACTACTCTCTACTCCAAGCAAGTCAGGGAAGACATGAGGCTGGCGGCTCCTGGAAAGGCTAAGAGGCTTAGGTGTGAGCTGAAGGGGAAGAATGACGGGACTTCTGCAACTATGAAGACCTGCACCCACCCATACACGACAGGCCAGGATATCAAACGAGAGGGTCTTACACTTCTCAGAAATGTATTCCACAGCAGAATCCTGGAACCCCAAACAGATAATGCTCCTGACCAGAAGAGCCTGACACTAACAATGGTTACAGAAACTTGGACACCTCGAAGAGGGCTGAGAGAAGATAGAAATCTTACAAAGAAAAGAAAGTGAAGATATCCCTTAGCTGTGAGAGAGCAGACCTGCACACATGGAGGAATTCCATAACAGAAAGACGGGCAACTTAAACTCAGAAACATGAGCCCAACAGGGCAGAAACCAAAATTTACAGAGGCTCCTACTTTTATTCTGGAAGAGGAGTTTAACTCAAGGGGGCCTGAGGACAAAGGACCAAGGGGAGGACTGTAGGCCAGGAAATCCACACCACAAAACTTGACAGTGAAATAGAACCTGGAGAGAAGGGTCATACTACAAGGATTTCTAACCTGCTGGCAGAAGCCATTCCCCCTGTGGGTACACTAAAATGCAAGGCTCTGAGAACTAGACTGACCCAGGGTAGGGCCACAATATAAACAGCCCTACTCCCAGGACCAAGAGTTTCAACTAGAGAAGAGCCAGATTGAAGGTCCTTACGACCAAGGAAAGGAATACCCAGAACAATCTTAACAGAAGGTGCAATGTGGGAAACGTTTCAAAGTGCATAGTCAGATGGCCACCTAATGTACTACAAGCACTGCAATGAAAAAAATGGAATCTTTCCTTTTCAAGATAGGGTCTTAATATATAGCTCAGGATGCTTTGAACTCAAACATTCCTACCTTTTCCTTCCAAATGCTGAGGTTACAGGAGTGTAGCGCCATGCCTGGCTCAGCCTTTTCACTTGTATTAAGTACAGATGGCTAGCAGCCGCCACATGGGACACTCCATTAGGGAGATTTAGAAAAGAGAGGCCTCTGAGTGGATGGGGCTGGTACTTCCTCTGCAAGGAATTTTCAAATTAACTCTGTGGGGAGGTAGGTATGGGTGGCACCTCAGATTCTGGGAACTTAAATTTCTTCAGCAAAGGACTTATCAAAAGAGAAAGAGAAAAAGAGAGAGAGGGCAACACTTTCATCTGAGGATTAGCTAACATACTACATATCAGGAATCTTCAAGATGAAGGAGCAAAAGGACTCAGCAAAGAGCCCCACAGGAGACTTAAGTGGAATAGGTACCTCTGATCCAGCAACCTTGCCTGGATACTAGCAGGTGGTATTTGAAATCTTGACCAGGAGTGAGTCTTGGCTCTAATATCCATCCAACAGCATTTTTGCTTTACACCAGGGAAGGAAGGAATGTTAAATAAGAGCTTACAGCACCCACTCTGTCCCAAGAGCCTGCAGGAAAGTTCTAGGAAGGCACTGCAACCTGGACAAGGCATTCCAGCCTTAAGGAAGTGAGGCTCTACCGTAGTTCCACAGAGAAATGGTTGGGACTGCACATAGGGGAAAAGGTGATACTGTCCTGCAATGAGAAGATAATACTATGGCAGAAAAAAAAAAAAAAAGATAGAGATCCTAAAGGGGCTAGAAGCAAGGTGCCAAAAAACAGGGACAACAAAGAGCCAGTGAGGAGGCTCAGCACAGTTTCTCCCCACCAAGCCTGCTATTCTAAGTTCAATCTCCAGGATTCACATGGTAGAGAGAACCAAGATGTCCTCTATCTTCCAACATGTATGCTGCCTATACTCGTGCAAGAGCAGGCTCGTGTGTGTGTGTGTGTGTTCGAAACACATACCACATAAATTAGTAAGTAGATAAATGTTGGGCCATGGTTGGTGGGGTACACCTTTAATCCCAGTACTCAAGAGGCAGAGGCAAGCAGATCTCTGAGTTCCAGGCCATCCAGGACTAAACAGAGTCTCAAAAAAACAAATAAATGTAACAAAAAAATAATTAAGGGTCAGTGAGATGGCTGAGTAGGTAAAGGTGCTTCCTATGAAAACTGGATTCAAATCCTGGGTCCAAACAGTGAAAGCAAAGAATCAACTTCTCAAAGCTTTTTCTCTGACCCCCCCCCATACACACACACACACAAACAAAACAAACTTCAAATCCATATACATACATACATATATATATATATATATATATATATATATATAAATAAAATTAGGGGCAGAAGATGACTCAGAAGTTAAAGAGCACTTGTTGCTCTGTGGACAATACAGGTTCAGCTTCCAGCACCCACATCACAGATCACAACTGTCTATCTGTAACCCCAGTTCCAGAGGAACCAATAGCCTTCTCAGGTACGCACACATGCAGTGCACTTACATGCACACAAGCACAATACACAAACTAAAAATAATTTTAAAAGGTTAAAAAAAAAAGGCAGGTGTCATACTTTAGCAATCTAAGCTGGCAAAGCTGTGATTAGAGAAGACCATATCTGACCGACAAAGGCTGCTCCACAGAGTAGGACAAGGTCCACAGACCCAAAAATCTGTGCTCTAGAGGCTGGATCCTCAGCTAGAGTGAAGGCAATATCATCTTTCCACAAGAAAACACTCCACACCAAGAAGGTGCACACACCTCATAAGCTCAGCAGACAGAAAGATTGGCCCTAGAACCTCAAGATAGAGGTGCCACCACAGAAGTCTGCCCATCCCATTTTCCAAGACCATCTAGAAGGCCATCACCACACGGCCCTTTGGAGGTAGGTAGGCAAGCACCTACACTGAGAACATATACACAGACGGTGGAGGGTCTCAAACAGCATGGAATAAACTAGGTCTCTTGGCACTGGTAAAGGCTCAATCATTAGGATCCTCTAAGGCTGTGGCAAATCCTCAAATCAGGACTCACAGCAGGAGCCAATAACAAAATATACAGACCTTTCCACCACAGGCACCAAGAGACCTGAGGAGCACAACTTTAATCCTGTAGCAGGTACTGTAGAGTGGCCCAACCAGCATCCTGGAGCACAGATAATATAAGGCATTAAAGCCAGGAGTGGTGGCAAGCAGCACTGGAGGTGGAACTTGAACCCAGTGGAGGATGCTGGCACTGCCACATGGGGGTTCTGTGAGGTGAATAATGTAGATCCTGGTCAGAGGTGGGGAGGTCCCAAAGCAAAAGTGGGGGAAGGGAAACCCACACCTTCCAAAGTCATCCCTAAGTATCTTTAGTCCAAAGCAAAATGCCAACAGTGATCTCTCTCCCAAGTCTCAGACACTGCACAGGGAACCTTCACTTTAGACCCCCAGAAAAACCAAAGGAGTCTCACTAGTCAAGGCCACTCACACCCAAGAGTATCTAGCCTCACAGTGGGTACACAGGGGGTGTGGCCACCTCAAACGCTAGATAAGGGATGATGCCAATAGCAAAAAAAGGCAGGAACATTTCTACCCCACAAAGACAACACAACTGCTAGGAGAAAAGCAGAAAACTAAGGCGAGGAATGTTTGCATGCCTACAAGGTGACAGTGAGATGAAGATGAGATGGACCACTCTAGCTCTGGGACAATGCTTCCTTCCATCCAGTGAATGCCAATTTATGGGAGATCACTTATACACACAGGATGGGTAGATGAGAATGGAAATGTAGAGAGAAAACAATCCATGTGATTGATGAGGGGAAAAGGGGAAGAGAGAGAAAAACACTTGCCAAAAAGGCAGAGCTACTCCTAAGAGGAGATGACAGCCCCAGAACTGAGAAGCAGCTATTGAGAAAAGATGCTTGAATTGTCCCAATAGAAGCTCACAGACCCAGGAAAGCTAAACGGGCCCCACCACACACAATACCAGTAGACTTGGCATCACTAGGAAGCCGAATCCATGGAGGCAGACAGCTTGCATGTAAGCGGAGTTTGCAACCCCCTCCCCCCAAAGTTAGAGGCCACTGATACCCTACTCTCAAAGATGTAAAAGACGGGAAGCTAGGAAGTGAGTAATATTGTGGACAGTCCTGAATTCAAGGTTTGGGGTGGGAGTGTTAAAAAGAAATAAAGAAAGAAAAAAAAAAGGCTTCCTTAAAAGAAGATTGGTTGAGTGGGACATCTAGGAGATTTCACAGCCAGAGCTATGAGGAAAAGGTGGAAACTTTAGCTTAGGCTCCAACTCACAACGGGAACTGCACCCTCGGGTCTTGGGGACTTTTTCCTCCACAAGATCCATCTCTTCCAAAGAGGCTTCCCCCTATCAAGACACCAACAAGCTGGAGCATTCGGGTGCACGGAGGCAACGCTCCCAAAAGGAGCTCCCGGGGAGGGCACGACCGCAGGAGTGACCCCCACACCCACAGCAGAAAGACCCCTCCCGGCCCGCCGCGCGCCCATCGCTCCAAGCCCAGCCACCAGACGCGGAGGAAGGCAGGCACCTCGCTCGCACCCGGGGCCGGCGCGCTGCCACGCGGGAGTCGGGACACGGGAGGGCTCAAAGTGGAGGAGAGGGTCCCCGCCCGCCCGCCCGAGCCGCAGCCGGGCCCGAGCGCGCGGCCAGGACAGGGCCAGGGCCCGGCGGGGGCCGAGGCCGTGTCGCGACAGGCGGCGGGGTCGCGGAGCGGGAAGTCCGCCGGACGGCGCTGAGGGAAGAGGGGAAGGGGTCCGGCCCAGTCGAGCCTGACGCTCTCACCGCAGGAGCTGGCGCCGCCGCTGCGGAGCGTATCGCGACAAGCGAGGAGGGGGAGAGAGGCGAGCGCCCGCCCGCCGCCTTTTTTTTTTTTTTCCTCTTTCCTCGCGCCCCGAGCCCGGGCGCTATCGCGATAAGAGGGCGCGAAAGCCGGAAGTGGGGTTGGGTTGTTGATAGAGGAAGTGGGCCCGGGGTTGTTCTAGACGACCGAGTAGGGAATTCGGGGATCGAGGGAAGGCCCGGCGGCGGCTGCCGACGGCTCCACGGAAGCTGACCGGGCCCGGTCCAAGATGGCGGCGGTGGAGGAGGCCTCCCCGCCTCTCTTCTCGTCTCTGGCGCCGGCCCGCCCCCGAGCCCCGAATATAGGTCCGTCATTGCTCCCGCAGCACGTCGCTCCGCGTCGTCAGGCGCGCCTCATTGGTCCCTAGCGAGGATGAGGCCGGCCCCCTCTCTACGATTGGCTGATCCCTGCAGGGCGCGGCGTTCGATTGGCCTCCCGCTCAGCTTGCTTGGATTGGCTCGGGTTTTTCTTTCTCGGCTCCTCCTCCTCTCCTCAGAGCACAACACGCCAGCGCGAGGGCCTGGGTGTCAATCAGGAGGCTTGTGTCGTTTTGATTGGGTGTGTCCGCCCCCTTCTCCTAAAGCAATTGGCCGCGGGGAGGAGTCAAGCTGAGGGGCGGGAAGTTGTTCGTCAAGTTTGAAGGCGGCTGTAATTGGTTGCGAGGACTATCCTGCCCTGAACTCATTGGTTGATCATGGAAATGGGTCGGGGAAAAGGACAGAAGGAGTGAGAGTGGGCCGCTTACCTAGTGGGAGACAAACAGGTGCTTCGGGGCCGGTGGGTTGCGGGAAGGCCATCTGCCAATCAAAAGAGCCGCCAGGCTTAGGGGAGGGGCTAGGTGAAAAGGCCCCGCCCCTTCCCTGGGCAGGCTCATCTCGCTCTGGCCAATAGGGTAGCTATTAACGGAGGGAGCTGCCCACAGGTGTGGTTCTGCGAGCATCCTTTCCTTTGCCCGTCGTCCAGGCTGTTTTCCGATCCTCACAGCCGCTCGGAATATCTTTAATAAATCTCAGTGTTTTCTGGGCAGAAGGAAAGGCAGAATCAGGGATATATAGAACTGACTAAGAAACAGGGCATGGAACTGCCCTGTCTCTGGTTAAGTGAGCGGAACGTGGGTGCTCTCCTGTTAACTCCGTTTCTTTGGTATTGTAGGAGCTACCTTCTGCAGAAGCTGCAGATGGAGCTGCGCTTTACCCTATCTCGGTTACATCTGTAATGGCTATTTATTGAGCTCTGTTATGCTCGTTAGGGAGTAAATTTCTCAGACCACCCTTGCACAGTTTTTAGGTCAGTCTCTTTGGCTTAATTTTGTTCGACTTCAGCCCCTTTTTATGCTTATTTCTTCGGATTTCTCAGTGTTTAGAACTCAAAGCACTCCGTAACCTTTTGCTTAATTAGTAGATGCAGTTGTTCAGACTACATGCATTAGTAGTCTGAGCAATGCCTTATGTTGAGCACCACATTTTCATGAATTGGGAAGCCAGATCTATCTCTGCCTGCTGGGTGGAAGAAAATAAGATAAATCCAAACTTTAAGAGAACATGTGTAGAGGAATTTAAATTCAGAACATAACTGTTCTGGCAAGAGATCACATGCGAAGACTTTCTAGGTCTGTGTGATCCAGCTGGAAAACAGACACGCCTTTAATCCAAAAGACAGAGGCAAGCAGATCTGAGTTCAAGACCAGTCTGGTATAGAACAAGTTTTAGGTAAAGAAAAGCTTAGGACCAGGTGTGGTGGTACATGCCTTTAATCCCCAACAATGGAGGTAAAATTAGTTTGTAGAAGGCAGCACCCATGTTTGAAAGTAAATTAGAGAGATTTGACAAAATAGGATATGCCCCAACTCTCACAAGGAGAGGAAAAGGAAGCTACTTAAGTAGTAATGTAGAGAGCGAGAGCAGGCAGTTTTACCAGGACGGAGATACAGAGATAGATTGAAGAGAGAACAAGCTAGACACAGGTGAAGGCAGAATGAGCCAGAGAATGAAAAGGAGCCAGAAGATTAGAAAAGGTTGCTGGAGTTAGGTTGAGGCCAAGCAGAGCAATTGAAAGGCCAAGAGAAACGCTACAGTGAAAAGTTAGCTGGGAGAGGAGTTTGAGCCAGAACAACTGAATTGACTGAACCAGCTATGAGCTCAGAAGAACAAGAAAGGGTGAGCTTATTAAACAGTAAGTCTCAGAGGCTGACAACATTCTAGGCCTATGGTTAGATTGTATGGAGGCTAGAAGCTTCCAGGACTAGGCCTAGATTAGCAGATGAGACAGCCTCTGAGCCTTTAGCTGTGGAATAAAAGTTCCTTTTACAAATGTGCACCCCATCAGAATGGCATGAAGCAAGAGAGGGGGAAATCGCTTATAAAAAAGTATATTCTTTGGCTGGAGAGGTGGCTCAGCAGTTAAGAACACTTTCCTGCCAGGACCCAGGCTTCGGTTCCCAGAACCCACGCTTGTAACTCCAGTTCCAGGAGTTTGGACTTCCTTATCTGGCATCTGCTGGTGCACTTATGCTCACACATTTACATAATTTTTAAAATGTATATTCTTAGGGCCACATAGATTTAAGAGAGTAATACCTTAGCGACCTGTGTTTGTCTACATTTTCTAACAGCCCCATCATACTCTTTCGAGTTTATTATTCCTGCATAGCTTTGCTACTTCATGTGGGCCCTTGAATGTGAAACTGCTTCTAGACTTATCAGAAACCTCTTGATTTGTTAAAATGCAGCTTATCCAGGTGGTCCCCAATTCTGCTTTTTCTAACAAGCTCCCAGGGCATGCTGATGGTCCTAAGAACACAGTGATGATCCCCAGGCTTAGCGGTAGTTTAGAATCACCTGAGGGGAGTTGGTGGGGTTAGGATCCAGATACTTAGGTTTATGCTAGAACAACTGCATTAACCTTTGGAGTTGGAAACCAGTTATGATTTCAGTTTTTATCTCAGTTATCCCCTGAGTAATTCCAATGTGCAGCTAATGTAAGAAGCTTATCAAAGGCTCTTCTCAAAGCATGGTCCCTACCATAAATATCACATGGAAATGCACTCCCTTCCCCCACCCCCCACCCTGCAGCAGGGAGATGGAACCCAGGACTTCACATGCTAGGGAAGCATCCTACTATTCAACTATTCCCAGTCACTTACCTCTCTTTTTTGGCAGGATTTCATATAAGACAGGCTGGACTGGAACTAACTTTGTAGCCACGGATGACCTCAAATTCCTGGTCCTCCTGCTTCCATTTCCCATATGCTGGGATTACCACCAAGTTCCAGCTTCTGGCCCCATTTAAGGATCTCATTATGTGAACCTGGAACTATGCATACTAAGTTGACCTCCAAATTCACAGAAATCTGGTCTCTGTCTTGGGGTGCTGGGATTAAAAGTGTGTGCCACCACGCCTGGCAGCCCTTTGAAAACTTGTTTTGAGGCAGGACCGTGACCGCTAGGCTAGTACCCTGTATTGAACTGTATTCCTGGCCCCTTTAACTTTTACTGTGTATGAGTGTGTAGCCTACATGCATGCTGTGCACTACATTGTGTCTGGTGCCCAGGGAGACCAGAAAGGATGTCAGATCCTTTGGCACTGAAGGTATAAAACCATTGTGGGCTTCCATATAGATTCTGGAAAACAAGCCAGGTCCTCTGGAAAAGCAGCCAGTGCTAACCACTAAGCCATCTCTCTACCCAGCTCCCTCCTCCTGAAGTGTATATGCACATATGAATGTAGTATGTGCAGATGCACATGCAAGTACTTGTCACATCAGCCCTCTCAGCAGGTCATTCTTTTTTGTTTGTTGGGGCTTTTAGACAGGCCACACTCACCAGGTCCATGCCACCCGTCTCCACCTCCTTAGCATTGGGATGGCAAACATACGCTACCACGTCTGACCTTTTCATATGGGTGCCAAGTATTGAACTCAAGTTCTTATGCTCTTTTTGTTCTCCCGAGACAGGGTTTTTCTGTGTAGCCATGGCTGTCCTTAGACTCACAGAGACCTGCCTGTCTGCCTTCCAATGTTCCTATGCTTTTATGAAAAGCACTTTAACAACAGTGCTATCTTGCCTTGCCAGATCTTGTCAGACCTCTCCCCAGATTTAAATGTTTCATTTTTCTTTCTTTCTTTCTTTTCTTTTTTTTTGACATAGGGTTTTTCCTAGAGCCCAGGCTGGCCTTAAATTTACTGTGTAGCCCAAGTGGCTTTGAATTACAACTCTCCTGCCTCAAGTCTCCTGGGTATCTAGGATTACTGGCTGAAATACACATTTTTTTTAAAGCTCTATCTTACCAAAACGGAATTAAACTCTAGGAGTAGCAACAATGTCTAGTGAGCCTCAAGGCACTCTGCAGCATGCTAAATTCTGAGACTCACATCTTCATATTCCATTCCACTCACCCCTGGTAATGTCAGATGCAAGTCAGGCCAAGGGACACAGTAGGGATTCTAAAGGAAGTGATGGACAAAGGGCTTTCTCCTAGTAGACCCACAGGGGACTGGAATCATGACAGAGGGGATAGGCAGATGAAGGCCTAGAGAGAAGGAACTAGGAAGCCCAAGGCAGACCTGCTAAAATCATGAGTAAGAGAAGCCCTGACCTCAACAGCTGGGTCCATGTTCAGATCCACAGAGCTAAGCTCAAGCAGAGAAAGTGGAGCCCAGCAGACATCTCCTTCACCTTCTATAGATCCAGGCTCATTTCACAGCAAAGGCCGTTCATACTGTTCTGTTTTCCCTTGGCTGAGCCCTGGTTTGCAAGTGGGTAGTATGCACTTCTTTTGCTTGAGAGTTAGTGCCTCCCAGGGCAGGGTACCCACCTGTCTCACCCTTGTTAAGGACTCAGACATGGACCCCTCGCTGAACATGAATTAAAACAGGTTCCACCATGAAACCAATGCTGAGTGCTCTCTGCACACACCTCCCAGGCCTTTTAGGTGCTTCATACTGTGGATGTACCTTGGACCTGGAGGCTTCTAGCCTGAGAGACAACAATAATTCTGTGGGCCCAACAAAGAGCTTTGTGGTAGCCATACCATTTGGCCATGAGGCTGATATTCTCAAGGGGCCGGGTGATGGTGTCAGAGACACACAGGGTTTTTCCCCTCTTAGATTCCACGTCAACAGCAGAAGAGAGCTGGGCCCATGCTACTTGGATTAGAAGCCCCACAGCGCTGACTCCTCTGGATCTTTCATAAATAACCACACCCTCTGGTCAGAGCCTGACACTGTGCATTTAATTGTACTCTTTCTAAAAAAGCACTTCCTTTCCCCATGTAAGTAAAAAAGATGAATGTTAGGAAGACCTTTCTGCCCATTTGGGGCAGCAGCATCATGGGTGCTGGGAAGGCAGGCCAAGGTTCTTCATCCTTTTCCTTGGATGCTGTGGCAGTGGGCCAAGGACAAAACATGGCAGGCTGCCTCCAACACAACTTCCTGGCTGGATGTCTGTCACTTCCGAAGCTCCAGTCCTCCAAGTCCTTCCAGTGGGTAGCCGCCTGGGTGCGGGTCCCTTCAGGTGGACATGGTACCACTTTTCTCACCCTTGACCTTAAGGAACTCGGCCATGCTAGAGAAATACTTTTGGTTGGCCTCTGCCACCTTCTTCTCAGCTGCTTGTGGGTTCACAATCTCCAGACCCTGGGATGGGAGAAGAGGGTGACAGGTGAGGTTTCTCTGGCCCCATCACCTTTCACTCCTACTTCTCCCTGGCACCTATGGCATACATCATCCACGTGACTCATTCATCTGTCCTCTCCAACCCATAACCCCCTTCCCCATAAATCAAAGCTTGTCTCTTTTGTCTCTATGCCTAAACCCTGGACATGACAGGCAGTGCCCAGTAGGCACTCTGGTAACCTAGGGAGCTCTTCAGTTCCTTATGACATTATGGGACAAACTTGCCTACCTCTGTGGTGAGTAACCTGAGGCCATTCTGTTTCACACTACTAGACACTGCTCAATGCTATGGACTGGTGTGATACTCAAGCCCACCTTGATATTACTCTGACAACAGGGCTATTTCCAACAAAGAATGGGAAGCTCAGAGAGTTATCTGGAACATGGATAGAGTCCTAGGCCCAGTCCCAAAGTTGGTCTGACCTTGTCACAGCTGTAACTGTCTGCCATTGGCATTTACTGCATGGCTGGGGATGCCTAAGATCTTCATGTGCTGGATCAACAGGGCCTCCACAACAACCCTATCACATGCCTGGTAGGAGAGAGTGTGGTACCTGGAGTGGAGTGAAGGCCACACTGGAGGCAGTCCCTGAGGAGCGGTCACGAATTGTTGACTTCCCACCATACACCACACTCTGTTTCTGTAAGGTCCGCTGTAGGAAAAGGGGAAGGCTGTGATCCAGGCTTACAGACATCTATGTCCTACCTGCCTCCCATTTCCATCAACCCAATCCATACCTGCAGTGTCTTGGAGATCCTGGCCTTGGTGGCCTCATTCACTTGCGTCTGCCGCACACGCCCACTGCCTGACTTGCCCAAGTGGCCCAGGCTAAAGCCCAGATCTTCTTGATAGGCATCTTCCTCAATCTGGGGAGACCAGAGTGACCTACTATTAAGAAACTGGCTACATTCAGCCAGTTCCCTGGGCACCCACTCAGCTAGACGGACTGCACTGAATGACCCTGTAAGAGCCTAGCCTAACTATGCTTAGGTATAGCTGGGAACCCTGTGGTTCCCGACCTGAGTAGACAGTGGTTGCTTTTCCCTACATTCAGAGTAGGCTGCCAAGAATTGGGGTAAGCTGCACTACCTAGGCTGCACCTAAGTGGATTCTCTCAGGACCACCTAGATGATGGCCAGATATAGGTGCAGCCTGGACAGCTGGTGGGAGGGCAGCCAGCTCAGAGCCTCAAAGATCACCACAGAGAAGGTGGTTTAAGAAGAGAGGCTAGAAAGGAAGAAGGAGGCTGGGGTAGCTCTAGGATTACAGAGGAGAAATGGCAGCAGGATTTACAGAAAGAACACCTTTCAAGGTCCCACTACTATTGTGGAGTGAGCCTGACCTCTCCAAAGCTCATGCGGTTGGCCTGTTTCCGGATCTCTGTCAGCCCTAGCCGTTCCTTCATCTTGCGGTACCTAGGACAGGTGGGTGTCAAGAGGATGTAGGGAATTGACTGGGAAGATGCCAGCCTCCCTTCCCCCTTCCAAACTCTATCCCCACCAGAGCTCATTACCTTCGGCCCCCTCGCTTCTTCCGCTGCCCATCAAGGGGTGCAGGCAGGGGCTTCACCTGCTTCACGGGTGGTGGCTCCTGCCACTTGTCAAACTTGCGCTCAATCTCATCCTTTAGTTCATAGCCCACCTGGCCGGGAGGTGAGAAGCTGTGGCCTGCCATGTAGACTGTCCCTGCAGTCACATGTCTATGCATCATCAACCCATTTACCGTGTATCCATCCACCCCAACAGTGTGCCCTCCCTAAGACATGTTCTTCCTTCTTGGGCCAGGGATGCTGTCCTGTGGGTTCTCAGTGCCTGGTGCCCCTTGAACTTGTAATTCAGGTTCAGCCTTCACATCCAAGCTTGGCACCCTCTGGATAACTGCCTCGACCTGAGCCCTTTGAACTTAAATGGGCCAGGAAGAATCCCTCTGTTCCTGGTCAGCAGGCAGCATGCCATCTCTTCTGTGTCAATCCTACACCACAGATCCCCCTAGCCTCTCAGAAGAGATTGCAGCTGGCTTACTTTTCAGTGTCTCCACAGCAGCCAGAGGCCCCAGAGGTTACCTTCTTATTGCTCCTGGGTGCGCTACGTTCCTTTCCCTGCTGGGATTTACCAAACTCTAGCCTCAGGCTCTTTGTACTCACTATTCCATTTGGAACACTCTTCCAAGTGAATAGATAGCACAAGTATTCATATAACCGACTCTAACTTTATTCAGGCCCATATTAAATCTTCCTCAAAGCTCTTCTTCACATCCTGAGTCAGAATCTAAGCTCTTTCAATTCCCCTTATTGTCCTTGGTATTCACATAGCACTATTGGACCCACTATAAACTTTTCTGGCCTTCTGCCTAGTTGTTTTGGTCCCAGCTAGAAAACACCAACCTCCAATCCTACCTATCAGGGATGCTGGGGCAGGTGGATCAAAAATCCTTCAGGGTTTTTCTGGACTAGAGATAAGAACTGTCTAAAAAGGGGTGTAGGTGGGAGTGAGCTAAGGATGTAGCTCAGTGGTAGATCACTTGTCTAGTATGTGTATCATCCTAGGTTCAGTCCTGTACCAAAAAGCAAGCAAACAAAAGCCTGGAGGCAGATGTCTGACCTGTGTAATTCCCTGCTGTACTGCCATGTTTAGATAGCGGCAAAAGAGAGACTGAACCCCTGACCTGGGCTGTGATGGAATTTCTAGCAGGGCAATGCACACAGCAGTGACTCAGTACTTCTTAAGCCCACCCAAGAAAATAGAAGGTACTACTGGAATCATCTCTCTAGTAACTGAGGACAGGTCCTACTGTGGGGGGCAAAACACTGGCCCTTCCAACACAGGGATCTGCTTTGGTGTCAGGTGCCCTGGCCTCTAGAATCTGTACCTACAGATTCCCCTAGCAGAGGATCTTTGCAGATGTGCCTAGGTTAATGACTGAGATGGGACAGTACCTTGCATGGTCAGTGTGAGCTCATTATCCTACAAGGGGCCCCAAACCAGCAGAGTCAGAGAGGCTGGAGATGCTGCCTTGGCTGGTGGCCTCTGGTGCTGACAGGGGCAGGAACATTTCTTCCCAGGAGCCTACAAATAGGAACAACCCAACTAACACCCTGATGTTAGTTCAGTGAGACTGTATATGTGTGTGCACACACAAGGCCAAAGACTGATAGCACATGGCTTCTTCACTTACTCTTCACCTTATTTACTGACTTTTCGTTTGTTTTGTTGTTTCTTTTCTTCTGAGACAAGGTTTCTCTTTGTAGCCTTGGCTGTCCTGTAACTCACTCTGTAGACAAGGCTGGCCTTGAACTCACAGAGATCTGCCTGGCTCTGCCTCCCAAGTGCTGGGATTAACGGCATGGGCCACCACCACCACCCAGGTTTCTTATACTATTTCTTGAGACAGGGTCTCTCACTGAACCTGGAGCGTACTGATTTGGTTGACAGGGCCCTAAGCTCCAGATATCCTTCTGCCTCCACCTTCCCAGAGCTTAGGTAATAGGCATGTACTACTGTGTCTGTTTGGCTTTTTTGTTTTTTATTGTTTTTGACTTTTCCATGTCAGTGTTGGAAACTGAAGTCCTCACTCTTGCATGGAAGAACTTAACTGATTTAGCCATATCTCCAACCCTGTGTTTTTGCTTTTGTTTTCCAAAGACAGGGTCTCACTGAAACTCATGATATAGGTCAGGCTGCCTCAAACTAGTGATCTTCCTGCCTCTCCCTCCTCCCAAGTACTGATGTTAAAGATATGAGCTACCAGGCCTGGCAAACTCTTATATGAAGCCACTCCACCTACATAGAGGTGAGGTGATGACCTGAGTGAGGGTTGCAGACATACACATTCATCTGCTATTCCAGTGAGCTCTCTGAAGTAGCTTCTTCCCACAGAAAGACCCCAAACCCCAGGGACAGATGCCTTCCTCTCCTCACCTTCCCTTCTGTGCTCTCATGGAAGCTGTCTACACGGGCTGCTAGTGTGCACTTGGCAGCCACTAGCCGGGCTGCCTTCCGTCGGAGATCCTGGAGCAATGGAAAGGGGAGAAGAAACTGAACCTCTAGAGGCAAAGGTAACATACACTGCAATGGTCATTTCTCACCTAGGGCCAGCCATACCGCAGGCTCTAGGAGATAGGTCAGAGCTCACGCATTAACAGCTTCTAGCTACCCAATTGCAAGGTTCCCAGTGTCCAGCCACCCAACCATCCTCATTGCCAAGTGGTGGCCACAGAATGGTGTCCTTGCTCTTCCAACCCATGTTGCCTCATCATCCAGGTGCCTGCGGGCTATTGTCAGCCAAGCCAGGTAAGGCATGGGGGTTGGGGACAGGGGACAAGGTAAAGGGCTCACTGGGGGCAGAGACTGCACAATGTCACTGTGGTAGATGTAGCCAGTGTGGGGCAGCACTGAGGTAGAGGAGAAGCCAGACAGTGTCTTGCGTTGGGCTCCCAGAAGCATGATGTTGCAGGCAGGCATCTTGGAGAGGTTAGTCAGGCCTCCGGCCACACCTGTAACAAGTGAGATCAGAAGAACATAGGGCTCACAGCCAGGAGCTCGTGTGTACCTTTGTGGTGTAAGAATGTCCCCCCACAGGCTCATATATTACAATGCTTAGTCACTGGGAAGTGATCAATTAGGATTAGGAGGTGTGGCCTTGTTGGAAGAAGTGTGTCACTGGGGGATAGGCTTTGAGGTTTCAAAAGCCCATGCCAGGTCCAATCTCTTTCTGTGCTTGTAGATCAGCATATAGCTCTCAGCTACCTCTCTAGTACCATACCTGTCTGCTGCCATGCTCCTTGCCATGATGATAATGGCTTAAGCCTCTAAAAGAGTAAGCAAGCCCCCAGGTAAATGCTTTCTTTTATAAGTTACCTTAATTGTGGTGTCTCTTCACCGTAATAGAACAGTGACTAAGACAACCTTACACATTCATCTGTTGGCTGGTTTCAGACAGTATTTCACTCTGTAACCAAGGCTGGCCTCAAACTCAAAGCAATCCTTCTGCTTCAGCCTTCCAAATACTGGGATTACTGTTCTGAGCCACTGCATCTAGCAGGACATAGGATCTTTTTAAAGGCAAAATGAGGTCATATGGATTCTGATTCCATCTGAGTGGCATTCTTCTAAGAAAAGGAAATAAGGAGAGAGATACAGTGGCATGGCTGCTTGAAGACCCAGAAGACATGTCTGAGCTAAGCAGAGGCCTCAGGAGAGGTCTGACAGCACCTTGGTCTCAGACTTGTCAACTCTGAAACAGCAGCCTCAGAAGAATAAGCATCCTGGCCCATGGGACACAAGACTGAAGCTAAGTGAGCAAAGATGGTAGCTTTCCCATATTCTCTTTGCAAGCATCTCTCTGCAAAGAAGGGAAGAACTCTAGCTATAGGAGCTTCTGGGAAGAGGGAGCATAGCACAAGGCAGGATTTGCTGTCCCATCTAGTAGGAAAGCCTGAGGGTCTAAGAGCTGTCTTTAGTATTCTGTGGCTGCTCCAAGGTTCAAAATGGACCTGCTGGCAGAAAGAGACTGACCTGTCATCTGGGCAACCTGCTTGAGCCACTCAACCTAGCACAGTTTGTTATGCCCCGTGTGGTGACACATGCCTGTAACCCCAACACTTGGGAAGGCAGAGGCAGGTGGATCTATGTGAGTTAGAGGCCAGCATGGTCTACAAAACAAGTTCAGGACAGCCAAGGCTACACAGAGAAACCCTGTTTCGAAAAAAAACCCAAACCAAACAGAACAACGGTTTCCTATGCTTCTATTATGTGTATTTGCAAAGCTGGCTGACCTCAGTCTTCAGAGAACAATATATTAGAGCTCTTAAGGCCAGACCCCACGCCCCTAAGGCAACAGACCCAGCCCATGGGACCCAGCTGGGACCTCACCCATGATTTTGGCAGCTGTGGATGCTCCAATGATGATGGACAAGTTGGGTGCAATGAAGGACATCCGGGACTCCACATACTCATAAATGCGGTGCTTGGAAGCATTCAGCTCCAGTGCCATGTCACAGGCTTCTTCTAGTCGCTCTAGCTCCTCATCCGACAGCTGCTGCCTAAATTGTGGAGCAGGTAAGGGCTGGGAGCAGACCCAGTTCTGCTGGGGACATTTCTAACTGGTGGTCAGCTCCACCCACCCTCTCACCTATGTGTGCGTGTGTTTGTGCAGCTCTGGGGCTATCCCAAATTCTATCAGCCTAGGGGCCACAGTTCTCAGCCAGTATACCCTGCCGGTGACCACATTCTGCCCTTTCCGCTCTCTGCTATTAGCTGTGCTATGGTAGGCTTGCAGCACTTTACCAAAGAGCATACATACCCCTGGGTGGTGGAGGCAGTGACACTGACAACCATGATGGTAGCATTGGTCAGGATCTGCTGGAGGTTCTCATTGTTCTTGCACTTATCCAGGCTGTTGCCCAGCTCCTGGTGGGTAAAGAGAGGAGAGATAAAAATTATAGTAACTCCAGAAGATGCTAGGTCTTCTGCTCCAACACTAACATAGGTCTCTCCTGGAGGAAGCTGGGAAAGCTAAGGTTCATATACTGGAGACCTCTCTTGCCTTTTACAGTTTTACAACTTCACTACCTACAGCATCAGCACTGCTTGCTCTGCTGATCCAGAACCTGGGCAAACTGGCCTACAAGGAAGACACACTGCACTAAAGAAGCCTTCAAGAACACACTCTTGTTTGGAGACAGACTTCCTCTGCCACCATGCTGATCTCTTGCACAGACACAGGACCCTGCTTGCTCTTCCCCCTCCACCTGCTCCCATTACTTCTCCCAGAGGAGCCAAAGCCTTCCATGTCTAACGTCTGACCTTTCTGACCTGTCCAAGCTCCTCTCCCTGCCCCTTCGCACTTCCTCCTTGCTTGTTCCCACTCAGGGTCTTAGCTCTTATTCAGCTGTGGCCTCTGATGTCAGCTCAAAGGACACCTGTTCAACTGCAGCCAGAGGCAAGGGCGGTGTACCTTACCCTCCCCACTGAGCCCCATCCATAGCTCCCCATTATTTCTAGATCCGAAGCCCCAGTTCTTTCTGAGACAGACTCCTCTCCACTCACCTTGACTGTGCGGATGTAATCCAGAGCATTGGGGACCAAGGATTCTAGCTCAGGGAATCTCTTCGAGTACTTATCTCGGATGAACTTGTGGATAATATCTAAATGGGACAGGAAGGGGAGGTGTCCCCTGAAGGGGAGGCAGATCTGCTGCTATCCCATCACCCACTTCCACCTCTCTAGTAAACAACCCCAAACCATGGTTTGGTGCACAGAAGCCAGCATGGAGTCTACATTTCCTGGCTGTCCCCAATGCTTTGTGCAGGTGGGAGTCTGTTCTACAGAGTTCTACAAGACATGAACCGAAGTGGCATTTTCAACTTCCTTTTTTTAAAAAATATTTATTTATTTATTATTTATACAGTGTTCTGCCGGTATGTGTGCCTTCACACCAGAAGAGGATACTAGGTATCACTATAGATGGTAATTAACCACCATGTGGTTGCTGGGACTTGAACTCAGGACCTTTGTAAGAACAGCCAGTGCTGTTAACCTCTGAGCCATCTCTCCAGCCCCTTCAACTTCCTTAAGGAAAGAACCATGCCTACATTTGCTGGTAGGGATGTGGAGGTGAGACAGTCATCCTGAAGCATGAAGCAGGTACAGACCCTGGCCTTTGAAGGGGGTCAAAGAGTGTCTCCAGGGGCCTAGAGAGATGGCATGAAAGCACATGCAGGCAGAATGCTGTATAAATAATCTTAAAAAAGGGGAGTGTATCTCCAGCCCTGCTCTGCTTATTCAGACTTTGCTGAAGGAGAATGCAGTTTCTCTTTACATAAATTAGCTTGTTACAGATGGTGAACATAGTCAGGAAAGTGTTTTTGCCCAGCAAAGGCAAACAAGAGGCCCAGGTTCATGCTTGTTCTTCCCTTTGGGTCACAGAGAAAGAGTGAAGAGCACAGGACCAGGGTGTTGCCATGGCTCTCCCCATCACTCACTCAGCTCGTTTTCTATCTCCACAGTCAGGTTGTTGGCATCCACAATGACTCGGTACTCAGGGGCTGCCTCCACTGGTCCCATCACTACAAAGAAGGAGTGTAGATTGGAAAGGGACACCCATGCCTCTTAAGTCACAAAGCTGGGGCTGGGGCTGAGGCTGGATGGAATCAGAAAGGAGGGGCAGAGGGTAAGGGACTGAAGCACTTACTAGGGGCTTGCAATCCTCCCCAGGATCCTTATTTCTGCCTCTCAACTTTCTTGTACAGTCCATCCTCTAGGACAATATGGTCTTGACCTCATCTTGCTCTAAAACTAACCCTCCTGTGGCTCTCCAAAGCCCTGAGGCTAATGGGTAAGATCCTCACACTGGCACTCAAGGTCTCCCATATTTATGGAGGCCCAACAAGAACAAGTACTAGATCTGTGTCCCCCACACCTGTAGCCTTGGCACACACAGCACAGGAGTCACTCCAGGGAGACCCGCTGACCCATCAGCTCCACAGCATATCCTTTCTGCCTTCCTGGGCACCCACGGCTGCCTCACTCCTCCTGCCCTTCACAAGTACTGCTCCATTTCTCTGAACTGTTCTTTCCTTAAGTCTGTTTCTAGAAACCCTATTTTATGCATAGACAATTATATTGGTGTTGAATAATATGGCCTCAAGTGCCCCTTTAGATCATTAAAACTGAGAGGGTGATGAAGACATTTCCCTCCCCTTTTAGAAGAATGAGATGTCTTCTCTGCATGGATTGGGCCACCTCTGCCAGCCATGTGCTGTGTCTACTTCCCCCACTAGAGGGATACCTGATATGAACAGGCCTGACCCATCAGACCCGACATCAGGAAATGTCACTTTCTGTGACTTCTTTTGGCTTTATGGAGCAAGAAGCTTCTCAGTCTGACACTTGCAATCCTATAGAAATTGTGACCTTTCTGAGACCCCTGGCACCCACACTGACTTGAGACAAGCCTTACTCCTTCCCCAGGGCTGGCACAAGTTCTCAGATTCCAATTAGGTGTCACTTCTTCCCTGACCCAATGCAGGGAAAGTTAGTCCCTTCTGTGAGGACTGTAGGCTGGGCATGGTTGCTTCTGCCTATAGTCCTCATACTCCAGAGGCCAAAAAAGGATGGTGGATGAGAGTTAAAGGCCACTGCAGGCCACCCAGTGACTTCCAGGCCAGTCTGGGCTACAGAGTGAGAGACTGTCTTCACATTTAAGTACATATGAATATACATATACACACATACATATACATGGTCTGTGAGTGTGGAAAAAGCCCTATTGTTCAGGGAACCCAGAGATAAGTCCTCTCACAAAAAGAAAACACATAGGACTTAACAGTTTTACAAAGCAACATTCATATATTTTCTTTCTTTCTTTTAACATAGGTGTCATCTCACTTCTAAAAATTTTTATTTTATGTGTGTGTTTTGCCTGATGTGCATAATGTATGTGTAATGCCTGTGGAGACCAGAAGAAGGTGTCCGATCCCCAAAAACTGGAGTTACAGATAGTTATGAGCATGTGGATGCTGAGAAACAAATAAAAGTCCTCTGGAAATGTAGCAGATACTCTGAACCATCTCTCCAACTCCATGTATGCATATATTTTTGAGACAAGATTTTACCCAGGCTGATCTGACCTCACTATGTAGCCCAGGATGGACTTGAACTCATTCATGCATCTCCTGCCTCAGTCTCCCACATGGTGAGATTATAAGCACACATCAACATGCTTGGGTACAGTGCAGTTTGTTTTCAGAGGGTAACTCCGATGGAAAAGAAAGTGAGTGCTCTGGGGGAAGCTGAGGAGGGCTCTCCCATTTGAACACTCTCCCATTCAGTGTTCAAAACCACAGGGAGCAAGAGATCCATGAGGTCAGGAGAACAGACAGAGGAAAGGGAGGGCGAGGTGGTACCTTCTGAAGCTTTGGCTTGCTTGCTGATATACTCCTCAATCTTCATCATGATCTCAGCAAACTGATGAAGGAGAGCACAGTCAGAAACTAGGGCTCTCAGAAAGAAGAATTGCTGTTCCTACAACTCCTCCTCCCAAGAACCTCCACTCATAGGGTACCACCTCACCATCTTGCTATCCCATAGCTTGGCAATGCTCTTGACTGAATCCCCAGAAAGATCCAGCTGTGTCTCCTCCTGGACATCCTCAATTGCTGGCTCCTCCTCTTCTTCTCCATAGCTTCCTCCTTCTTCTTCTTCTGCTGCCTCCTCAAGGTCAGCCAAGAGCTCGTCTGCCAGAGACATCCTAAGGCCTATAGGAAAGTGAGAACGGGGTTCCCTAATACTGCACCTTCATAGTACCAAAAGAAACACCTCCCCAGTCCCTTGAAGTTTCTTCATCAGCTCCTGTAACAGTAAGCAGGCTCCACAGTTTGTTTTGTTCATAGTGAACATCTCCAGTTCCTACCTACACAGAACACAGCTCACCCCTCCAGGTACCACCTGACCTAGCAACTTCTCCCTACACCTCTGGGTCTCGGAGCAACCATTTCCCTTGGCCTAACCTGGCTACTTTCCTCACCATGCCTTCAACTCTCACATTCCACCTGTCTGGCCCACATGCCCCATTCCGGCCTAAAGTAAGTTATGTTGTGATCCACGCAAGTCCTGAATATTGGTTTTAAAGCGCTTCATACGCTCATTATTACTTAGGCTATGATTTAAGTTGGCCACAACATTTTCTCCTCCAGACCCAATAGCTTGGCTTCCCGCCCTCCCTTCTCCACCACACTCACCACTTGGATCTTCTCACGAACGTTTCTAAGAAATCCGCTTCCCTAGAGCTGTCGGCGCTCTTTAATGACGTTTTAGTAGGCGCCGATAAATCTGTATTTTGATTGGCCGCGTCTGCAACATTTCCGGCAGCGTTTGGACAACAACTTTATTAGTAGCTGCCTCGCGGAACAGCGACAGGGACAGCTGGCGAATAGGGCCCGGCGAACTCATACCACGCCGTGGATTGAGCCTGTTAAGCGGAAAATCGCTTTGGCTCAGACACGGAGACGAGACAGGAATAGAGATGGTGACAACGTAGACTATCGGTGAAGGTGCTAGAGGAAAAACAAGAGCTTCAGCCCGCAACTTGGAGTCGGGTGCAAACGAAGGCGGGGTAGGAAACTATACTTCCCAGAAGGCACTAAGGTCTCCTTTGTCCCGAGGCCTGATGGGACAGATAGTTTTCCGCTCGGCTCCACTGCTCTGAAGCTTGAGGTGTCTCTTGACCAGAGAAATGGAGCTGGAACAGAGAGAGGGGTGAGTAGATGATCTTTGTGTAAACGGAGAATCGGAAAACACGACTGCGTGGTGTGCAACGATCGGCCGTAGTGCTCTCAGGGATTATGAGGATTGTGGTTCGTGCGGTTGTTTTCTTTTGTATCTTTTTGGGGGTACCGGGGGCTGTACTGGAGCATCCTAGGAGAGAACACTTCAGAGTTGTGTGTCGTCTTGGATCTGAGAGCAAGGGGATTGGAGTGAGGAATTCTAGGTCTGAGGGAGTAGGCTAGAGTCTGATTCTTAGGTGTCAGGGAGGACTGGGGCCTGGACCCATGGTTGTGAGGGAGAAGGGCTAGGGTCTAGGCTCCTAGGTGTGAGGGATGGGGCCTGAGTCCTGGACCCGAGCTTCTGAGGAGAGACTGAAGAGTACTAATGCAGGGTTCTTGACCTCTTGGCCCTACAGGACCATGGCAGCCGTGGGCTTTGAAGAATTCTCAGCGCCACCAGGCTCAGAGCTGGCTCTGCCTCCCCTGTTTGGTGGTCACATCCTAGAAAGTGAGCTAGAGACAGAAGTGGAGTTCGTGTCCGGTGGTCTGGGTGGATCAGGACTCCGGGAGCGAGATGAAGAGGAAGAGGCAGCCCGGGGTCGCAGGCGTCGCCAACGAGAACTAAATCGAAGAAAATACCAGGCGCTAGGTCGGCGCTGCCGGGAGATCGAGCAGGTAGGTGAGTGTAGATTCTCTTTTGGGGGTCCTCAAGCCTAAACTGCTTCCTCCTTCTAGTTTCCTTCTTTGTCCGTTTCCTCTTGTACTTGAAAAAAAATGAGAGTCTACTTCTGTGCTAGGCACTTTGAGTGTTTCGCTTCCTGAACATCTGTATTCATTCCATTTCTTGTTGTGACAAAATACCAGACAAAAACAACTTGAGGGAAGACTTACTTTGGCTTAAACTTCCCTTGGATCTTTCTCTCAGATTAATTTAAGTGAGTCATTAAGTTCACTTGGTAAGGAGGAGGAAGGAACAGAGGGCAGAACGTAACTCTTAGTGAGGCGAGAACACCAAACAAGTTTGGGATTTTCTCTTTGGATAAATGGAAGCTGGCCAGGGGCTTGAAACTAGTGCACACAGGGTTGTGGGGCTGGAGGGGCATGACGCAACACACCCGCCTGCAGGGGCACAGAGGCAGGTCTGAGTGCTTGAAAGGCTCTGCAGACGATTGCATCCAGTGTGCTCTGGCTGCTGTGACAAAGTACCACAAACTGGTAGGTGAACAGGATATTCACTTCTTGACATTTTAGGGACGTGGTCAAGGTGTTGGCAGAGCCTCTGAAGGCTGCGGGAGAAGGAGTCAGGCTTCCTTCCCAGCTTCAGCAGTTGCTGGAAGTCTTTGATATGCAGAAGTGTCACCCCATTTCTTGTCTTCGCCTTCCCACAGCTGCTCTGTGTGTGTGAATGGAGGGGGTCAGTGTCTCAGTGTCTCCTTTTTATAAGGACAGTAGTCAGATTAAGCTGTGTTCCAGTGACCTCTATTGAACCTGCCTGCTTCTGATATCATCCTGTTTTTCTCAAAATGCTCATTTTCTGAAGTACTGGGTTAGGAGTCCAACAAATCTTTGAGGGGTGGGGATGACAACCTGTCACAATAGTGTGTGCATGCATGTCCTGGAAGGGGAGAAGCTGGGGTCAAGACAACTGGGAGGGATTCCAAACGCTGTTAGCAGTGGGTACAAAGTGTGGATGGTCACTGTCAGAGTCCCGAAAGGGGCATTAGATCTTTTGGAGCTAGAGTTACAGGGGCTTGTGAGCTATCTAGTGTGGATGCTGGGTTCTAAAATCTGGTCTTCTGAGAGAGCAGCAAGCTCTCTGTCTCTCTCTTCATGTGTTTATGTGTTTATATGTTTGTTTATATATGCATATGTACACATTTTATATACATGTATAAAATATATGCATATTTTATGAGCATTGTGCTTGCATGTATGTCTGTGCACCATGTGCATGCTTGGTACCCACAGAGGCTGGACTAGGGCTTTGGATCCTTTTGGAATTAGAGTTGATTGTTAACTACTACGTGGGTGCTGGGATTTGAGTCTGGGTCTTCTGGAAGAACAACCAGTGTTCTTTATGGATGAGCTGTCTCTTCAGCATCCCCTTTTCCCAAGTACGCACTCTTTCCTGCTGAGCTGTTGTTCCATACCCTAAGCGTCTGTTCTTAATCCACTCCACTTAGACTAGATTCCACATGCAGAAACCCCAAGTTGAGTAACTTGTGAGAATCCCTGCAGCTGATGAGTGGCAGAGCCAGGCAAGTGCGGCTCTTTCTAATTAGAAGGAGCATATATGTTAGCCTGCGACTTAGGCTCTATTTGGCTGAATCCTAACCGTTTCCTCCCATGCCTAGGCTGGGGTCTTCAGAAACTTGAAGGGCTGTTCGCTGATCCTGGAATGTTTTCTTCCTGACCTGTTTCTTATTTGTGTTGGCTTAAAGGTCTTCTGATTGCTCTTATTACAGTGGCTATCTTCTGCTCTGATACCTGACATGTAGACTGTGTGTGCCAAACACTTTGGTGTTTGTATTAATAATGATCTTTACATTGCTGTGAAGAAGCACCCAACAGAAGCAACTTAAGGGAGGAAAGATGTATTCCGGTTCATGGCTTCAGTCCACTGTGGCAAGGGTACTTGGTGGAGCGGCTCAGTCTGTGTCCGCAGGAACATGTGGCAAATGCTTTTTACATCATTCTGTGCCAGGAAGCAGAGAGGGAGACAGGAACCACATACTAGGTCTAACCTTCAGAGGCCCAACCCTAGTAATTGATTTCTGCTAGGCAGGCACCAATTCCCAAACCTTCCCAAGCTTCCTACCAACAGCTGAGGGCCACTCTTTGAAACCTTGAACCTTTGAGGGTGTGGTGACCTAATGAGAAGAGCCCTCATAGCCTTATATGTTAGCATGCTTTGTCCCCAGTTGATGGAAAGGAGTATGAGGTGTGGCCTTGTTGGAAACTGTGTTTGTGGGTAGGCTTTGAGGTTTCAGAAGCCTGTTTCAGGCCTGGTCTCTTCCTCTGCTTGCGGACTAGGATGCAAAGGTCTCAGCTACTACTCTAGAGCCCCGCCTGTCTGCTTTCCTCCATGATGATTATGGACCAACCCTCTAAAACTATTAGCAAGCCCCCAAATGAATGCATGATTTTATAAGATTTGCCGGGGTCATGGTGTTTCATCATAGCAGTAGAACAGTAACTAAAAAAGGGGTATTTCAGATTCAAAGTGAAAAGTTCTGTAATCATTCATTCAGCAAGGTTTGACTGAGGCAGTACCAGGCATGCTCTGCTAGGGCCGAGGACACACAGAGACATTGCTGTCACTAGGGAGCTTACATTGTGGGTGGGGAGACAGACAATCAGCAAACCAAGTAAAGAAGATGTAAGTGTTAAGAAAAAAATAAAGAGGGACAGCGCTCTGTGAGTTCCAGGCCAGCCATGGCTACATGGTAAGATGCTAGCGAGAGAGAGAGAGAGAGAGAGAGAGAGAGAGAGAATGGTAGGAGGCCTAAGGTGACTCCCTGGGTAGGTGACATTTTAACTTAAATGTGACAGTTGGGGGAAAGTGAACCAAAAAATAGTAGGGAATTCATATGGAAAGATATCCCTAGCCCAGGAGCGTGCTCTGGAGAGTCAGGTGGAGGCCAGTCAGTGAAGATGAGGGGGAGGATCAATTCATGATGAGCAGGAGAAAGGAGTGAATTAAGGAGGGCCT
>CM053758.1:29696932-29710558 GCA_028658305.1 Pachyuromys duprasi
CTAATTGAGCCTTGTCCCCAAGATCTAATGGCTCATTTTCTTCATCACTACTACTTTCAAAAGCAGATTGCTGAATCTGTTGTAAGTCTCTTTGTACACTAGCATAGATATTTTTCCTTTTTGCAGGTTCTACTGGAGTCGAACAAGTGCTAGACTCAGTGGCCCCCCTCAGTGACGATCTTTCTTCCCTTTCAGACAACCTTTCTTCCTTTATTTCTTGTAATTGCTGTCTTACCTCAAGAATAAACTCTTTGGTCTCATCATCTCCATTTTCCTTTCTGAGGGCTTCATTAATGACAGCCCAGAGAGCAAAAGTAATAGGACCTGCTCCCCTTTTCTGTAGTTCTTTACCCACTCGGTTCCAAACTACTATATTCAAAGTCCCACTTTCAGGAAACCAGGGACAATTAGCATCAACTTGATTTAAAAAGTCCTCAAGAGTTCGACTTTCAAATCCAACTCCTCGTGTTTTGAGTAAATGTTTGAGCGTTTCAATAAACGCTCCCCTGCTATTGCTCTGTCCCATATTGCGCTGTCTGGCCCTTACCTTGCACTCTTGCTGATCGGCGGTCACCGATGTGCTTTCCTTTTGGCCCAATGGACGTCCTAAGTCACAACGTTCCTCAGCAGGTCCCTTGATATCAGGTTCAATCCCGGGTTTTGGCACCACCAGTAGTCACCGGAGACTACCAATAGTAACCGCCTGCACAAAGGGCTGGGAATTAAAAGAGACAGAGAACACAAAGAAGTGACGCCAAGACAGTATTCTGATCAAGGCGCCATTTTTATTACAGAGTAAACCACTTACATAGGTTTCCAAGTAAACATATCCAAGCAAAACAGGAGGTTTAACTGAGCAAAACAGGAGGTTTAACTGAGCAAAACAGGAGGTGTCTGCTGAAAACAACAAGAATAGCGAGCCAGCATGACTTGCACCCAGGCGACCATCTCAGGTCCAATGGAATGGCTACCTCATACTGGAATTTACATTAAGGTTTTATGTGCTTATTCTGCACATACCACCTTACACTGGATTAGGAGGCATGGGGCTGTGTTGCTCCTGACCTGATGCTGCCTTGTCAGTGAGAATCTCTAAAAGTGATGATGCATTTGTCATTTTGTGTATCACTTCGACCACACACCCAACAGACACAACGCAGGAACTCTGGTTTCAGTGGATTCAGTCATGGTCACTTGGATCCCTGTTTCTGAGCTGGTCATGGAGTAAAACAATATGGCCGAGAAGCTTTTTTTATGGCAGACAGCAGAAGCTTCATCATTTCCTTCATGACATCTCCCTTGTTTGCTAAGCAAACCCTTTCTAACTCCTCCTCCTCTGACCTTATTGAAAAGTAGACCAAATGCAGACCAAACAGAGATCCTGCCTGAACTACAACCACATTTACAAGTTCCTCTAGACCCATCATTGCATTACCTTCAATGGGGATCCATCGTCAGGGCAACAGTAAACAGAGCACTTGTAATGGAACTTTGATCCGGAAGCTGTTGCTTTTGGTCGGCTTCCCACTAGGCTTTAGGCTGCCCTCACCATTGTAAAAATAACTCAAACCATTCTTGCGGCTTGTGTTTGCAACTTGTTATTTCTCTTACTTACCAAAGCCTGGCTGCCCACCAGCATCTCCTGACTTTATTAATTAAATTTTTCTCTTTTATCTGAGTAAACAATGTTTTGTCATTATCATACACACAGATCTGGAAGCAATTCCTACCATTCAGCATTCCTGCTGACTTCTCCCAATCTGGTGGAGCACGCTCCTGCTTTATGATTCCTCTCTTTTCTTTCCACTTAAAGGAGCTGAAGATTCAGATCAATTATTTGCTTCAGTATTTCAAGGCAGGGCTTTTCTATATAGCCTTGGCTGTCCTGAACTCTCTCAGTAGACCAGTCTAGCCTCGAACTCACAGAAATCTGCCTCTTCTATCTCCCAAGTGCTGGCATTAAAGGTGTATACCACCACACCTGGCCCAAGTTTCAGTCCTGAAAAATCCCAGCTCTGCTACCCTGCGCAACCCCAACAATATAGAAAAGCCTCTGAGTTTTCATCTGTGAAATGGCAAACCATGTCACCTCCGGTGAGAATTAAGTGACATAACATATTCTCATCACATGAAAAAAAAGACAGAAAATTAATATTCTCCATGCCCCTTCTCCTTTCTTTCTCCCTTCCCATTCCTGCTCCCTTTCTTCCTTATTTTAAACATATTTTAGTATTTATTATTGGACAGGGACAGAGTAAGAACAAAATTTGTACCATAACCTTATATATAAACTTTCTGCATATGGGGGCTAGGGGTATGTCTCTAGGGTTAATCACTGGTACCACATTTGCAGAGAATTCAAGTTCAGTTCTCAGATTTCATGTCAAGTATCTCATATCACCTGCAACTCCAGCTCCAGGCAATCAATGCCTCTTGGTTCAACAGGTATCTGTGTGCCTGGCACAGTGGCCCATGCCTGTAATCCCAGCACTCAAGGAGGTGGAAGCAGGTGGATCTCTGTGAGTTTGAGGTCAGCCTGGTCTACAGGTTTGAGTCCAGGACAGCCAAGACTACACAGATAAACCCTGTCTCAAAACAAAACAAAACAAAACAAGAGATAAAAACAAGCCTTAAACATCATCTATCTATCTATCTATCTATCTATCTATCTATCTATCTATCAATAGTGTGTGTCTCTGTGTCTGTGTGTAAAACCAAACTATACACATACACATGCATACATACAGACAGACAGGCAGGCAGAGATCTATGCATATATGGTGAGTGTGTTCAGATTTTATGATCTAAAGTTTTACTTCTACATGCTTGTACACTGTCATAGTCTGTCTCATTTAAAATGCCACTCAAGGGACTGGAGAGATGGCTCTGTCTAAGAGCACTTTGTGCTCTTACAGAGGACCCAAGTTCAGCACTCAGCTTACGAGGAAAAATTTCTTAGAATTTAAAAGCAAAACCCCAGGACAGGCAAACTATAAATCTCAGCAGCTGCTCAGAGGAAGAGAATGGAGAAGAGAGAAACATGCTGTTAGAATTGACCCAGCATGGAGGCTGGCTACATGGGTGGGGAGGGAAGCTTTAGAGGGAAAGCAAGTACCAGGAAAAGCATTTAGGATCTTGCCACTATCCAAAAGAAAAAGACAAAGTAGAAAAAGTCAGGATTCAGAAAGGTATGCAGACTCAGATGAATCAGGGTAGCTTGTAGCAATTCTGTCAGAGCAGGAATTCTGGGAAGGCAGAAAGAGTACAGTATCTCCTTAAAGGGATAATTATTATTCCCCTTCCTTTAGCATCGTTTAACATGGGCCCGCCTTCCTCAGGGGCGAACATTGGCCTGGGTAATTGACCTGCTCAAGCACAAACCCTGAAGGGAGATGATACATTGTCTCCACCTAGTGGTAGATTCCATTCTTCCTGCTCACACCACAGCATGTAAGTATGGAGGTCAGAGAACTCTGGGGACTTGGTTTCTCCACCATACAAGTAGGTCCCACAGATAAAACTCATGGTGTCAGTGTTGGTGGTAAGCACCTGTCTAAGTGGCTGTCCTACTGCTGTGAAGAGGCACCATGACCGTGGTAGCCCTTATGAAAGAAAGTATTTAATTGGAAGATTTGTCTACAATTTCAGAGGTTTAGTCTATTGTCACCATGGTGGAGAGCATGGCAGCACACATGGCGATACAGCAGTAGCCAAAAGCTAGATCTAGACAAAGAGAAACACTGTGCCTGGTCCGAGCTTTTTGAAATCTTCCAGTCCATACCCAGTAGATAAACTTCCTCCAACAACCTACTCCAAAGCCACACCTCCTAATTCGAATCCTTCTCAAATAGTTCCACTCCCCGTGACTAATCATTCAGATACATGAGCCTATGGGGGGCCATTCTTCAAACCACCGCAGCTCTATTCCCACTGAGCCATTTTGCAAGGCCCCAGAATGCTTTTTTGTTTGTTTTATTTTTAATTTTGTTTTATTTGTGTGTGCGTGTGTAAGAGAGAGAGAGATTGAGAGAAGCTCATTGTCACTTTCTCTGAAAGCCTCTACAAAACTATTCCATCTGTGAACCAGCCTCAGGCTGGGCAAACTGGGGCGGGAGGGCAGGAGGATCTTGCAAATCCGGTCTAGTATCTGAGTGTAGTGTTGTAATTAACGATTAATATTTACTATTGATACATCTTCTGGTAATGCTTGCTGTTAGTCCTAAACACCTGTATAACCAAATCACCACACAGAGACTGGGTTTATTTAGTTAACCTAGAACAAATGCTAGGCAATAGCTACTCCCTCCTAAACCTCCAAGCCCTCATAGTATCCCAACATTTAGATTACCCACATTATACTTGTTTTTTGTAATATATTAGGTCCAGCCCATCTCTCCACCTCATTCCATGATCTCTCCTCCAGCTCTGCCTTCTCCTAGCTCTGCTGGCCCTTTCTCCTCCTACTCATTTCCTCCCACTGTTAACATTGTGTCTAGTTGCTTTATTTTGGCCTGTTTACACAGTGTTGAGACAGGATGCTTAGAATAAGTATCACAATACAATATCTGGATTGAAACAGAGAGTGGGGATGGGGGACCGAAGAAATCAGCATTTGAATAACAAGGGTAAGGTGTATGCATTTCAAAAGAACATTATACCAACAGTCTAGGTGTAGTCGCCCGTGACTACCAATAGTAACCACCTACACAAGGGGCTGGGAATTAAAAGAGACAGAGAACACGAAGAAGTGATGCCAAGACAGTATTCTGATCAAGGCGCCATCTTTATTACAGAGTAAACCACTTATATAGGTTTCCAAGTAAACATATCCAAGCAAAACAGGAGGTTTAACTGAACAAAACAGGAGGTGTAACTGAGCAAAACAGGAGGTTAGCTGAGCAAAACAGGAGGTGTCTGCTGAAAACAACAAGGATAGCGAGCCAGCATGACTTGCACGCACGTGACCATTTCAGGTCCAATGGAATGGCTACCTCATACAGGAATGTTGTAGAAGAGCCCTGGGGTTAGATTTGGCAGTAAAGTAGTGTTGTGTGACTGAAGTAAAGTGTGACTGAATTTTCCAGGGGAGATGAAAATTATACAACACAGGTGGGATGAAGCATGACTGACCAAAATTGCCACTGTGGTGAACCAATTAATTTTTTTGTTTTGTTTTGATTTTTCAAGCTGTGACTATTTATTAACTGACCAGATTACAAAAACACCATGAACAACACTTTAGTTCATCTGTCTAATAAACCTGTTTATTTGGTCTTACCTGTTGACAGCATCTCCACCTCCCACAAAATGAGTTGTCTTTTTCTTCATTCCACCTCATGGAGAAGACAGCTTAAAGGGCCACAGGAAGTTATTTTCCAACTGTGTAGATCTCATGAATTAGATCCTCCATACAGATGATGCCGAAATTACCAAGAGATCAAGGAATTATCTGTCAAGGCAATTCGCTTCTTATTGATTTTGCCATAGCCTCGCTTGTAGATGAGCTCATTCATGGGCTTCAGGTTGGGGTACCCCACGCAATATAATCGAAGCCTTGTTGAGCTTAACAAAGATGCCATTGAAGATCTATCGGAGATAAAGAAGCTGTAGCACCTTCAGACCTTTGGCTTTATACCATTGGTACCCCGGATTCTGATGACAAACGCCAATTTTGCTTCTAAGTTCCCAGCTTTCCTTGCCGTCCTGGCCATCCAATTCTCACTCTGGTACATCTGCCTGTACTCCTTGTGCTAGTGTTTGGCCTTCATGTAGATGAGCTTCCTTCTTGGCTTTCACAGCATCTTCAGTGCAAAGCTTTCCCGCAGGTGCTTCACCTTCAACTACGAAATTCCTTCGCTTTTTCTTAAGGGTTTCTGACACAGCAGGAACCTTCATTTTCTTCTCTGATACAGCCTCCAGCTGGAAAAAGAGGGGTGAGGCTTGTTGTTTGTTTGTTTTTATTTTTGAGACAGGGTTTCTCTGTGTAGACTTCTCTGTCCTGGACTGGATTTATAGACCAGGCTGTCCTCCAACTCACAGAGAGTATTTCTCTACTGGATTTCTTATAGTCTAGAAAGAAGGAACATTTGTCTTCTTATGTAGGCTTGGTCCGCACATGAGGTCTTTGGATGGAGGCTAGCCTTCCCTTTCAAGTTGGAGGATATTTTCATTTCCAGGGGTTCCCTACTTTTTGCAGATTGGACATGACTCTAGAGGAGGCCTACAGCCCTCAGATCTCCCACTATTCTATAGTAGATATTTGACTTTTTTAAAAATTTGGTTTTTCAAGATAGGGTTTCTCTGTGTAGCCTTGGCTGTCCTGGACTCACTTTGTAAACCAGGATGGCCTCCAACTCACAGAGATCAGCCTGCCTCTGCCTCCCTGAGTGCTGGGATTACAAGCTGTGCACCACCTCACCCAACTTCATTTATTTTTTTATTAATTTAAAGAATGTTTATTACTTATTATCAGTATACATGTGTGTACTTGCACATGTACATGCCGGACCACATATGGAAGTCAAAGGACAACTTTGTGGAAGCAGTTTTCTCCTTCTCTCTTTACATGGGTTCTAAGGATAAGACTGAGGTTTGCAAGGTAAGCACCTTTACCTACTTAGCTATGTTATCTGTACCCTGTATGACTTCTCTTATGTTTTTACATTTATTTACGTATTTGCTTTATTATTGTGTGCCTGTGAACATGTATGTTTACATATTTACATTCATGCCATAGCTCTCATGTAGAAGAGACCAGAGGTCAACTTGAGGGAGTCAGTCAACTCTTTGCTGAATGTCCTGACTGACCCTAGTGATAACAGGAAAGAACCTTTTAACCTGAGGCTGGATTAATTCCTTAGACTGGTTCCTCCCTCACTTGCTTGTTTGCTCCAGCCAGGAGAGGCTTCTGCACAAACCTGTCAAAAGTGCATCCAAGTTAAACTGTTAGCACGCCATTGCCACCCTGTGGCTGATTTCGGATCAGCACTAGAATGCAGACCATCACATGCACGGGCGTGATTAGGACCGTAGTTGCTAGCTGGTATTGTCTGTTCTGGACAATGGGTTATGACGGGTGCTGATATCGTTCTCACAATAGAGCATGTAATTGAAGACCTTCCACTCAGCTGTCCCATGCCCTGAGTACAGTGACAGGCAGTGCTGGAAGCAGCGGCAGGTCTATCATTTGTGTGTGTGTGAATGCTAAGGGGTACAGTGCTCTCTACCAGTGTTGTAGACCTATGTCCTCTGAGGAGGACAATCAAAAATCATCATTAGATCAGCTGTGTTTACTTAAAACACAATCAAGGCTATGGACTGCTACATTCCCTCATGGAATGAGAGGGTCATTGGACCCTCACTTGAGTATTCATTTGCTCCTCTGAGGCATTCTGTATGCAATTCCGCCATAACTGCATGGGGTGGTCTGGGGCAGTATCTCGTGGAGAGGCTGTATAGAATCCAGGGCCTAACTGAGGGAGGCTCCATCTACGCAGCCATGGAGGAGCCATCATCTATGCTAGGAGCAGACTTTCTAATGTTTCTGCATTGGCATCTTTCATGCTCCTGCCTGCACCCCCTCACCTGTGCTTTGTAAGTAAGCATAATAACTGCATGGTCTCCCAAGTCAACTTCAGAGAAATTGTATTTGGCTTGCTGTTGGGATCTTTGGAAAAGGGTGGTGACTGTTACTTATATCTCCCCAGGGAGGGAAATGCCACACAGCCTCTCACTTCTGTAGGGCTCAAGTCTTCTCCTAGCAGTTAATCAGTGTTATTATTTTTGTGTTTCTGCATCCATCCCAGTCTGCCATATGCATCATAGACAGTAGGACTGCTGGTCCAAGGTCTGGGTGTTTGCCCCACATCATGGGGCTATTCTTGGCTTTTAGATGGCTGCCTCCTTGCTGTGGGAAGAGTGCAGAGGGGTGAGGGGGGAGAATATCTTTCTTCTAATTTTTCTGAGACAGAGTTCTGTGCGTTCCAGGATGGAACTGGGCCTATCTCTCAGTTAGTAAAGTGCATGCCCAGGATGATGAAAGCCGTAGGTTTGATCCCTATCACCTCATAAAACTGGGTGGGGCAGCACATACCTGTAATGCCAACATTTGGGAGATAGAAGCAGGGGGATCAGGAGCCCAGGTAATTCCAGATTATATAAATACAAGGCCAGCCTGGACTATTTAAGACTTTAAACAGACAAAAATGAGGCTGGAGAAGTGGCTCAGTAGTGAAGGACACTTGGTACTTTCTCAAAGGACCCAGGTTTGGTTCCCATCATCCCCATGGTGGCCCACAACTGTCTGTAACCATAGTTCTTGTGGAGCTCCATGGACACTGCACGCACACGGTTCACAGATTCACATGCAAGCAAAACACCCATAGACGTAAAAGAAACAATTCTTTAAAAACAACATGTATTTCAGACTGGATCTTGTTATGCAGCCAACGATAGCTTTGTACTCCTGACAATATCATTCACAACATGCAGTTATCACTATTATGTCTTTGTGGCTTTGGAGATGGAATTCTTTGAAAAATAAATTTTAATTTATTTTTGCATTATGGTGTGTGTATGGGGATGATGGGTTACTACTGTGAGTATGTACATGTGAATGCACGTACCCAGAAATCCTGAGGTAATGGATTTCTCTGGAGCTGTGGGCTTCCCAAATGTGTTCTGGAAACTGAGCTCTACTGCTCTGCAAAAGCATTGTTAGTCACTGAGCCATGGCCTAAAAAATCCAGATTGATTGATTTGTATGCCTGTGTGTGTGTGTACGTGGGAGCACATGTGAAAGCTGCTTCTTTCCTTCCACCATGTGGGCCCAGGCACCAAACTTAAGTCATTAGACTCGGTGTCAAGTGCCTTTACCTGCAGTCCACCTCAGCAGTCCCAGAAACCAGGACCTCATACTAGGCAAATACTCATCTTCTGAATTATATCACCAACCATTTTAAACTTTATTTTTGAGACAGGGGTTTCCTAAATTTTCCAGCTTGGCATTGAATCCTAGGCAATCCTTGAATTCTTGATACTTCTTCCTTAGCCTCCAACCACCAGGGCCGCCTTATCCTTGTTTATTTATTTCTAGATGTTGACGATGTCATATTTGTATATAATGCATTTCAGTCATTGTTTCCCTCAGCCCACCCCATCCATATCTTCCCTCATCACACCTCCCCATCCATACCTTCTCTCATTGCCGGCTGTGTCCTTTCATCACCCCGCTGTGTCCTTCCCTCACCCCACCCCGTCCATCCCTTCCCTTATCACCCATGTGTCCTTCCCTAATCATCTTGCTGTGTCATTCTTGCAGAACCCCACTTATTTTTTTATACTAAACTTCAATAGTAAGGAGATTGTTTTCCAGAGGTCCTTGAGCCCTTATGGCAACTAAGATGACAAGGGGGTATTGATTGGATCTGTAGCCTAGTGAGGCAGAAGCGGAAGTATCAGGGAAACCCACCTTTTGCAAATGACAATCGATGTGATCTTAGGGGACAGAGCCCTTAACTGGTGGGTCTGCACAAAGTCCAGGGAATGCCAGAACTAAGTCTAATTTTTGGACGCTTCAGTCAGTGCCTGCATAGAACTAGAGTCTCTCCTGATCTAGCGAGGTAAGTGTTGCACATTTAGTACCAGATTCACTGTAGTTAGAGAAACAGTTTTCTTTGCCTCTCCGATCACCCACAGTGCTGTCACAAGTTCGTCCCTTGCTTCCTGCTGCTGATATCCTGCAGACTGGAGCTGCAAGAATGTAGAAATGCCCATTTGCTCTAGGTGGAGCACCTTGGCAGTAAGGTCTACAAAGTAGGCTGCAGACATAGGGCTCTCTGTGTATCTTTTGTTTTGTTGTTGTTCTTGCTTCAGTTTTTTAAGACAGCGTTTCTCTGTGTGTAGCCCTGGCTGTCCCGGAACTCACTCTGCAGACCAGGCTGGCTTTGAACTTAGAGATCTGGCTGCTTCTGTCTCCTGAGTGCTGGCATAAGTGTGCCACCACCGCCCGGCTGTGTTTGGATTTTTGAGACAGGGTCTCTATTTAGCTCTGGCACTCTGGCTGTCCTAGAACTCACTATGTAGACCAGGCTGGTCTCAAACTCAGAGAACTCCCTGCCTCTCTGCCTCTGACTTCCACTTTCATGGTGTATGTTTTCGAGGCAGGATTAACAGGAAACTAACAGCCCTGACTTACTCTTTTGTTTGTTCTCTAGACCTAAATAATAACCTGTTTAGGTCTAAAAGAGTTATTTGGGGCTGGAGGTTGTGGCTCAGCAGCAAAGTACTTGCCTAGAATCCACTGAGGGGCTAGGACAAGGCTCAGCAACACAAGAGCACTTGCCTAGAGTCCTCCAGTGAGGGGCTGTGGGTGTCTGTGGCTCCATGATAGAAGGGAACTTGTCTAGCATACACAGAGCTCTGGTTCCAAAAAGTTCAAACCTCTATGCCTGGCACAGCACATATCTGTAATCTTCTATCTCAGGAAATGGAGGCAGGAAGGTCTCAGGCCTGCCTAGTACACAGTGAGGCCATGTCTGAAAAAAAAAAAGACTTGAAAAGTTTTTTTTTTTTTTTTTTTTTTAAGACAGGGTTTCTCTGTGCAGCACTGTCTGTAGACTAGGCTGGCCTGGAACTCAGAGATCTGCCTGCTTTTGCCTTTTTGCTGAGATTAAATGCACACACTGTTACCACCTGGCTCTTTTCAAGTCTTTGTATTGGGCTGGAGAGATGGCTCAGCAGTTAAGGTCCTGAGTTCAATTCCCAGCAACCATATGGTGGCTCATAACCATCTATACTGGAATCTGATGCTCTTTTCTGGTATGCCTGCATACATGCAGATAGAGCACTCATAGTTTAAATAAGTAAAATCTTAGAAAAAAAAACAGTCAAGTCTTATGTCTAGGTATAAGTAGTTCAAGGAACATGAACCAATGAGATGGCTCATTGGTAAAGGTATTTCACGTTAAGTCTGATGACCTGAGCATCATTTCCAATAATCATATGGTGGAAAGAGAAAACCAGCTCCTGTAAATTGTCCTCTGACTTCTACACACACACACACACACACACAGACCTACATACTAAACAAATGTAGTACTACTAATACAATAAGGTAGAGATTAAGAAGAAATTCTTGCTTGGAATTTATTAAAATTATGTTTATGTTGTGTGTACATGTGTGTGTATGTGCATGTGTGCCTGTGTCACAGAGCATGTGTTGTGGTCAGAGGATGACCCTCAGGAGTTGATTTTCTCCTTCCACCAAGTAGATCTGGGGCTCAAACTCAGTTCATCAGACTGGGCACCAGAGGCCTCTACCTTCTACGCTTTCTTTCCCTCCCTTTGTTTTTACAACTACTGCGAGAGAGGATGAAAGAAGAGAAAAAAGGAGCAAAGGAAGAGGGCAGGGGAAGAGAGAGGAGGGGAGGGCTGAGGATAAAGAGATAAAATCTCATGCCATGAAACTATAACTTGAGTTTAATTTGATAAAACGATAAACTAAAAATATCTAAAAGACTATAAATGTGCTGTGTAGTTCCCTGTAGTGTGGAGAACTATGAATGTTAATTACGGTTGTCAATGCATTACCTTTTTCGCTTCTATGACTCCATCATTTGAAGCATAAGTCTCACAAAATAACCTTGCAGGCATCCAAAGGCATTAGAGATGGTGGTCTGCCTTGATCCTCTGTTGCCCAGGTAACAATGTTATAATTGACAACTCTGAATTCCCAAGCATCAGAAAATCTGGTAAAAACAATTCCTGTCAGATCTGAAGGCACTCATTAGCACACCATGTTGTTTTTCCTCCCACTCTTATGATGCGGAAAGATTAAAGGACTCAAGACAGTGTGAGATCCTTTTTCTTTCTGTTTTCCATGCTAGACAAATGCTCTCATGCTGAGCTACACCCTTCAGCCCTAGTGTGTTTCATTTTAGTGAGATAATTGATGTATAAACTGAGAGGAAGTAGAGTTACCATTGGTTTTGGTTGTTGTGAAGAATCGTTCGGAAAGGCAGTAAAAGGACAGTGATAACATCAGTGAGGTCACACAGGTGTAGCAGATGTTAAAGTTGGTAGAGGAAGTCAGGTGGCACATGCTCCTAATCCTGGCATTTTGGAGTGAAGGAAGACAGATTGGGAGTTTAAGGTCAACTTCCCTGTTTATAGACTTTGAGGCTAGCCTGAGTTGTACAAACCCTTGTCTCAGAACAAATACACAAAAACAAACAAAAACTTGCAGTAAGTAGTGTCACAAGTCTTTACTGAGGAAAGAATTTCTCTCTCTTTCTCTCTCCCTCCCTCTCTCTCATGCTTCTCTTTTTGTGTGTGTGCTTTAAAAATTTTAAATTACATGTTATTACATGTTATATATGTGTGTGCGCACATGGGTGCATGCATGTGCCACGATGAGCATGTGGAGGTCAGAGGACAACTTGTCAGAGTCAGTTCTGTTCTTCTACCATGTGAATCTAAGGGAGCAATCCTGCTTGGTCAGGCTTGGCAGCAAGCACTTTCATCTTCTGGGCCATCTCACTAGCTCACGAATATCTTTTTTTGAGACAGGCTCTCTCCATCTATGTAGCTCACACCATCCTTGAACTAGAGATCCTGTTCCTTGGGCTCTTAAAAGTGCTGGGGTTACAGGAGTGTTACACCACACTCCAGAGAGAAAATGGTTTTCAAACTGATTTCTGGAAGAAGTATAAATATTAATCAGTCAAATGGAGTTAGGTGGGAAAAGTATAGGCAGAGGAAACAACATATCTCAGAGCCTGAAACAAGAAGAAAAGCAGTGTGTTCCAATTTAGTGGTCTCAACCATGCTGGATCAAGGAGTCTCCTAAGAACATTTAGTATGGTGAGATGTTCAGGTCTCATATTATGGCCTTCATTAAAAAATACAATTACAGGATGTGCACCTTGTTTCTGATGACCTGGCTCAGCAGGTAACAGTGCTTTGCGTTCTTAAAGAGGATCCAAGAGTCTCACAAGTGCATGTCATTCTAGTTGTAGGAGAATCTATCGCCCTCTTCTGGTGTCCATGGGCACTGCACCCACATGCACACACATATGTGTAATTAAAAATAATAAAAATGCTTTAAAAGGATGTGAAGACAAGCCAGTAAAAAGTAAAATAAAGAGTGTCCTTGGACCTTTTTTAAAAAAGGGGAGGTTGGTGAGACTTGGGGAGAACAAGAGCTCCACAAAGACCAAACTGAGCAGGGCACAGGGGTCTTGTATGAGATGGTTTCTACAATCAAGGACCATGTGTGGATGTGGCC
Source organism: Pachyuromys duprasi (assembly GCA_028658305.1). NCBI lineage: Eukaryota > Metazoa > Chordata > Mammalia > Rodentia > Muridae > Pachyuromys > Pachyuromys duprasi. The sequence continues at coordinate 29,710,218 of CM053758.1, forward strand.
TGGAACCCCCTCTCAGATGGGGCCCATGATAGCTCGGTGTCGGACTGAAGACCCTAGTGAGGGAAACAGGGACTGTTTCAGTCATGAACTTGATGGCTGACTCTTTGACCCTCCCCCATACATGCCGGGGAGTGACAAACTGGCTAGATCCCAGGGGAGGACATTGCAGCCAGCCCTGAGGAGACAGGATGAGCTGGGGTTGGATGGAAGGGGAGGAGGTCCTCCCCCTTTGGTGGACTTGGAGGGGACGGGGAGGAGGGAGATGAGGGAGGGAGAGGGAAGGTGGGAGGGAAGGAAGGAGGGGGTCTACGCCTGGGATGCAAAGTACCTAACCTGTGATT
>CM053758.1:29710658-29755708 GCA_028658305.1 Pachyuromys duprasi
ACATGCAGGCAGAACACTGTATACATAATAAATAAATAAATCTTTAAAAAATTGCCATCTGAATCACCCGCATTGAAAGCATGGATCTTTTTCTTTAAAATATCTGGTCAAGAAAATCTCTTTTTTAAAACTTTTTTAAATTAAATTCTTTATTAATTACACTTTATTCACCTTATATATCCCTGTAGTTCCCTCCATCCTCCCATCCCAACTCCTCTCTTCCTCCCCCCTCTGCACCCATGTCCCTCCCCAAGACCACCGATAGAGGAGGTCCTCTTTTCCTTCCCTCCGATCCCAGTCCATTAGGTCTCATCAGGAGTGGTTGTATTGTCTTCCTCTGTGGCCTGGCAAGGCTGCTCCCCCCCTCAGGGGGAGGTGATCAAAAAGCAGGCCAATCCGTTCATGTCAAAGACCGTCCCTGTTTCCATTACTATGGAGCCCACTTGGACACTGAACTGCCATAGGCCACACCTGTGCAAAGGTCCTAGGCTACCTCCATGCATAGTACCTGGTTGGACCATCAGTCTCAGGAAGGACCCCTTGGAAACAGACCACTAGGTTCTGTTTCCTTGTGGAGTTCCTGTCCTCTCCAGATCCCACTATTTCCCACTCCCCTCATAAGATTCCCTGCACTCTGCCCAAGTGTTGGCCATAAGTCTCAGCATCTGCTTTGATAGACTGTAGGGCAGGGCTCTTCTGAGGCCCACTGTGGCAGGCTCTTGACCCGTTCCCTACCTTCTCCTTCTTCTGATGTCCTATCCCCTTTGCCCTTCCGGATAGGGACTGGGCATTTTAGCAAGAGTCCTCCCTCTTGATTAGTTTCTTTAGAAGAAGTGCCCAGCTTCTTTTCTCTTAGATGATCTGGTGAGTCTGACAACCAAGACTAGCCATAACAAATATAAAGTACAACTGTGTCCTTATAGAATATAAAAATGGCCCAATCCATCACTGATGTTCCTTCCCACCATGCCCTGGTGCTATACTCAATAGTGTCCCTGTTGGATATGATGTTCAATGGACAAGTTCAACAGCATTTGCCTCTAGCTCTGAAGACAAAAAGAGCTGATGTATGCAATCCATATGATGAGGACTGTGGGGCTTGGTGGATGGCCCAATGGGTAAAGTGCTTGGCAGGCAAGCATGAAGAACTGACTTGGACTTGCCCAGAACCCACAATAAGTCTGACATGGATAAGACGCATGCCTGTAGTCCTAGTGTTCCTACAGCAAGATGGCAGGAAGAGACAAGAGAATCTCTGGAAGCTCGTGGTGAGGTTAAAGGCATGAGCCACTGCTGCCGCCATCATTGAACCTCTCTGTCCACTTTGAACAAGCAAATCCTGCTCGGCCCCTCCTCTATCCCTACTGTTGAAATAGAGCACTAACAGAACATTGTAGTTGACTAAAGCAACTGCAGATTCTGGTGTTTAAAATGTACATGTCCAGGCCAGTGCATAAGGGTACTTGCTGCCACAGGCCTGATGACCTTATTTGGGGGTGGGAGGTACTCATACAGTAAAAGGAGAGAACTGACTCTCTGAGGTTGTCTTCTGGCCTCCAAATGTGCACTGTGGCACAATATACTCCCCCATAAATAAGTAAATATAATAAATAAAAAGCACTCTGTTAGCAAAAGAAATGTTAAGAAGCAATATGGGGGCTGGGTGGTGGGGGCACACACCTTTAATCCCAGGACTGGTGTTGAGCTTCAGACCTGGGACAAGCAGCTGAGGTGCCTTTTCAATCAAATCAGACCTGGCCCCCAGGTTCTCCCAGCATGCCTCAGTCCTGACCTGTTACAGGGCATGCTGGCACCCTCTATGCTGAACTTCCCAGCCCAGGAGAAACCAGAAATTTCCACTTCAAACTGGGCTTCCCTTCTCCCAGGAGTGCTTTTCTATATGATCTGAGCATTTCGATCTCCCTCTCCCTCTGCATCTCTCTCACTCTCCACACACTTTTTCTCTTCTCCCTCCCTTCTGACCCCCTTTCCATGGCTACTTCCCTTGGGAACCTGCCCAAGAGCTGCATCCAATAAACCTGCCTTTATATAATCTAGCTTGGATTGGATCATTTTGCCAGCAGAGAATGCCCATAGCAGAATAATCTCACTTGGGAGGTAGAGGCAGATGAATTTCTGAGTTTGAGACCAGTCTGGTGAATTCCAGGATAGACAGGGCTACACGAAGAAACCCTGTCTAGAAAAAAAAAGTCATCTTTTTTTTCTTAATACTACATCAGGAGAAAGAATAGAAAGAATGTTTTTCTGAGTCATAAAACTAATTTAAGGAATTGATTTGATAAGGTGTTGAGTTGAGAACATTCCCAAAAATATCAATCTTGTTTTCTGGTACAATATAGAGAATGACATGAATATTCATGATGTTACTAAATTATTTCTTTCTCTGTTGAGTAAATCTATACACAGACATGTTGACTACAAGGGTCTTGTGGGTGTCTCAGGCCTTTAAAGATTACTGCCTCATCTTGTGAAAACTTTCAAAGAAATACCTGTAGTTATAATTGGTTTTACTCTCTGATAATTTGTTGATTTGTTGGTTTTATTTTCCATATTCCCAAGAAGTAAGACAAATCAGCTCCATCACGACAAAAGACCCCGAGGGGCATTTTGCTCTTCTTCCAGATACATGCTGGGAGAAATGCAATTAAAAGCTATGACTCACTTGATTTCTTATTTTAACAAGAAGCCTGAGAATTGTTTTCATTTGAATTAGCATATCTGAGCTGGGGTTATAACTCAGTTGGTAGAGTAATTTGCTTTGCATACAGGAGACCCTAGGTTTGCAATAAGCTTCCTTGGTGTGGTGAAATGAGCTAATTCAAGACAAGTTAAAGTATATAAATGTAGGTTTATTGTGAGCAGCTCACTGGTGTTTGTGTGCACAGACAGAGAGAGGGGAGAGGAAACACAGAAAGGAGAGAGAGAGAAGAGAGGGGGCAATGCAGAAAGAAGGAAGGCGAGAGGAGAGAGAGAAGGGGGAACCAAAATGTCTGGATCATATAGTGAAGAGCCTCTAGGGGAAGGGAGGCTCCCCCTGGGCTGCGGAGTTCAGGGTAGAAGGCCATCCACTTTTTGCAGCAGGTAGGGACTGAAGGATGCTGGGAGAACCTGGAAATCAGGTCTGCCTTGGTTGAAGAGGCACTTCAGCTCCTTTTCCAGCGTCTGAAGCCCAGCAATTTGATCCACAACAACCATACCCTAAATAAGCATATCTCTTCAAAGCACTATGTAAGGCTTATCTGAATGTCTATTTTATTCATTTGTCACAGCTATTTTTAGATTTATTTATTTATACATACTACGAGTATGCATGTTGTGTCTACATGTATGTATGTAAACCATGTGCATGTCTAGTGCCCAAAGAGGTCAAAAGAAGCCATTGATCTTCTGGAACTGGAGTTACAGATGGTTGGGAGCCATCTTGTGAATGCTGGGAGTTGAACTCCCAACCTCTGCAAAAATAAGTTTTCCTAACTGCTGCCATCTCTCTAGACCATGGCTAAACTTTTTTTTTGAGACAGGAACTCTGTCTTAGTTATTTTTTTATTGCTGTGACAAGACACTATGACCAAAGCAATTTATAAAAGAAAGCATTTAATTTGGGGCTCACAGTCAACAATCATCATGGTGTCATGTCCAAAGGAAACTCCACTTCCTCAAATTTTTTTAGACAAAAGTCAGCATCCTCAAGAACTTGTAAGGGCAGGTCTCTTCTATCAAAAGGAGCCATTCCCCTCATCACTGGCAGAAGAGACAAATGGCTGTCTGTGAGGCCTGTTAGCATACCAAAGTGGCAGGCTGGCCTTCAGACTCCTTCAGTAAAACCTGATGCACATTTCAGAGTCCATGCTTGCATCCTAACTCCTCTCAGCACTTCCTCTCCAACCCGCCAAACATCTTCCAGCTCAGGAGTGTCCTTCCCACCAGCTACTCATTTCTTATCACTGTGCTATTTCACCTAGGCACTCTCTCTCTTCCCCACACTCTCTGTCTTCACCTCTCACTCTGTTCACCCTCTCCACATCTCTCTCCTCTGCTCCTGCTTCTCTCATAGCCAGGGCCAGTCTGTTGACTAGGTTCAGTCTACTACTTTCTCGCTCTGCTTTGGACTCTTCCAGATACTTCCGGCTGTTCACCCTCATATCTGCAATAAAAACCTTCCCTTTAATGATACCATGTCATCATTTTATACATATGGTAGGGAACATGGCAGCAGGCAGGTATGGTGCTAAAGTAGTAGCTAAGGCTTAGGTTTTGTTTTTTTTTCAAATACCTACTTTATTTAAGGTTCTTAAACTTCTTTACCTCTCTTCCAACCCGGGACCTTAGAAGGTAGGAGATTAGTAGGCAAATGGGTTGTAAACCTCTTTTATCTACTTCCTGCTGGCAAGGGTCCTGGTTCTTTAGGTTTACCAAACTCAGTCATCAGGGTACCTGCAGTCTAGTCAAACAACAGAGCAGCAGCAGCAGCACTCATCATCATCAACAGAATAATTCAGTAGAAGCGGCTAGACTCCATCCAAATGGCATGAATCCACCAAAGTGTCAAAACTCCACCGAAGCAGCCCAAGAAGTTTCCTGGAATGTTTCTCTCTTTGAAGACCAGTGAAGGATGTGAACCTTAGAAATGCAGAAAAGTAGAGATGCAGAAAGCGTTATCACTGTCTATGGGCTTCTATTTATAATCCACACAAGGATGTTTTGCAGCTCGCAAAAACCACACCCCTTGATGAAGGTAGCTTCCAGCTGCTCAACAACAGAAGTCCTCTCAAGGGGGCTATTTTCTTTGTGGGGGGGTTGTTTTCCAGAAGGGAAAAACATTCCCACATCCCACACTTGGGACCAAAACAAAAAATATTCACATGATACAACTGAGATTCCAAAGAAATCAGAAACTTCCACTTCAGAAAGCTTACATCTGATCCACAAACAGGAGGCAGAGAGAGACAGAGAGAGAGAGAGAGAGAGAGAGAGAGAGAGAGAGAGAGAGAACTGAGAATGGCATGAGTTTTTGAAACCTCTAAGCCCACCTCTACCTGCCCACCATGACACAATGACACACCTCCTCCAACAAGACCACACCTCATAATCCTTCCCAAACAGCTCTACTAACTGAGGATCACACATTGAAACATATAAGCCTATGGAGATCATTCTCATTCAAACCACCAAAGTCTCATGTAGCCCTTGGCTGACCTGGAACTTGTTATGTAGACAGGCTGACCTTGAACTCATAAATCTGCCTGTGGTCTGCCTTGCAAATATTGGGGTTAAAGGTGTGCATGACCAAACATGGCTTTAGCTATTTCTTAAAAAGATTTATTTTTAAAAAGTGTGTGTGTGTGTGTAGCATGCAGGTGCCCATGAAAACCAAAAGAAGGAGTCAAATTCCCTGGAGTTCCAGGCAGTTTTAACCTGCCTGATGTGGGAGCTGGGTGGTCTTCCTCCTTCTTCTCTTCCTCTTCTTCTTTTGAAACACACCTTATGTAACCCATTCTGTGCTCGAATTCTCTGCAAAACAGGATAACTTTGAACTATTGAATATCTTAGTTTCACCTCCTGAGTTCTGGGACCAGTATTATAGATATGCACCACCATGACCAGTTTTTATGGTACTGGAGTGAACCCAGGGCTTTATGCATGTTAGACAAACACATTACCAACTGACTTGCATCCCCGGCTTTGGCTCCGCATGTTATAAAATGGTAGAATCACATTTTAGTGGCACCCAAGAAAATTTGAATGCTGACTAGATATTGGCCTGTGTCAAGGAAGATGTGAATTTTCCTGATGTGACACTCTCTGTGGTGGTTAAATTACTTTCAAAAGTAGTTCTTATCCAATAAGGATAGCCATGTACTGAAATAGTCTGAGCTTAAAAAGATGAGTCCACAAGAGGGAATTTCCCTATCAAGTATAACAGTTTCGTGGTTGCCGTTGTTGGCTTGTTTGTGGTTTGACAAAGGCTTATGCTCCCCAGACTGGCCTCAGACATGCTCTCCAGCCAAAGAAGAGTTTGTTCTCTCAAACGTGCCACGAGGGCTGGTTTGATGAGGGGCTGAGTATCGAATCTGGGGTGCTTGTTATGCATGCTAGGTAAGCACTTTACTGACACTCCTGGCCCTGTAACGAACATTTTCATAACTTCAGAATTAGCTGAGCTAACTCCAACCTGAAGGCTATGTAGCTTGTCCCATGTCTACTCCTGAATCACACTGCAAAACTGCTCTGTGGTCTGATTTCTAGACATTTTTGCATTCTTTTAGAACCCCACCCCGAAAAAAAGATTCAAGTTTAAGATATTGGGGGAGAGAAGGGTACATGAATGAAGTTGCTAAGAATGTTCCAGCCAGAGTCAAGCACTGATGAGCTGCTGGAACCTCACACTCTTGTTTAGTGCTATGGAAGCCCTGGAGGACACTGGGGAGCTAAGGGGTTGGGAAAGGACACACACTTCAGATTTTTTTCCCATCACAACCCTTGGCAGATGTTGCTGGTGGCTGTTTCCAGGGTCATTAATTTCCTAGCACACTCGCAGATGGGTAGAGCGGGCTTTCACCAAAGAGCCTCCAGGCATCAACATGCAGGTGCAAGCGGTGGGGCCAGCATGCACTCCAGATGCAGGCAGGAAGGCAGCCCATCTGCTGACCTGGGAAGCCTGATCAGCCTGCTCCTTGACCTCTGTCTTCCTGTTATGCTATTGTTATTTGGAATGTGCCTGGGTGTTTTGCCTGTATGTATGTCCTCATGCATCTCTGCATGCATGCAGTGCCTGCAGAGGCTGATAGCTCCATAGAATGGAGTGGGTCCTCAGCTTCTCTCCAACAAATGAATAAATGTAATAAAATGTTTAAACTTGGCTATTTGGGGGAAAGTAGATACAGCCACTTATTTGGATAGCTAAATTTTTTATCAGCAGCTGTTGGAAACAAAGGCAATTTTATTTCCTACTTTTTAATTTGGATGCATTTTTTTCCTTGCTCAGTTGCTGTGGTTATCACTTCCATTCTGTGCCCAGTGGCCAGGTCAGAAGTAGCCATCATGATTATCTTAGTTAATTCTATAATAACAAAATGTCTTAAACTAGATGTCATGAAGGATAGAGAAATTTATTTCTCATAATTCCGGAGGTGTTGGAAGTCTGAGATGGAGTCATTGACAGGCATGAGGAGGACCGCTTCCTGCTTAGAAGACACCTCGTGGTATCTTTACCTGTTAGGAATAGTAAGAGAGCACTTAAGACTCTTAAAAAATATATTAGCCAGGTGTGGTGGTAAACTCCTTTAATCCCAGCATTTGGGAGGCAGAGACAGGCAGCTCTCTGAGTTGGAAGCCAGCCTTGTCTCTATAGTGAGTTCCAGGCCAGCTAAGTCAATATAGTGATACCCTGTCTTAAAAAGCCAAGAAAAGGGGTTATTTTTATTCTTATTATTTTTTTAAAGATTTATTTATTTTATGTCTATGAGTACGCTATCTGCACGTATACCTGCATGCCAGAGAGGGCATCAGATCCTAGTAGAGATGATTGTAAGCCACCATGTGGTTGCTGGGAATTGAACTCAGGACCTCTGGAAGAACACACAGTGCTCTTAACTGCTGAGTTATCTCTACAGCCCTTATTTTTATTTTTATGTGTGTGTGTTTTACCTGCAAGTATGCCTGTATGCCATGTGTGTGCAGTGCCCACGGGAGCCAGAAAAGGGTGTTGGATTCTCTTGGCCTGGAGTTACAGAGGGACGCCAGCCACCATGTGGATGCTAAGAAGTGAGCCTCAGTCCTCCGCAAGTGCTCTAACCTCTGAGCCTTCTCTTTAACTTCCACTTGGACTCTTTTAAAAGGTACTAATTCTCTTCACTGGAGACCTCACCTTCATTTCCCACAGACCCCCAGCTCCTAATACTACCTCTTAAGTTAGGTTTTTGTGTGTGAGTTTAGAGGAATAAATATTCAGAACAGCGCTTTGGCTTGTTCCTGATATTAAGAGAAGTTTTCAGGGGCTGGGGAGATGATTCAGAGGTTAGTTTTCTTCCAATAGACTTGAGTTCAGTTCCCAACACTATGACAGCTGACTCACAACAGCTTCTAACTCCAGCTCCAGGAAACCCAGTGCTTTCTTCTGACCTCCACAAGCATACACACACATACACACACACTTTCTATGAATTAAAATTTATTCTTTGAGCATTTCATATATGTAGACAATGGAAAATGTTAATATCTATCCCTTTCAGCTTTCTTCAGATCACTCTAATATATCCCTCTCCTAATTTCATGCTTTCTGTACATAAATAACCCACCATCTTAGGCACTCTTCTGCTGTGAAAAGATACCATGACTATTATAAAAGAAACATTTAGGCAGGTGGTGGTGGCTACTGCCTTTAATCCCAGCACTGGGGAGGCAAAGGCTGGCAGATCTCTGAGAGAGAGCTCCATTAGAAAGAAACAAACAAACAAAGATTTAATTAGGGGCTTGGTTACAGTTTAAGAGGCTTAGTCCATTGTCATCATGGCAGACATGATGCTGGAGAAGTAGTTGAGAGCTACGCTCTGATCTGTAAGCAGCAAAGAGAGAGAGATTAGGCCGGGTATGGGCTTTTGAAACCTCAAAACCCACCCCCAGGGACACAGTTCCTTCAACAAAGCCACAGCCCTTAATTCTAATTTTTTCAGACTAAGCATTCAAATATATGAACATATGGGGCCTGTGGGTGATTTGAATAAAAATGAGCCCATAAGCTCATATATTTGAATACTTAGTCATCAGAGAGTGATACCACCTGGGAAGGATTAGGAGGTGCTGCTTTGTTGGGTTAGGTTTGGCCTTGGAGGAGAAAGGTTGTCACTGGGGATGGGCTTTGAAGTTTCAAAAAGCCCAGGCCAGGCCTTGTCCTTCTTCCTTACCTGCTGCCTAGGGATCGGGGTGCAGCTCTCAACTACTCCAGCATCATGTCTGCCATGCCTGCTGCCATGCTTCCTGTTAAGGTGACAGTGGTCTAAGCCTCTAAAACTGGAATCAAATCCCCAATTAAATGCTTTCTTTTCTAACAGTTGCAGTGGTCATGGTGTCTTTCCAAGCACCGAATAAGACGATGTTGAGATTTAGACCCGGGACAAGCAGCTGAGGTGCCCATTTAACCAGAGCAGACCAGGCATCCAGATTCTCCCAGCATCCCTCAGTCCCCAACTGTTACAGGCCATGGCTGGCATATCCTGCCCTCTTTCCTTGAGCTTTCCATCCCAGGAGCTGGGCTTCCTTTCCCCCAGAAACTCTTCGTTACATAGACCAGACATTTTGTTCTCTCTCTCTGCATTTCCTCTCTCTTCTCTGTGTGTGCATGCTTTCTCTCTCTGCTTCCCCTTCTGTCTCCCTCTGCATGGTGACGTCACTGACCCCCTCCTGTGAGGTTAATGAAACTGCCTGAACTGCCCCCAATAAACCTGAATTTTTACTTTCAGTTTGGCTTGAATCAGCTTATTTTGTCAGTGGAGATAACCCATCAGACAAGGTCATACTTACTCAAACCACCATCCCTATTATGCCAAATCACTGCTGCCCATATGCACATGGGTATGTGGACATTCAGTGGAACATGGGCAATCTACCAGTGTCCATACCCTATAAAAGAATGTTCTTCCAGGCCTGGAGAAATGGCTTGGCAGAGGACCTGGGTTCCATTCCCACAATCATCTGTAACTCCAATTACAAGGGATCCAAAGCTCTCTTTTGCCCTCCCTGAGCACTAGACACATGCATACTGAACATACATGTGTATGGGCAAAACACTCAAACACAAAAATAAAATAAAAATTTTTGAGACAGGGTTTCTCTGCGTAGCCCTTGCTGTCTTGGAACTCAATTTGTAGACCAGGCTAGCCTTGAGCTCTCAGAGATATTCACCTGCCTCTGCCTCCATAGTGCTGGGATGAAAAGCTTGTGGCCTGGCTGAACAAATCTTACAAAATATAAAAAAGAATAATTCCCCTCTTTCCCAGCCCGGACTTGCTTTGTAGACCAGGCTGGCCTCTGCCTCTTGGAGTGCTGGGGTTACAGGTCCGCGCCCCCAAGCCTTCTAACAGTTCCATAGTTAGAGGTGGGACCTCAACTCCTCCCCCATCCGGTCTTGACTTTTATCTGGCCCGATCTTTGGCAGATAGTCACAACTGCTATGGGTCATGAGTGCAATGCTCATGAGGTGTCGGACTCTTCCCTTTCTCTCAACAGTTTAGAATTTTGTTTGTTTTGTTTCTCAAGTTTTCAGACTATTTTATTTTATGTTTTGCCTGCGTGTATGTATGTGAATCATATGTGAGTGCAGCACAAAGACAATTTTATTTCCTCATTTTTAATTTGGATAGATTATTTTTCTTGCTTAGTTGCCCTATGCCCAAGGGCAGAAGAGGCCATCAGATTCCCCTGGCGCTTGAGTTACGGATGGTTGTTTGTTAGCAGTGGGTGCTGGTGACCGAATCTAGGTCTTCTGCAAAAGCAGCCAGTGCTTTTAACCAGTGAGCCATCTCCAGCCTCTGCTTCTCACTTTCGTAGTAGAGACTTTTCACGGCTATCATGATGCCTCTGGTTGTAAATTCACGTTAAAAAAAATTAAAAAGTTTTGGTCACATGTTACAGGAACAGGGGATGTGTAATGTGACGAGTTGTTGAGCTGGTTCCTACAAAGGCTGGTGTCTCGTTCTTTGAGGAGCCTATTGTCTCCTGCAGGTAGGTGGCGCTGTTGTAGCATTGCTGAAGCAGAGGTTGGCAGCGTGGTTTGTACTGTCTGGAATACACAGTTACAGTCACTCTCTTCTCATTGTTAATCATCCATCTCCTTTTCCTAGAGAAGAACCTAGAATTTTCTCTAGACCAGCATGAGACCAACATGTCTTAAAAGAAAAACTCCAGTATTATTCTAGGTTGGGAGAGGGTTGGTAGCTTTTAAAGATTAAGTTATAAGCTGGGTGGTGGTGGTACATACAGCTCACTGTTGGGGAGGCAGAGGTAGGCCTGTCTCTGAGTTCAAGGCCAGCCTGGTCTATACAGATCCAGTTCCAGGACAGCCAGAACTACACAGAGAAACCCTGTCTCAAAAAACAAACAAACAAGTCTAGGTTGCACTAAGAGAGGGCTCCCAAGGACTTTTCCATATTCATGCTTAATTGTGCTATTTTCAACCTTGGCCGGGTTTGGCTGGGCCCACTTCTCTGCAGTAGTCAGCAATTAACGTAAAGATGTGCACCTAGCCAAAGTGCTGAGTATGGGTGACTATTGGGTGCCCTACACGAGACATTTGTACCCTGGCTCAGGGAACACGGAAGCTGAGGAGAGAATGTGGGGGGCAAACTGTGCTGTGAAGTGCTGTCTTCAGGTCACTTTGCATTGCAGCTGTAGTTATCTGAGCAAATTCAAGCCCACAAGACTGGTCACCATTCCAACAGTTGGCACCAAACTGGACCCAGTGGGTATTTAGGGTTACCATTGTTGCGATGAAACACCATGACCAAAAGCTACTTGAGGAGGAAACGATTTATTTGGTTTCCATATCTGGAGTCACAGTTCCCTGAAGGAAGCCAAGGCAGTAAGTCAAGCTAGGCAGAACCTGGAGGCAGTTGGTAATAAAGAAGCTCACTGGCTTGCTCCACGGGGCTTGCTCTGCCTGCTTTCTTATGGAAGCCAGGACCACCAGCTAAGGACGTGGCACCACCGACAACGGGCTGAGCCCTCCTCCTTCAATCACTAATTAACAAGCGTTCCACAGACTGGCCCACAGTTCAGTCTCAGGAAGGCATTTTCTCACCTGAGGCTCCCTCCTCTCAGATGACTCTAGCTTGTGTCAGTTGGCATGAAAGTCGGCACAACAGGAGAAAAGGAAGTGGGAGGAGGGTGTGTTGTGGGTGCCTGGGAGAAGTGGGAGTTTAGAGTTGAGGGGTGGAAATGCTTGAGATGTATAGTTTCCATGTATGAAATCATAAAACAAAACGAATAAGAGATATTCTATTGAGCCAAGTCAAACTGCCCAAACAACGAAAGGTCAGAGGTCAGGTCCGTGGTAACTAGTATTTGATGGGCATTTTCTCAGAAACTTGGTTGGAGTGCACGAATAAGCTTAGAAGTAGGTGGTTGAATTCTGTGTGGTGGGAGGCCTGTGTGAACCATGCCAGTAGGAAGTGGCATGATAGTGTCGAGAGATCCTACCCTGATTATCACCTAGAAACAGAAGCTGTGGGCCACCTCTGAAAACTGAAACCTGAAGGAAAGCCATGGCTGCTGGTGGTGGAATCAGCGTTTAAGAGGAATGGCAAGCTGAAGAGGCGTTCTTGGGAAAGCGTGTGAGAGGGCAGCATGAAGGACCAGTTCTTACTCTTGCTCTGTCTTGGTAAGTCTGAGGGGAGCAGGGCAGTGTGGGGTGGGCGGATGGCTCATGGAGGCAGATGGATTCCTGAAGACAGTGAGGGAGCTAGTGAGGCTGAAAGGATAAGTGAGTACGGTTTATTCTGTGAGCATGTGAGATTTTCCTGTCGCCTCCAAATCAGTAGGTTCTGAACTTCTCAATGGCTTTCTGCCATATGAACGAGAAGACATCTCCAGTCTTTCTTTTGTATTTGTTGTATGTGTGTTGTGTGTTGTGCATGGTGTGTTTGTGTGTGTGTGTGTGTGCATGCAGATGAAGATGCCTGTGTGCACACATGTAGTAAGCCAAGAAGAATACTAGCTATCTTTCTTTGTTCTCCCCTCTAATTTTTGAAGTTTCTTATTGAAGCTGAAGCTTGATGTTTCAAATAAGCTGGCTGGGTACTAAGCTTCCTGGATCTTCCTGTCTCTGCTTCCCAATGATGGGCTTACAGGCATGCATAGCCATGTCATGTTTTTATGTCGGTACTGGAGATTTGAACTTAAGTCCTTTTGCTTTCACAGGATGTGTTCTTACCCACTGAGCCAGTGGCTACATCAGTGAAGAAAATGTCTTTCTCTCTCCCAAGCCCATCTACTGCCAAAAAGCTTTAATAAAAACAGCCCAGATATCCAAAAACAGATGAGTAAATAAAGAAAATGAGGTACATATGCACAATGGAATTTTATGTAGCCTTTTTTCCTTTAGAAGATGAAATCATGACATTTTCAGGGAAATAGATGCAACTGTTAATCACGGTGTTAAGGAAAATAAGCCAGATTCAGAAAGACAAATCCTGTGTGTGTGTGTGTGTGTGTGTGTGTGTGTGTGTGTTACAAAATGGATCCTAAGAGGAAAGGAAGAGATTGCTGTGGACATGGATAATAGACAGAGCAATGAATTACATGTGAAAGGAAGACAGAAAGGATGACTGGGATAGAGGAAAAGGAACAAGTTGGAGGTGTTGGGGAGAGGATAGGGGAGGGCATCGAGCGGGAAGGACAGCTGAGAGCAAAGTGCAGGAGCAATGAACGAAGGCATTATGATGCTGGGCTGTGAGGCGACCCTACACCCACGTGGTGGAAGGTGAGAACCGACTTTCACAAGGTGCCGTGGCAGGCATGAGAGCTCCTGGCAAATAAATGTGATAAGAACACAAGGTGATCAGACCCCACGCTTCTTATGCTAACCTGCGTGGAACATGAATAAAAGAAGGGACACAGGGAAACAGCCTTTGTCACTTGGGTTGCTTATGTATTTCCAGTAGCATGCAGAATTATGGGCTAACCTGTGACACGAACAGATCACTATGCCTTGCTTGTAGTTCGTTTCCCAACTACCCCCCCATCTGTCCTCCCTACCTCTCTCTGATTCTTCTCTGTCCTCCTCAAATAGTCCTCACTCTGCTCTCATGTCACGTTATATAGAGCCAACTATATTTTGCAAATGAGAGAAAGTAGAAGATCTTTTGTCTTTCTTCCCCTGTCCTCTCCCAACCCATTTCTCTCCGGTCATGGTATGTAATATGCACGCGCGCGCGCACACACACACAACTAACTTCAAGGAAGGAAGGGTTTATTTTGACTCACAGTTGAGGGATCAGTCATGGTGGGAAGTCATATTGCAGTGGCTCATGGGAGCTGGTCACTGTGTGTGGATAGCCAGAATGGTAAATGCTGGTGCTCAGGACCCCAGATAATGGCACGATGCTGCCCCATGGTTAAGGTGGGTTTCCCGCCTCTATTAAGCTGACCTAGACAATACCTCAAGGGCATTCTTAGAGGCTAATCTAATCTAGGTAATAATCAAAGGCTTTTCACTTAGGCCATTCTAGAGCCTTTCAAGTTGACAATATTAACTTGATATTTTTATATATAAATAGTTCTATCCTTTTTGGTAAGGGGAGATGGTTCAAGACACGGTTTCTCTGTATAGCCTTGGCTGTCCTGGAACTTGTTCTGTAGAACAGGCTGGCCTTGAACCCAGAGATCCACCTGCTTCTGCCAAGTACTGGGACTAAAGGTATACACCAACACCACCAGCTGTACAAATATACTCATATATAAATCTCTCTCTGTGTGTGTTCCAGGCATATAACTGTGGTTGCCAGATTTGCAAAGGAAATGACCTTATCCATAAGCCGTATTGCTAGCTTTGATTAATCCCTGTCATGTGGTTGGTGTGGTCCCTGGCACCCAGTACCTGTTACACATACTTGTTGGGTAGTGACTGTCCACATCTGGCTCCTTTTCTTCTTTTCTGGGTATTCACACTTCTTTAAACCAGTGGCTCTCAACCAGGGTCATGGCTTCAACTTTGCTGGCCCCACCTAAGGGAGACTGGAGGGCAAAAGCTAGGACCTCTGCTGGTTGCCCCACAATGCACAGGTAGACTCCATAGTGAAGAGACACCTGACCCCAGACATTGTATTGAGATTGAGCTGTCATTGTTTATGTGTTCATATGTATTCAGCCTTGCCAACCAGATGACTACAGCTATATAGGTTTGTTTATGAGTTGTCTATTACATTCCATTGGTCTATGTCTGATTTACACACACACACACACACACACACACACACACACACACCTGTGGAAGTCAGAGGACAGCTTTCAGGAACAGGCTCTCTCCTTCTACAACGTGGGTTGTAAGGATTGAACTCAAGTCATCAGACTTGGCAGCAAGTAAGTGCCTTTACTCAGCAAGCCATCTCTCCGGCCCTGCTGTTAGTTAGCAGCTCAAGGATTCTTCTGGTAGAATCATTAGTGATAAAATAGGTCTTGCCCTTGAGAGTTCGTAAAAGAGCGCACAGCCTGGACATCTTGATTTCAGCCACTATGAGCCATTTTGCAGCCTCTTCTGGCTGCCATGGGCACAACATGCATGACATGCAGGCAGAGAACTGACTTGCAGATAGATGGCAAGAGAGTAAACTTACAGAATTACACACTGTCAGGCTTGTATTATTTTGTTACGGTAGCATGCAAGTAGAGACTGATGCCAAATGTGTTCCCATGGGCTGTTGGTGAGTAAGCAATATGGCAGACTCCAGTGTGGAGAACACAGAAAATCCTGGATAAACGAAGCTGGAGTCTGAACTCAGCAGTAGAATCTTGGGATCAGGGAAGGCGATGAGGGAGCTCCAGGCAGGCGCTGTGTCTCACAAGTCCTTCTCTTGCAGGGCTATGTGTTGGGCAAACAGACATAAGTGGGGACTTAGGTAAGTGTCTCTTCAATCAAGCCCCTCCATCCTTTATCCCAAGTATTTAAATTGCTTCATCCCCTTCTTTAAATGGTTTGCAGGGAACAGGATGGTATGCCACACACAACTCTTGAGTTTTGCCTTTCTTCCAGAGTCCATATTCAAGCCCATCCTCCGCGTCTGGCCCAGCTCTGTGGTTCCCACACGGAGCAACGTGACTCTGCAATGTATAACTGTTATGCAAAACGCAAAGTGTGTTATTAAAAAAGAAGGTACTAATTTGGATACCAGGACAATAATTGGTGTGACAGGAGGGTGGATATCTAAATTACATCTCATTATGGGATGGTCCGGTATAACTGAATTCCATCTCAGAGATTTGCTGCAGAGTGATGCTGGCTGCTACACCTGTGAATGCCATGAAGATGAGAACTCGGATGCAATGTCCAGCGATGCACTTCTATTATTGATCACAGGTGACAAGGGGCTTCCTTAGCGTGGTGTGTGTCAGTCTATCAAAGGAAGGAAGGGAGGGAGAAAGGATGATCATCTTCAGAGCATTTGGGGAGGGCAGG
Source organism: Pachyuromys duprasi (assembly GCA_028658305.1). Lineage (NCBI taxonomy): Eukaryota > Metazoa > Chordata > Mammalia > Rodentia > Muridae > Pachyuromys > Pachyuromys duprasi. The sequence goes on from CM053758.1 coordinate 29,726,845, forward strand.
GAGTTACAGTGACAGAAACGAGTACTTTTAGTTATTGTTTTCATTTTTGTATGTGTGTGTTGTGAAAGTGTGCACATGCATGTTTGCATGTGTGCGGGCACCCAAGGGTGTGGGTGTGCATGTCCAAATGTGTGCATGCCCATGGAATCTGGAGGTTGATGTTCAGAATCCTCAATTGCTCTTCCATCTTCTTCACCAAGGCAGGATCTCATAGTTCCCGGATGGCCAGCTTGTTCAGAGAGATCCCCTCTCTTGACCTTCTGAAGCTGGAGTTACGGGGAGGTCCCACATGTAATTATGTGGCTTATGGGGATTCGAACTCTGGTCCTCATGCCTGGGTAGTATAAGGATATGAAAGAATAAAGTTTGTAGGAAGAAGCTGGGCTTGGTAGCGCACACCTGTAATCCCAGCACTCAGGGAGGAAGAGGCAGGCAGATCTCTGTGAGTTTGAGGCCAGCTTGGCCTACAAAGCGAGTCCAGGACATCTAGGGCTACACAGAGAAACCCTGTCTCGAAAAAAAAAGTGTGTAGGAAAAAAATAAAAGATGAGAAATTACGGGACCTCAAACAGCCAGTGTATACTTTATTTAATGCCAGATGGGCATGGTCTCTAGTTCTGACCATGCCATAATTAGGGCACAGAACTCGGTCACCCAATGACCAGAATTCAAGAGATCACAGATCTCATGCTTTTTAAGCCAAGGCTTTGGTAGCTAGGGTTAGGGAAGGAGGAAGGAGGAAGAGAGGTTCCTTAGGGCGACCATGTGATTGCTGGGCGAGTGCAGTAGTCCTGTAACTCCAGCTTCTGAAGGCAGAGACAGTGGATCCAGGAGCTATGAATTGACTGTGAGATCCTGCCTTGGTGAAGAAGGCAGAAGAGCCATTTGAGGAGGATTCTGAACATCAACCTCCAGATTTCATGGGTGAACATATGTGAGGTCGGCTGCTTCCTTAGATAGGCGAGTTTTGACTGCAGTCTGTTGCACCTTTGTGCAACTGCCCAAGATCTGGGAAGGCCTTCCTCTCTCTGACCACAGGATTCTTCTCTATCAGGACACTTACCTAAGCCTTCCCTCCAAGCTCATGAATGGAGCAATGTGATGGCAGGGGGAAATGTGACCCTGCACTGTCAGAAGGCAGATAATGCGACCGAGTACAAAATGTTCATGCTACTGAAGGAAGGAGTTCCATCACCTGTACGGGTTCAGAGTTCAGAAGGAAACAGAGCAGACTTCTCACTCCATGATATGACACCCAAGGACACAGGAAATTACAGCTGTGTCTACCACCAGACAGGAGCCCCTTTCTGGGCCTCGCACCCCAGTGACCGCCTTGAGATCTTGGTGTCAGGTAAGTTTTAAATATTCTCCTTAAAATTATTTTCATAGTTACTGTAGAGATAAAAGGAATTGTTTAGGGTGCTCAAATTAAGCACACTTACTGTTCTTGTAGAGAACCAGAGTTCAGTTCTCAGTATTCACACCAGGCAGCTTACACCCACCTGTAATTCCAGCACTCCATGAGATCTGAAATTGTCTTCTGGCCTCTAAGGACACCTGCACTCATGCACAAATCCTCTCCCCCCAAAAAACTAATACAAATGAATCTTAAAAAGAAAACCATAATTTAAAAAGAAATTATTTAGATATTTTTGTGTTTATTAAGACTTGCTTTATGGCAGTTATGTGGCAGACTTTGCCTGGGTAGATGTAACACATATATGAGCGCGCACGCACACACACACACACACACACACACACACACACTCACAGCGCAGACACCTACTCTCCCCAGAAAGGAGCTCCCAAACTAAAGAAACAGTGCACAAATTGGTGAACCAATGGATTATTACTGGGGTTACCAGCAGGAGTATTGGTGAGGGGCTTCTTCCATGGAGTAGGGATGACTCAACGTCAGCTGCATCAACAGAAAGCCCACACCAGCGTGCCTGAAGGCTCATAAATGCTGCGACGTTGCAGCTTTCTGCACAGCTTGCAGGCAGCTGACAGTCCAAGAATTCTCTTCTCACTGTAGTTGGGCTGGTCAGAGTCTCCTCACCCGGAAGTCGCTGACTCCTTTTTATGTGCTGGGAGGGGCCTTTGAGAATGTTCCATCTCCCATGAGCCTCCTCCTCCTTCCTGCGGGAATGTCAGGATGAAACTGCCTTTCAGCAATGGCCCAAATATGCTCTATTTTGGAAGAAGTTATTCTGAAGAATGTGTATTTCAGTGATGTTGGAAGAATATCATTTAAATGTCTGTTAGGTTCATTTGATTGAACTAGAGTGCAGTTCAATTCTGAGGTTTTTCTAGCGGTATATTGAAGCCATCCATTATTCTTGTCTGGCAGACATATCTGTCACTTTATGTCCATTAAATGGGTGCATCAGCATTCTCTCACGCGCGCTATATATATAGTGAGAGAGAGAATTGTATATATATGTATATATGTTTATTTTTTGAGACAGCATCTTGTTATATAATTTAGGCTTACCTGGAATTTTCTACATAGTCTAGGCTGGCCCTGAACTCACAACCTTCCGACTTCTGCCTCCTGAGTGCTGGGATTGAAGCCATGAGTCACTAAGCCCAACAGAATCATTACAACCTATTTTTTTTTAACATTTATTTATTTATTTATTGTGGACATACACGTACATATGTGTGTGGGCATGTGCATACCATAGCATGCATGTGGAGTTCAAAGGGCAACTTGAGAAAGGCAGTTTTCTCCTTCTACTGTTGTATGCATTGTACACATCAGTTCATCATCGTACGCTTGGTGGCAAGTGCCTTTACTTGATATATCTCACAAGCCTGATCTTACATTTCCTTGATGGATTCTTCTTTTGCTAATACATGGTTATCTTTGTATCCTTTAAATATATTTTTTTTGAGACAGGGTCTTACTATATAGCTCTCCCTGGCCTGGAGAAAGCTCACTGTACAGTCCAGGTTGGCTTTGAACTCATAGAGATGTGCCTGCCTTTGCCTTCTGAATGCTTAAAGGTATGCTCCATTATGCCTAAATCCTATAATTAATTTTGACGTGAACTCTACTTTGTTAGATATAAGTATAGCTATTCTGTTGGTTTGGGGGCATTTACTTGGCATATAATTTTCCATCTTTTCATTTTCAATGTGTGTGTGTTTATAAGGGAAGGTGTATTTCTCACAGAGTGGACACAGTTAATCTTGCTTTTAAAATTCTATCAGTCTGGTTGTCATTTAAATGGAGAAGAAACACCATTACATTTAGGGAAATTCTTTAAATTTTTTTATTTTTTCTAATTTTATTTATTTATTTCATATTTCAAGGCAGGTTTTTTTCTTTGTAGCCCTGGCTGTCTTGGAACTCTTTTTTGTAGAGCAATGGGCCGCAAATTCACAGAGATTCATTTGCCTCTGCCTGAATTTAAAGTGCTAGGATTAAAGATATGCATTTCGGCTCTTTCTCCCTCTCTCATTCTCTCTCACTCTTAGACTTGTTTTTTGTTGCTTGTTTGTTAGTTCTGTTTGTTTTTAAAGGCAGGGTTTCTCTGTGTAGCTCTGGCTGTCCTGGAACTTGCTCTGTAGACCAGGCTGGCCTCAACTCACAGAGATTCATTTGCCTCTGCCTGAAATTAGAGCTCTGGGATTAAAGGTGTGCACCTTGGCGCTCTCTCTCTCTCTCTCTCTCTCTCTGGGTCTATAAGACTTGTTTTTGTTGTTTGTTTGTTTTGTTCTGTTTGCTTTTAAAAACGGTGTTTCTCTGTGTAGCCTTGTTGTCCTGGAACTGGCCACAAACTCAGAGTTCGCATGCCTCTACCTCCCTAGTGCTGGCATACACCACCTGCACTGCTTAGCTTACTTATTTATTGTAACTGTGTGTCTCTGTGTGGGTATGTGCACATGAATGCAGCTCCTGCAGAGGCCAGCAGAAGGCATGGGATCTCCTGCATCTGGACTTACAGGCAGGTGTAAGCCTCCCTTGTGAGTTCTGGGAACTGAGCTCTGGTCCTTTGCAGGAACGGTTCCAGTTCTCAGCTGCTGAGCCTCCCTCCAGCTCTTAGGCCAGTTGCTGAGAGAGATCTCCTAGTTTCTATAATTATTCTGATTGTTTTTCTGGTTGACATAAATCACATTTATTCTTTGTCTACTATTCATGTATTGATTTGCTGTTTTCTTGAGTTGAACAAGATCAGCTCTTTCCTAGTTCTTGATTAAATCTGTATGTAATAATCTTCATTAGAAGTTATCCAATTTCAGGGTTTGAAATATACCATTCCATGCTTCCATGGCTTTTAGGGCCTGTTGAGAGGTCTGGTGGGTTTTTTTGTTTTTCGTTTTTTTTTTTACTTCACATTTTTTTTCTCTTTCAGTTTTTAATATTATTTCTTCGCTCTACTGTCTTAGCATTTTTAACTAAAAAAGCCATGGAGAGGCTTTTTTCTGGAATGTCTCTTTATAACCTGGTATGGGTTTTGTTTGTTTGTTGTTGTTGTGGCTTTTTTGTTGTTGTTTCTTGAGACAGGGTTTCTCGGTGTAATCCTGGCTGTCCTGGACTCTGTAGACTAGGCTGGCCTTGGTCAGATATTGGCCTGCTTCTGCCTCCTGAGTGCTGGGATTAAAGTCATGTACCACCACTGCCCTACATAACTTGGTGTTTGGCTGTCCATTTTCTTTCTTAGATTTAAAAATATTTTACTACCATTCCACTGAATAGGCTTTCTATGTATTTAGTTTGTATCTTAACCCCCTCTCCTCTTCCACAGATCTTAACGTTCGATCTGTCTGCTGATCTCAGGGGTGTGTGTGTGTGTGTGTGTGTGTGTGTGTGTGTATGTGTGTGTTTTCATTCTTTCGAGTCTTCCTGAGGTGTTGGGATCTGCTTCTCACCACAGGGTAAGACCAATGACCACTGTATCGTTCAAAGTTCAAGCCTCCTGCTACCTCAGCTTTTCAACATGTCTGCAGCTGGCCTCCCCATCACTACAGCTGTCTTCCACATGGAAACTGTATCAGAGTGTATTCAGTTTCCCAGACTGTAATCATTCCCTCATTTCAGGCACTGCAGAGTATCTCAATCAGAAAGCCCCATCTCGGAACAGTGCCTGGGTGTGATCCGGCAAGGTATGGAAAAGGTGTAGGGAGCAAAGGGCTGTGAGGGTCACCTAAACAACAAGGATTATCTGGCTTGGACTAAAATGGCTGACACTGAGTATCCAGGGCCAAGAGTCAACAACAATTAAAAAAAATTGGCTGACACTGAATGTCCAGAAAACACAAAAGTAAACAAGTGATGCAATCTGTTATATAACTATTTGTGACAGGATGTCACTTCTGTGTGGTTCTGTATAAATATGACCTTGAGGTCAGAGGCAAGAGCCTTTACCTTTGCAAATTTGCTTTTCTCTGTCTCTCTCTGTCTCTGTGTGTGTGTGCGTGCACACACACACACATGTGCCTGTAGGTCTGTGTGCTTACCTTTGTGTGGTTTTGTGTGCTTGTCTGTGTGTGCCTCTGCCTGCCTATGTGTGATGGTGTGTACCTGGATGCCTGTGATCTGCATGCTGGTAAATAAATATGGTATATCTGCCCACAATTCTCTTCAACCTTTAGGTCGCCTGTGACCCTCCTGTATTCTTTACTTCAGAGTTTGGACCTCACAGATAGAAAAAAAAAACATTCCTAATGCTGACTTGTCCCATAGGATCAATTATTGTCATTCTACATTGCCCACTGGGCTTAGGTTTGTGAAATTTGTAGTTTTAGCCTGCGGATAGGTCAACCTATGTTTTGTTTTAACCAAGGCTTACTTTGTGAATGAGTTTTTGGCTTTTTCTCATTTGTAGAGAAGCTAAGCAGATTGTCTCCACTTTTACACTTAACTTTCTGTTTCTGTAGGGGTTTTCACATGTCCTATTATTTTTAGATTGTTTTTATACTTTAGAATTTCATGCATATACACAATGAAAATGTGTGATTATACCCAGCTCTCATCTTCCTCTTCCATGTCATCATCATTATTATTGTGTGTGTGTGTGTGTGTATGAAGATCAGAAGGGGCATCAGATCTCATGGAGTTGGAATTACGGGTGGTTATAAGGTATCTAACATGGTGCTAGGAATCAAACTCGGGTCCACTGCAGCATGGGAAACCTTCAAGCAGTCATGCATCCTCAAAAATAGAGTGGCTCCTTCTACTCCTGGCAACAACCAACCTCCAATAGCTGCTCAGTAAGGGGAGACCTTCTACCCATCTATGCTAAGATTTTGGTGGGCTTGATCTTGTTCAGGTCTGGTTCAGGTAGCCATAGCTGTTGCAGGTTCAGAGTTAAATAGTTCTGTCATATCCAGAAGGCAGCATTTCACAACACTCCTTCCCGCCCTTGTCTCTCACACTCTTTCTGCTTCTGCTTCTTGTACGATGGTCCCTGAGCTTTGGTGACAGTCGGGGTGGTGGTGAAACAGATGATACAGGCTGAGCATTTGGTCTCTTACTCCTAGCACTCTTATCAAGTCTGCATCTCTCCACTGACTGCTGCCCACTGCAAAAAGAAGCTTCTCTGATCAGTTTCACATACTTTCTTTAATAATTTCTATTTTGCTTTTATTTCATGTGTATGGCTGTTTTGCCTACATGTATGTCTGTACACCAGTTGCATGCCTGGTGCATGTAGAGGCCAAAAGGGGTGCCATATCCCCTGGAACTGGAATTACAGGTGGTTGTTAGCCACCTGGATCCTCTGGAAGAGCAGCCGGTGTTCTCAACTCCTGAGCCCATCTTTTATGGTTTCTAATGCTCTTCCTCTTTCTCTTTTTGGGATGGAGGTAATTCTTTGATACCTGACTCTTTTCATTTTGGGTGTCACTCACCCAGTCATTCATTCACACCTTGGAAATATCTGTCCTAATTCATGTCACCTAAAGCACCAGCCATCCATTACTATGAGGGTTACCCTGTTCCAAGAGACTTTCAGAGACTCCCAGGTATATGGAAGGCATTTCTGCCATCAGGAAGAAACCAGACTCATACCCAGGCCATAGAAGTTCCCCAGTGTTCTACATAGCTTCTGTCTATCCCTGGAGTGGAGGTTGGAATCCAGACCCTGCTCTAACAGCAGTGGTGAAAATAAGTAAAATTTGGGGATAGAATGAATGTGAGAATAGAGGGATTTGTGGGATTTTAGGAAACTAAGAAGCACTAAAGTTAGGAGGTAAGGTAGAGAGGTGGCTGAGGAGAGTTTCAGAAACAAAGGAGGTGCTAAGTTGGCCTAAAGCCAGAGTCCAGCCCTGGGAACATGGAAACCCTGAATGTGTGAACTTAGCCAGAACCTTTGGAGTCCTCTTCAGAACCAAGGACAGTAATGAGAGGTGGCTCTCAGCATGCACTTGTACCTCATTCATGACTGTTTTGCAGATGTTGGCCAAATGTTGGCCAAACAGACACAAGGAGGGACAGTAAGTGACTCAACCACACCCACTCTGAGCTTGCATCCCAAATGTTCTGTTTCCTTCTTGGGCTTCCTGGGAGAAGGTGGATGTGTTGGATCCAGACTGATTTTTGTTTCCCTCCAGATTTGCTTCCCAAACCCAGTCTCAGTGCTTGGCCCAGCTCGGTGGCATCAGAGAACAGCAGCGTGACTCTGCAATGTGTGAGTCCCACTCCGGGCATACAACTTGTTCTCAGAAAGGGAGGTATTATTTTGGATTCCAGGCTGCCACATCATCTGACAGAGAGGACTGCCGAGTTCCATCTGACTAACCTGCAGCCGGGGGATGCTGGGTATTACACCTGTGTGTACCATATAAAGGACTCCCCCAGTAAAATCTCCTCTTCCAGCGATGTCCTCTTACTGTTGGTCACAGGTGAGGAGAGGCAACCTCAGAACAGCATATGGTAATTTTCAGAAAAAGATGAGTGAGCATGGATGGAATGCAGGCAGGGACAAAAGGGGCATCGTCTGAGGCTAGTAAGATGGCTCAGCTGACAGACCTTCAGCTGACAACCCAAGTTTGATACCAGGGATCCACAAGGTAGATGGAAAGATACCCACAAGTTGTGCTCAGACCTTCACATTCCTGCCGTGGCATGCTACCCAGCCCTAAACATAAATAAGAACGCAATTTTAAAAGATGTGGGGAGGACATGAGGTGATCAGGACAACATTGAACACCCCAGCTTTCCTCAAATCTGTAGGAGTGAAAAAAAAGCTCTGTTCAGCATAAGAATGGCCCTACCAACAGTAAGTCAAGGAGGGAAAGGACTTACAGGGCCCTACTCTTTATGACTAAACTATTGGCTCTGGGTAGACTCTGTGTGGGAGGGACCACTGTCTTTAGCTGTACACACTCTGCTGAGCCCACAGATAGCTCCAAAGCAAAGGTCACTCAGATTGTCCTGTTTAGTCTCAGTAGATCCCCAAACAAAATGAGTGGAAATGAACACAAGAGAGATTTATGAGGATGTTAGGGTGGGCATTAGAGGGGATGGGTAAAAATGGTCAGTATGTACCATGTGCAAAAAACTGTCTAAAGCCAATTTAATTAATACATATATGTCTTTTGGGAGTCAGGATAGACTGTGGGAAAGATCAAGCATCATCAGGACCCGTGCAAAACAAGAAGAACGAGTATAGGATTCCAGATGTCACCCCTTCCCCTCAGAACTTGTTTTTCCTACAGGATACTCATCTAAGCCTTCCATTCGAGTCCACCCCTTAGGCTGGATGACCACAGGAGGAAGGGTGAACCTGCAGTGTGAGAAGCCACATAATTTGACAGAGTATAAAATGTTTGCTCTGCTAAAGGAGGGAAGGCCATCCCTCCTACAGCTTCTGAGTTCAGAGAACGACACGGTGGAATTCACCCTTCAGAATGTGACAGTCAGTGATGCGGGAAGGTACAGCTGTGTGTACTTTCAGACAGAAGCCCCCTTCAGGGCCTCACATCCAAGCGATCATCTTGCTATCTCAGTGGCAAGTAAGGGTTTTATGATGACAGGTTTTTTTCCGTAATAAGATATAGTTTATTCTATAATTTTATTGATTCATCACTGTACTCATTTCTTTCTCTCTTAAAAAAAAGATCTATTTTTGAAAATGATGTGTTTGTGTGTATGTTTGCACATGAGTGTGGGTATATGCACATGAGTGCAGTGCACACAGGAGGCAGAAGAGGGCACTGGATCCCCCAGAGCTAGAGTTAGTGATGATTATGAATTGCCTGATATTGGTGCTGGGAACCGAAATCAGATCTTTGCCAATGCTTATATATTTAAATGTTTTCCTCTAACATTTTTAATTTCAGTTCTTACATTAAGGTCTTTGATTCATTTGGAGTTGCTTTTGTGCAGGGTGAGATATAGGGGTCTAGTTTCATTCTACGTGTGGGAATTCAGGTTTCCCAGCACTTGCTGAAGGGGCTATCTTTCTTTCAATGTGAATTTTTGGCACCCCTGTCAAAGGGTCTGCAGCTGGGTGAGTCTGTATCTGCGTTGTCTGTTGCGTTCCATCGGTCCATGTGTCTGTTTTGTGCTGTTGCCATACTGCAACAGCCCATTCTGGAGCGAAGCTGAGACTTCCGGGGGCTCAGATGCCAAGTGAAGTTATTCTATGCTCAAGGCCCACAGACTTCTGCAGTGTGAGGAGACATGCTGATCTGCCACAGATTTCTGTGCTCTGTGAATTTCCTTTGGTCTATGCTTTGCTTATAAAAGTAATTCCTAAAGTATCAAAGGAGATGGGGGAAAAGGAAGTAAAAGAAGGTGTATAAATGAGATAAAGACAAAATAAGTAGAGGAAAAGAGCCAAGGCAGCGTGGCGGCTTGGAGAAGAGCGGTCCCTCTGGGCTCACACATTCCGAGGTCTGCAGTTGGCAGACCCCTTTGGGAAGGGTCAAGAGGCACGCCTTTGCTGGCAAAGGTGTGTCACTGGAGGTGAGCTTTGAAGTTTCCAAAGCCATGCCATTCCCAGTCAGCTCCCTGTCTCAGGCTCGTGTGTCAGGCTGTGAGCTCTCAGCTACTGCCCCAGCACCATGCCTGCCCGTTGCAATGCTCTCCACTATGAGCTGTAACCCGCCCATACTGTAAGCCTGGAATTAAATGCTTTCTTTTATGAGTTGTCTTAATCATGATTTCTTATTACAACAACAGAAACCCTAATCAAGGGGCTGGAGAGCTGGCTCAGCAGTTAAGAGCACTAGCTGTTCTTCCAAAGGTCCTGAGTACAATTCTAAGCAACCACATGGTGGCTCATAACCCTCCATAGTGAGATCTGCTACCCTTTTCTTGCTGCAGGCACAAACACAGGCAAAATAGTGTATAAATAATAAATAAATAAATCTCAAAAAGAAAGAAAAGAAAAAATTTAATAAAATTTTAATTTTTAATAAAAAAGAAAGAGACAAAGAAAGAAACCCCAATCAAGTCAGGCAGAATCCTAGCTGGCCTGATTGTCAGCTTGTCTCAGCTTGGAGTTGTACATGAGAAATAAGAGGCCTCCACTGGGGAATTTCCTAGGTCAGGCTGGTTTGTCTGTTAGGGATCGTCCTGCTTAGTGACTGATGTAGTAAGGCCAGCTCACTTTGGCTGACACCACTCCTCAGGCAGGTGGTCCTGAGGTGTATGAAAGAGCAGCTAAGCACAAGGCAGAGTGAGCCAGAGAGCGAGCTGGAATGCAGCTTCTTTTTTATTTTTAAAGATTTATGTGTATGGGACTTTTATTTGTATATATGTCTGTATATCACGTTGGTGCTAGGAGCCCAAGGAGGTGAGAAGAGGGTGAGGCCCTGTAACTGGAGTTATGGATGGTTTTGAGTTGCATGTGGGTGCTGAGAATTGAACCCAGGCCTTCTGAAAAGTAGCCAATGCACTACTGAGCCATCTCTCCAGCCCTTCTCCATGATTTCTAGTTTTAGTTCCTGCCCTGGCTTCCCTATGATGATGGGTTGTAACTTGCACGATGAGATAAACTCTTTTCTCCCCCAGGCAGCTTTTGGTCAGAGTGTTTCTATCATGGCTACAGAAAAGAAACCAGAACAGACAGAAAGAATACACAGAATATAAGGTTTAAAAAAATCATTCATTTCAACTGTCATAAAACCCAATGTTTTGTGTTCAGGGATTAAAACTGCAAAGAATGGACAGCTGCCCATTGGCCAATGTTCAAGTCAGATGTGGATAATTCTGACTTTGGGGAAGAAGGATGCTTCTTCTAAACAGTGCTGATCATCTTCTCTTTCAGTTTCCCCAAGTGACATATCAGAATACTATACCAAGACTAATATCATCCGGCTGGGGATGTCTGCCATATTTGTGGTCTTTATGGTAGTCTTCCTGGCTGAAGCCTGGAACAGCTAGACCCAGGTAAAATAACCAAGATTTTTCCCTATTTCATGAACTGTTGGGTAGTTATGAGGGTTTTTTCCACCAAATTAATGGAGTTATAATTGAGAAATAAAAAATGGTCGGGTGTGATGGTGCACACCTTTAATCCAAGCTCTCAGGAGGCAGAGGCAGGCGAATCTCTATGAGTTCTAGGCCAGCCTGGTCTACATAGTGAGTTCCAGACCAGTTAAGGCTACATTGTAGGGCTGGAGAGATGGCTCAGTAGTTAAGAGCACTGGCTGTTTGCCCTGAGTTCATTTCCCAGCACCACATAGTGGCTCACAACCATCTATAGTGGGATCTGCTGCCCTCTTCTGTCTGATGCTCTCGTCTGTCATGCAGGCATACATGCAAATAGAATGCTCAATTACATAAATAAATCTCTTTTTAAAAAGGGCTACAATGTAGGACCCTATTTAAAAAACAAACAGAAAACAAAACAATGTAAAAAGGAATAACAAATTTTGCTATCTTTAAATTTTGTTAATTATACATTAATCAACACAAGAAAAAGAATTAATTGTATATTAAATAGCTACACCAATAATTAAATGATTACCACAAAGCAGCTAATGAACCTACTTATGAAAAATTTACTTTTATAGAAAATTCCCATAGTACATTACTGTCACTACACTGTGGTTTTGATCATTACGGGAGTTATCTAAACATCAGGCTTTACTGTGGAGACTTCTCATGGTTTTCCACATGGGCATTAATATCATTTTATGTAGAATGTATTTTTTACCATGTTGCATTATCCTGTTTACTTTATGCATAGATATATTTAACATATCTAGATCACTGAGCAGTACCCTGTTCTTTCTCATTAAAATCAGCTGAAGCCTCAGCTTTGTGAAATATAACATTACCCATGGGGCTGGATAGATGGCTTAGTGGTTAAGAGCACTCTCTGCTCTACAAGAGGTCCTGAGTTCAATTCCCAGCAACCACATGGTGGCCCACAACCATCTATACTGGAGCCTAATGCTCTCTTCTGGCGTGCAGACAGAGCACGCATATATGTGGAATAATACAAATAACAACAGCAGCAATAGTAACAGTGTGTCCTGCTCTTGCAGGACCTGAGTGCAGTTCCCAGCATCCACAAAGGGTAGCTCACAACTGCCTCTATGTCTGACCCCGCCCAGGGACTACGTCCAGCCCCAGGGGGTCTAACAGCCTCTTGTCCTCTGCTGGCCCCTCCCCAGCATGCACATGTCTACCCCACCCCTGCACACAACTTTTAAAAAGCCTATTTTTTAAGTACCTAGTGTACTTTCCAAATATCTCAAGTTGGAGAGGAGAGGAAGTGGGTGTGGAGACCCCAGAGTAGAACCTGTTTGGAGACCCCACAAAATTAATAATTTTCAAGCAGCTGACATGGCTTCGTAGATAAAAGCACTTGTTGCCAGATCTGACAACTGAATTTGGTCCCTAGGATCCCCTTCCCTGCGTCACTCTGTCTGTCAGGGAGTTCAGCTCTCAGTACTTCCTGCCCCATATATTGGCTGACAGCTCCTTATTAAAATCAACCAGCAGACGGACAACATCTGATCATCTGATACGCCTCTTAGGTTGCTGTTAGGCAGGTGAGGAAACCCGGTGGTGGGCCATAGAAATGACACCACCAAAATCCTGCCAGCACTCACTCTCTGCCTGGACAGAACTGAAAATACAACAAACTTATACAATTTAAGGCAGGTCACCCTAACAATTTCTCAACTAAATTCAGGCCTAATCTTCTTTACCCACAGGCCCTATGGCATCCCAGGGCAGCCATGAATCCTTGGTCAAGGAGGACATGCAGCTCTTCAGGTTTCTATGGAGCCTGCACTGCCCACTCTTTGAGAGCTATCCAAGGAGGGGATGACAGCTCTGTCTCTTCATTCCTTCCATAGCATAGAGGACAGAACTGGGCACAGATGCTTTTGGATACTTCACTGTTTTACAATTATTACAATGAAAACTACAATTGTATTTTTCTCTACAGATAAGGCATGTTGGCTAGAACATATACCAACGCCTTTGTACTATGGATCTGTTTCTGTGTTCACAATTATGTTAGTATAATCTATAAGGCTTTATTTTATAATTCCTTTAGAATGCATTTTGTTTGCCTTCTCAAATATCCTTGGTTCTATGTTTGTAGTATGCAAATTATGTACCTTTACACGTTATGTATTACATGTGTCTAATATACAACAACTACTACTAATAATAATAATATACAACTAACTGTAATGTTTTTGATAAATTATTGGGTTGATGCTTTGTTAATTTTGTGTGTGTGCACATGTGTGTGTTCGTGATGTATGTGTGCATGTGGAAGCCAGTATCACCTGTCTTTCCTTTATTACTCTCCACCATATTTTAACAGATTTATTATTTATTTGTGAGTGTGAGTCTTATGTGCAGCCAGAAGAAGGCATCAGATCCCCTTGAGCTGGAGTTCTCTAACTCCTTTCTGTAACTCTGCCATATCCCTAGCACAGCTTTTTTAGTTATTTTATTTACCTTTTTTTTTTACTTTGAGTTGTAAGAATATAAAGATTGTCTTTTTAAAAAATAATTTATTTACTTTTATGTGTGTTGGTGCTTTGCCCATGTGCACTTGTGTCCATCTGAGTGAGGGTGACAGATCTTGGGGTCACAGACAGTTGTGAACTGCCATGTGGGTGCTGGGATTTGAACCCAGGTCCTCTGGAAGAGCAGCCAATGATCCTAACAGCTGAGCCATCCCCTCCCAGCCCAAAGATTGTCTTTTTTATGATGTCTTTTTAATGCTAAAAAATTTGAACTTCCGTAAATACCAACAATCAAAAATTCCTTTTCTTTAAAAGCTAACACTTTGGGGGCTGGTAACAAGGCTAATCAGGTAAAGGCAGCTTTTATGAGCAGCCTGATAATGAGTGCTGGGAACTGAACGTGCATCCTCTGAAGAGCAGCAAATGCTCTTAACCACTAAGCCATCTCTCTCTCTCCATCCCTTCATCCTGCTTTTTTTTTTTTTGAGACAAGGTCTCTCACTGAACCTGGAGCTAATGATTTGCCTAGACTTGTGGACAAGAAGTGCCGCAGATCCTCCTGTCTCCCTCTGCCCAGCAGGAGGTTACAGGGACATGATGGTACATCTAAGTTCTTACGTGGGTGCTGGAGATAAGATGTCAGGTCCTCCCCACAGTCAAACCTTAGTTGGAGAGACAACCCTTGCAGGTCTCCATCATGTCCTTCCCCTTGAAATTCCAGGAACCCAGCGGAAGAGGGAGAGGAAGGGCTGTGGGAGCCAGAGGGCTCCAGGACAGCAGGAAAACAAAACCTGCAGAATCAACTAAGTAGGGCTCACAGAGCCTGAAGCACCAATTGTGGAGCCTGCACAGGTCTGTGCTGGATCCTCTGTGCATGTGTTATGGTTGTTGGCTTGCCGCTTGGAGTAGACTCCTGACAGTGGGAGTGGGGTGTCTGTGTCTTCTGCCTGCTCTTGGGACCCCTTTCCTCCTACTGGGTTGCCTTGATGTGGGGGTTTGTGCCGACTTTTACTATATCTTGTGCCATGTTCAGTTGATGTCCCTGGCACGCCTGTTTTTTTCTACGGGAAGTCATGGATGGGAGGGGTCTGGGGGAAAGTGCCAAAGTCCAGCCTTGACACACAGGGTTAATCTTAGGATGACAGAAGCCAAAAAGCTGGTAGCTCCTCAGCTTCTCAGGGCTAGAGACTGTTAGCTTCTATCCTTTTTTTATTTGTTAGTCTTTTTTTATTTGTTTATTTAGTTAGTCTTTCTTTCTTTTTTTCCTTTCTTCCCTCCCTCTCTCCCTCCTTCCCTCCCTCCCACCTTCCTTCCTTCCTTCCTTCCTTCCTTCCTACCCTATGCTTTAGCTCTTAAGCTACCATGATCTATCTAGCTATTTGGGGGCCTGGGAAACAGACTGCTTTCTCTGGCTAATGCCTCCTGCTGGGCTGGGCTCTAGGCAAGCTGGCTATAAAGGCTTAAGCTAAAGGAAAAATTCTTGACTCCTTAAAGAAGCAACAGCCAGCTGGCTCAGGAACTTATTAACCCTCTGTGAGCCAGTGGGAAAGAGTAAGGAAAAAGAAAACTCTCGTTCATTCACATATAGACATTCATTCGGCAAATAAGACAAGGAGGTGCCCAATCACACATGCACATTCATGCAGACATACAGATATAAATACATATGTAAATACCCATTCACATATGAGCATATACACACATACACAGATAATCAGCCAGACGGACACATAATTACATATACAAAACTTATGGATGAAACGAATTCCAGTGGGCCTTAATGACTTTATTTTATGTCCATAGCTTAAATACCTCTAAGAGAAAGTCCTCTATGTTAGCTCACAGTCATAAGGCAGCAGATAAAATTGTTACAGCAGGCTTCCTACGTATTTTTGCATTCCTATATGTTTAGGGTAAGTTTTAAATGATAGTTTTTCACATCGTAAGTTAACAATGTAAAAAGAGTTACACTGGCCAGGAGCTGGGATGGGAATGGGGGTGGGGTGGGGCCACGCCTGCAATCCCAACGCTCAGGAAGAGTCAGGAGCTTGAGAGTAAGCAAGCTCTGTGAGCTTGAGGCCAGCCTGGTCTACAAAGTGAGTCCAAGACAGCCAAGGCTACACAGAGAAACCTTGTCTGGGTGTGTGTGTATAAGAGCTATGATGAAACAATTTATATATTCTACCATCAAGATTTGTATTTAATTAGACATTCCTTAGCTGTCTATTATTTCTGGGTTTGTTAAGAGTTTAAACAATAATTTAAATAATAATAAAATAATAATAATTGTTATTATTATCCTTATGATGCATACCAGGACTCATGGTGCCAACTCTGACTTAACCTGGACTTAACCCAGGGTGAATCATTTATCTTAAACTATAAGTCTGTCCCTGGCCTGTCCCTCTCTCTAGTGGGATTTATGTACTTGACATCCAGAGGTTCACAGAGGTTTTTATTTTATTGCAGCTTCCTTGTGCTGCAAATGGAAGCTTGGAATTACTCAAATCAAATCAGAAACACTATAACATCATATCAGGAATTATGAAATCATCAATTCCTTTGACCAGCACTAGTACAAATCTTCAATTTGACCTGCAGGAAATCTGCCCAACAAGTGAAGCAAATACACAGAGCATAGGCAGCGAGGATTTTTTCATGCCGTTACATCAGACATATAAGACAAGCATGGGGAAGTATGGTAGCATGAAACAGTCTTAAGACAAAAGCCCTGAGAGACTGTGTCCATCTCAGGGAAAATCCAACATAGCCATGCTAACTGGTTGGGGCATCTCCAGAAAGGTTTACTTGTTTTTTAGAATTCTCCCTGTGTGGTTCCTGACAGGAGAGGAGAGGTGGCAGGGAACTGGGAGGAATGGAGGCAGGAGAAGCTGTGGTCTGGATGTATTCTATGAGAGAATAATGAAATAATAATAATAACTAGTAATACTAATAATAATACAGTAAAAAAAACCAACTCAGATCCTCATTCTTGTACAGAAAGCATTCTGCTGGCTCTGCCGTATCCCTAGCTGCCCTTTTTAGTTATTTTGTTCACCTTTTTTACTTTGAATTGTAAGAATTGTCTTCTTTTTCTTTTTGTTTTTTTGAGACAGGGTTTCTCTGTTTAACAGAGCCCTGGCTGTCCTGGACTTGCTTGTAGATCAGGTCTCGAACTCACAGATATCCACCTGCCTTTGGCTCCCCGAATGCTGGGATTACAGGTGTTTGCCACCATGCCTGGCTTTTATGATGTCTTTTTAACACACAAAAAAATTGAACTTTGGTAAATACCAGCTATCAAAACTGTCTTTTCTTTAAAGGGTAAAACTTTTAGGGGTTGGTGACCTGGCTAATCAGGTAAAGATACCAAGCCCAGTGATTAGAGTGTGAATGCCTGGAAAAATAATTGTCTCCTGCAAGTTGTTCTTTCACCTCCTGCACTTTCCCATTACACATGTGCATGGACATACACGAAATAAAAATGTGTAAAATAATAATAAAACCCAACTTGTTTATACTATCAGATAAATCATTGCCTTAAACAGGTTGGCTCTCAGTCTCATGCATAAGGCAGCATCTGACATCTCTGCTTCTCGCCACACGTCTTACATCTTCTTTGCCCCCTCTTCCTTGATGTTGCCTGTGTCTCATCTTGATCTCCAGTTCTGGCACCACCACGCATCAAGAATCCTCACAGTCAAATACTCCTCTCTGGACTTGATACTGCAGCTTGCTTACTTTCTGGAGGAGGAACCCCAGGCTTCAAGAGCTGAAGAAACCTGTGGAGTGACTTATGCTCAGCCTGTTGCCAGGGCTATGGGTGAGGTTCTTCCAGTCAGACCGGGCAGCCTCATGGCACTTGTGTGTGCTTAGTTCCAAAGAAGTAGAGGGAGAGCTACAGCCTGAGGGAAGGCATCAGATGAGGAAACAGGGGTGGGCCAGAGGCCACACTGGAGTTCCCTTTCCTGAAATCTCCAATGAAGACTTCTTTCTTGTGAAAGAGTACCCAGCCACTCCTTCAAACTAGTTTTATGCAATTCTGACTTAATTGAATGTGGCTTTAGTTAGGGGCTAGAATTACAGGTTGGGGAGGACTCTCGAGGGAGCACCGTGTATGCAGCCATCAGGGAATCATCACCATGCTGGGTGAAGATCTTACAGAGTAGCTGCTCATGTTTGTGCCCACAACCCTTCACCAAGCTCTGTAAGAAAGCTTAAGAAACTCATTGATTCCCCTAGAGCAGTGGTTCTCAGCCTTCCGAATGCTGCCTACCCTTTAATACAGTTCCTCATGCTGTGGCGACCCCCAACCATTAAATTATTTTCATTGCTACTTCACAACTATAATTTTGTGAGTGTTATAAATCATGATGTAAATATCTGATATTTTGTGATCCACAGGTTGAGAACTGCTGTCCTAGAGTGAACGTTGGTGGAACTGTACTTCAGTTTGTCACTGGGACCTTAAGAAGAGGGGTAGATGTTGTTTATATCTTTCCCAGAGAAGGAATCTTAGCAGCCATCTGTATGTGACTGTGTATGGCTATATGCACGTGAATGTAAGTGTGCACAGATGACAGAGGAGGGCAGCAGATATCCTGGAGCTGGAGACACAGGGTGTGAGCCAGTCCATGTAGGTGCTGGGAACTGGAAGCATGTCCTCTCCAAGAGCCTGAGTGGTCTTAATGGCTGAACAATCCCTACAGCCTTAACCTTGAACACCTAACCCTCCTGCTTCCATCTCCCAAGTGCTGGGATCACCACCATGCTTATCTTATGAAGCACTGGGAATCAAACCCTGGTGCTTTTACTATGCAAGCACTCTACCTACTGACCTACATTCACATGCTTTTTTTTTTTTAATGAGTGGTATCATTTACAAAGTAAAATGTACACTTAGGACACATTTTAGGGGCATCATAGCTCTCTAGCTAGCTATGTGTGTCAGTTGGCGTTTTGTTTCTGTAATAAATATTCAAGATAAATCAACTTATAAAGAGAAAAGTTTCATTTTTTGCTCATGGTTTCTGTCTGACTGGTTGTTACCACTGTTGGGAACCTCTGTTGAGACAGTTTATCGTGGCAGAATTAGATGGTGAAGAAAAGCCAGTCTCCTTGTTGGGGAGGAAACAATGAAGAAGGGAGGGAGCTAGGATATTACTATCTTCTTCAAGGGCATACTCCAAGGTATTCAAGATCTTCTACTAAGTTATTTTTTTATTTTTTTATTTATTCACCTTACATCCCAATCATAGCCCCCTCCCTCCTCTCCTTCCAGTTCCACCCTTCTTCCTCCTTCCCCTATCCCCCTCTCCTATCCCTCAACCCCACTACCAACCCACCTGTGCCCACCAAGCCTCATTAGGACTGAGCTCAACCTCTTTCATGGTGGCCTAGCAAGGCAGCCCTGCCAGGGGAAAGTGATCAGAAAACATGTAACAGAGCCCATGTCAGAGATAGCCCCTGCTGCCTTTACTATGAGACCCATATGCAGACCAAGCTGCCCATTGAGTACATATGTGTAGAGGTCCTATATCCAGTCCATGCATGGTACTTGGTTGGTGCTTCAGTCTCCTCAAGTTACCCCTGGGTCCAGTTTAGTTGGCTCTGTTGGTCTTCTGTCCCTTCCAGGACCTTCTATCCTTCCCCAACTCTTTCACAAGGCTCCCTGCATTCTGCCTAAGGTTTGGCTGTGGGTCTCTGCATCTGTTTCAATCTGTTGCTGGGTGGAGCCTCTCAGAGGACAGCTATGCTAAGTTCCTGTCTGCAAGCATATCAAAGTATCATTAATAGTGTCAGGGGTTGGCTCTCTCCTATGGGGTAGATAAAAAAAGATGTGGTAAATTTACACAATGGATTACTACTCAGATAGTAAAAACAAGGAAATCATGAAATTTGCAGGCAAATGGATAAAACTAGAAAAGATCATCCTGAGTGAGGTAAATCAGACCCAGAAAGACACACATGGTCTATACTCACTTATAAGCAGACATTAGCCATATAGTACAGGATAACCATACTACAATCCACAGACCCAAAGAAGATAACAAAGAGAACCCAAGGGAGGATGCTCAAATCTCATTCTTAAGGGAAAATAGAATAGTGGAAGTGGTTGAAGAGAGAGAACAAGATAGGGGAAGGAATGTGGAGCAATGATGGTGGGAGTCAGATGTGGGGAGAATGGGAGACGGAGGACAGGGCTTGCAGAGAGAAGAGAAAGTGTGGATGGGGCATCCCTGAGACAAGCTGGAGACCTACAACACAGTAGACTCCTGCGAGGATATGGGGGTGACTCTAACTGAGACCCATAGTCTCATGGAGACTAAATAGGCCACCCTCTGACCAGACAGGAATCCTAGTAGAGAGAGAGGAATACCAACCCACACACAAAAACTGCAAGTCAAAATTTACCCTGCCCTCAAGATGTGCAGGGATAAAAACAGAGCAGAGATTGAGAGAATGAACAACCAGAGCCTAGGCCTCACCTTTTTTTTTTTAAAGAATTTATTTATTTATATCAATATTTTGCCTGCACATATTTCTGTATGAGGATATTGGATCCCCTGGAAATAATCCCTTGGAACTGGAGTTAAAGACAGTTATGAGCTGCCATGTGGGTGCTGGGAATTGAACTCAGGTCTTCTGGAAGAACAGTCAGTGTTCTTAACCACTGAGCCATTGCAGCAGCCTAGGCCTCACCTTTTAAAGGTGCTTGATCTCTTATGCTGGAAATAGACGTTCCAGATCCATACTATGACATTGTCTGTCTGACTGTATGTCTCAACTACGTAGCAATAATCATTATCTCTCTATATATCTATTATCTATCATCTATACAATTTTCATTTGTATGTGAGTGTATTTGTGTGCCAGTGCACATGCACTCACATATGTGTGAATTTGTGTCTACATGAAGGCAAGAAGTCAGCCTCAGGTGCTCTCAAATATGTTCTCTTTATTTTTTGAGACAGGATCTCTTACTTGGCATTCGGTTTTTTTATTTGGCTATGCTAAATAGAGGCCCAGAGATCTTCCCTCTGTTTTTCTTATGCTAGGATTACAAGCATGCCACCTGCTCTTGACATTTTGTGTGTGTCCTAGGAGATCAAAGTCAGGTCCTCATGCTTGTATGGCAAGCATTTTACCAATAAAATCATCTTCCAAACCTCTGTCTGTCTATCTGTCTATCTGTCTGTCTGCCTGCCTGTCTGTCTGTCTGTCTATCCATCCATCTGTATTAGGCAGGGTTATCTAGAGTCAAAGAACTGTGGAACAAATCTCTTTATATATAAAGGGAATTTATTGGAATGACTTACAGGCTGTAGTCCAACTAATCCAACAATTGCCAGCTGTGAATGGAAAATCCAAGAACCTAGTAGTTGCTCAGTCCCACTAGGCTGGTTGTTTCAGCTGGTCTTGTGTATAAACTGGAATCTGAAAGAAGTAGCCTTCAATGGGGGTGATGGCCAGATAAGTGCAGGCAGGTGAAGAGCAAGAAAACCCCTTCCTTCTTCCATCATCTCTTAAAATTATTTTTGTAAAATTTTGTTTGTTTCTCAGTTTCTCCAAATAATTGAGATTCTATTATATTATTTGTTTATCAAGCTTTACAGCACAACCCTGAACATTTTAAGTTGTTCTTTCTCTAAGCTAGTCTGGCTTCCTCGCAGTGTAAATCCCTAAGATACTTGCAGTTTATGGAATTCTCTACTCCCTCCTGATGTTTCCTGGACTATGGCTGAATCCTCTACCTCCTCCTCTAGCTCCTCCTGCCCTAGAAGGCAGGAAGTCCAGCCCTAGTCTCCCCCGTGTTCAGGAATTTGCTGTAAGCTGTGTTATTAGCATGTCAGGGGACAATTGGAGAGCAGTGTTTACACAACATCAAGACAGGAGATTCTCAGAACAAGGATTGTAACCAGATCTGAGGGGTACAGAAATCAGATTTGGATTACACAATGACTTTATGCCTACAATTGTTCTTACATAAGCCTCCAGCAGAAGGTATGGCCCAGATTAAGGGTATGCCTCAAGATCTGGGTCAAACGTGTGTGCCCACTGGATCAAAAGTATGATCCCACCTCAATATCTGGATTAAACAGAGCGTATGTCATCCCACCTCAAGATCTGGATCAAAAGCTTGTCGTCTTCCTGCCTCAAGATCCGGATCACAGGTGTGCCCTCCATTTCTGTATTGTAGTTCATTTCTGATATAGCCAAGTTGATAACAGAGAATCACAGTATCTATGTATGTATGTATCTGTCTGTCTATTTGTCATCTGCCATGACTATTATGTATCATATCTCCTTCTCCCAACTTGGTGTTCATGTTGTAAAGCTAAAACCACACTCTTTTAACCCTCCTAGAAGTTCTCCTGGCGTAGTCTCCAGTTGGTTTCTGTTTCCCCTCAGAAAATCAGTTCTGGATTTTTCTGTGACCAGGTTTTGCCTGTCACTGACCTTTGTTTAGCTAGAGTTGTACATTCTTTGTATCCAGGTCCTTTTACACTCCATGTTGCTTCTGAGACTTCATGGTCTTACATATTTTATTTATTTATTCTTTTTGAAGTTTGGGGTTTTTTTCTTACATGATTATGTTATGATTTCTTTATCACTCTCTTTGGGCTCCTTCTAGTCTGATCTTTTATGGATAATGCTACCATGATTATTCCTTTTAAGGGTTGTTTTGGTGATGGTATTGGGAATTACATTTAGTGACTCAAGTATCCCAGAGAAGCACTATACTCCTGAGTCACAGGCCTTTGTTGTTGTTTGTTCTGTTTCTTGAGACAGGGTTTCTCTGTGTAGCTGTGGCAGTCCTGGACTCGCTTTGTAGACCAGGCTGGCCTTGAACTCACAGAGTTCTACCTGCCTCTGCCTCCCTAAGTGCTGGTATTACAGGCGTGTACCACCTCACCCGGCTTATAGGCCTAGTCTTGACACCCAGCATCTTCACGTGTTCAGCAGCTTCCTTGACTTAAAAAATTTGTCCCCAGGACCCAGGAGATTGAAGCAAGAGGGAAAGAAGTTCAAGGTCATCCTCACCAACAGTAAATTTGAGGCCATCCTGGACCACATACTGAGACCTAGCCTCAAAACAAAACAAACAAAACCTAAAATAAACAAAAATCTCATACTAAAACCAAAATCAAAGGCAAATGCAATCATGACCAGTACTCACTCATGTAACTTGAGCAGGAAAAGCCTTTCAGGGCCCGTGGCTGTGGCTCTGTTGGTAGAGTGCTGGTCTAGCAAACACAAAGCCCTGGGTTCAGTTCCTGACACTACCTAACCCATGTGTTGTGGCATGTGTCCATCAGGAGGTGGAAAGCAGGAGTTTTCTCAAATACAAAGCAAAATAAAGTGAAAATAGGAAAGAGAGAGGCTGTCTGGGTTCTATGAATCTGACTCCATAATGAGAATCCGATCAGCTCTGTTAGAAAAGGAGTATTGGCCAATGTCTAGAAACTACCATGTCTGCTTCCCAATTTCCATAAATCTCAGCAATGACTTGTTCACGTCATCTCAGTATGAACCCGGCAAACTCAGTGTTAGGCCTTTTAGAGGCTACCCATGGAAAGTCTGAAACATGATTGAGACAGAAGAGGACTGAGTGAGGCAAGTCTTTGGAGGGGTTTACAGGAACATGTTGCAACAGATAGCATCAACACATTTCCTGAGGGTGGACGTGGAGGAAGGAACTGAGCAGCCAGCTCAAACCCAGTTCTGCCTACTCTCTGAGGTTGGAAAGACTTCGGTAACCTGGTCAGGTTCTTCTGCTGATAACAGAGCTGACGAAGACCCTTGAAGCAGCCGCTGAGCCACCATGATCCCTAGGCTCCTTCCCCTTCTCTGCCTCCGTAAGTTGCTCAGGGTCACCCACTCAGTCTCCAGGAAATCATAAAACTGGTGAGATACTTAGATGGGATTGAAGCCAGATTGGTGTCCTCAGTACATAGGACAAACCAGAAATCTGAGTACGTTCTACGTGTTAGGGCAAAACTAATGTTTTACATGCAGTAATATAAATGAGAAAAAAATAGGGGCAGGTTTGTAGCTCTGTTGGCAGAGTACCCACCGAGTGAGCATGAAACCCTGTTCCTTCCCCGGTGTTATAAAGCAAGTATGGTGACATGAATCTGTAATCCCAGTACATGGGATACAGAGACAGACAGAACATAAGTGAAGGACATCTTCAACTAAGTAAGAGTTCCAGGCCAGCCTGGACTACTTGAGATTTCCCTTCACCCCTGCAACACACACAAAGCAGATATAATGTAAAGGATTCAAAATTGGGGACCTCTATGTACTGTTGTTAGCCAAGGTTGAGTTAGCAGCTGCCTATTTCTTTTCTACAAAGCCAACTTGTTATGATTAAGATATGTCAGAGACCAACCTCAGAAAGACCTTCTTATTTATTTTAATTAATTTATTTATTTTGAGACAGGCTTTTACTATGCAGCCCTGGCTGACCTGGAATTCACTATGTAGACCAGGCTGGCCTTGAACTCATAAAGATCCTCCTGCCTATGCTCTCGAGTGCTGAGACTAGAAGTGTGTACCTCCATACCCACCTCTTTTGATGTAATAATATCTACAAGAAGGAATAAATGGTATTAAATAACTTTTCTTAGCACGATGTGGTGGCATATATCTGTAACCCAGCTTTAGACAGGTTGAATCAGGAGGATCAGAAGTTCAAAGCCATCCAGTTACATAGTGAATTTAAGTTCAGCCTGGGTTACATGAGGCTCTCTCTCTCTCTCTCTCTCTCTATATATATATATATATATACATATATATATGTGTGTGTGTGTGTGTGAACTATGTACAATATATATATATATATGAACCATGTACAGTAGAACATCTTTAATCCCAGTACTGAGGAGGCAGAGGCAGGTGGATCTCTGTGAGTTTGAGGCCAGCCTGGTCTACATAGCAAGTTCCAGGCCAGCCACGGCTACACAGTGAGACTATTCTGACTCACTCTGTGTTTAAAAACAAACAAATAAACAAAACAAAAAAAAACTCCAAAACTTTCTGAAGAAAATTAAGTTTGCTTTCACAGGTTAGAAATTTGATCTGAATTTGCAAACTGATGTGATTTGCTGTAAATTTCAGAGATTTTGAGGAAACTGAATTTCAACCCAGGTGTGTCTAACCCCAACAATATTACTGGTTCCATGTTGCCCTGATGTTCAACGAACAGGGCTGAACTTACAGGGTTTCTTGTTTTGAGGCTATCTTGGGGATGTTTGAAGGAACTTGGGGTTGGTCTTTGTTTTGTTTTGTTTGTTTGTTTGTTGTTGACACAAACTAGTCAAGTTATCTAGGAAAAACCTCAATTGTGAAAATGCCTCCATCAGATTGCTTGTAGGTAAGTCTATCTGTCTGTCTTTCCTCTTTTCTTTTTTTATGGTGTATTTCACAAATTTGCATGTCATCCTTGCATAGCTACACTAAGGTCTGTATCATTTCAACTTCAGTATATGTGCCACTGAAGAGAGCAGAGGTGCACTTTCTTGATTAATGGCTGATGTGGGATGGCTCAGACCACTGTGGTGGTGTCACCCCGGGGCAGGTGGTCCTCGAATGCGCAAGAAAGCATGCTGAGCAAACCTTGGGGACCAAGTAGGAAGCAGCACCTCTCCATAGTCTCTGTATCAGCTCCTGCCTCCAGGTTCCTTCCCTGACTTCCCACAGTGATGGAGTGTGATCTGAGGGTTGTAGGCTGAAACAAACCCTCCCCAAGTTGCTTTTGCTGTTGTAATTGCTGCAATAAAAACTGTAACTAAAGCATGGAAGTGGTGGTACAGTCCTTTAATTCCAGCACTTGGGAGGCAGGCGAATCCTGTATTTGAGGCTAGCCTGGTCTACAGAAGGAGTTCCAGGATAGCCAGGGCTACACAGGAAAACACACACACACACACACACACACACGGAGAGAGACAGAGAGAGACAGACACAGAGAGAGAACAGGGGAAGGAAGTAAAGGGTTCTTGAGTATGATAAAAGTTCTCTCTGTTTTCTTTTTTGTTTTGTTTGTTTTTGTTTTTTGAGACAGAGTTTCTCTGTCTGGCCTTGGCTGTCCTGCCTCTGCCTCTCAGGTTCTGGGGTTAAAGGCATACACTACCACCTACCAGTTTTCTAAAGTTTTTTTTTTCTTTTTGACTGAAGCTTTCTCAGGGTGTAAGGTTAGGCACTTGGACAGTCAACAGCCCCAAAGACAACTTGGGCCAGTAGTTTCTGGATGCTTGGTTGCATGAACTTGAAGAATGAATTTCACAGACAATGTGTATGAAAGGGTTTTTTTTTTTAGTTTAATGTTTTCTTTCTGATAATCCCATATATGAATACTGTGTTATGCCTAGATCACGAGACCCCCCAAGAGACCACCAGGAACATGAGTCTGATGCAAACGCAAAAGAATCTTTTTATTACAAGCTCGAGCCTGGGTCACAATCCTTCCTGCACAGCAGGTTGGGAGAGTGACCCTGAGGTCTGGGGAAACAAGGTTTTTAAAGGGAAAAACCACAAGCAGGGACTTCCAAGCCTTGGTGTTACATGATTGGACAAAGAGTAAAGGAATGAAATGTACTTTGACCCAGTTGGTTAACAGCATCTGGTCAAACCACAAAGAGGAACAACTTGCCAAGAAGAACAACTTGCCAAGAGAAACACTGCAACCCTGGTAACAAGTTATGTTTTTTGTTTTTTTTTTACTGACTCTGTCTTTATTGGTCTGCCTCAGTTGCTGTGTCTAACTGCAAGCCACTGAGAACATTCTGTTGTTCTTTCTGAGAACTTAAGGGTGGGAACCAAGGTACTCCAGGGACAAGTTAACCTTGATGGAGTCTGAGAAACAATATAGAGTTAGTTCTGCTAATTTAATTCTTTCACACTGCATCTACATCATTCCTGCTCTTCATCTCCTTCCAAGTTCTCATATCCAACTTTCCAAATTCACAATCTCTTCTTTAATTATTATTGTTATATATAATATATATAACATATATGTACATATGCGTGTATGCATGTGCATTAGCACAAATATACAACTACTGAGTCCATGCAGCTTTACTCGTATGGATATGGGTCCAGGAGTGACCACTCAGCATTAGTGAACCTGTGTGAGACTCATACCTGGAGAAGACTGATTCTTCTCTCAACAACCATTCAGCATCTGTAGCTCTTCATCTAGGGTGACACCATGAGTAGGCAGGAGCAGTTTTATTATAGTTTATTTTATTACACTTACCTATTTGTGTGTATATTGTAAATAGTTTTGTGTGTCTACATGTGTGCGTGTGTGCACATGTGCAGATATGCATGCACACATGGAGGCAAGAGGTCAATCTCTAGTGATTGTGTCATATCTTGGAGTTACAGACATTTGTGAGCTGCCATGTGGGTACTGGGATTTGAACCTGGGTCCTCCTTTGGAAGAGCAGTCAGTGCCGTTAACCACTGAACCATCTCTCCAGCCCGCTTGTCTATTTGTTTTAAGACAGCCTCTCTCTATGCAGTCCTGGATATCCTGGAACTCACGATGTAGACCAGGCTGACCTCAAACTCACAGCGATCTGCGTGCTGCTGCCTCACTGAGTGCTGGAATTAAAGGCGTACACCACCATGCCAGGCTGTCCCCAGCGCCTTGTTTGCTTGTTTGTTTTGAGACATGCTTTCTCTATGAAGTCCTGGCTTACCTGGAACTCCTGTTGTAGACCAGGCTGGCCTCAATCTCACAGAAGTCCTCCTACCTCTGACTCCTAAGTGCTGGAATTAAGAGTGTACGCCACCATGTCCAGCTTCCTCCACAGGGTCTTGATACCATTAGTTAGGCTAACTAATCTCCCCAGTGTCCTACAAGGCTGGGGCACCTTCCCAGGAGAGGTTATAACCCAGACAATGGGACCCATGCTCTAGCAGAGAGGGTGATATGAAGCTTGGGGATAGGGATGAGAATTGGAGGGGTTTGTGGGAGTTTATAGAACTGACATGGGACTCTTGGAGTGAGAGCAACAAGATGATAATGGCTAATCTCAGAAACCAAAGCCACAGGCCAGAGCAGGGAGCATGCTGCCCCTGAGAGGCAGACCCCAAGTGATAACATGACAGTGCTCTCGGGTGCCCCTTGAGGATGGTGATGAGATGGCTCCAGACAGGAACTTGTGCTCAGGTGTGACTTTTCCCCCCCTAGGGTTGTGTGTTGGGCAAATAAACATTCCTGGCAATGGTAAGTGGCTCTTAAGGCAAACTCTTCTTGATCCTTTACCCTCAACACCCTGTTTTTCCTTCCTCCTTTTATATCATTTGTGTGTAGGTCCATGGGCATATGTCTGAGTACGTGTGCATGCATGTAGAAGTCAGAAGTCAACAACTTTGGTGTTATTTCTCAGGAGTCCTCCATCCTTTTTTGTTTTAGTTTTGGGTGGTGGTGGTACTATAATTCTTTTTTTTTTCTTTTCCCTCCCTCCCTCCCTTCCTTTCTTCCTTCCTTCCTTCCTTCCTTTCTTTCTTTCTTTCTTTCTTTCTTTCTTTCTTTCTTTCTTTCTTTCTTTCTTTCTTTCTGTCTGTCTGTCTGTCTGTCTGTCTGTCTGTCTGTCTTTCTCTCTCTCTCTCTCTTTTTCTTTCTTTCCTCCTTTCTTTCTTTTGGTGAGACAAGGTCTTTCATTGGACCCAGGACTGAGGGTATGTGTGTGTGTGTGTGTGCCAATTAGGCACAAGGATCCCAGGAAGCCCCAGGGATCCAGCTGTCTCCACGCCCCGGGCAACAGGATTACAAGCATGCACTACCACACCCTAATTTGTATGTGGATTCCAGGTATATATTCATGCATAAAAGTACTGTATTAATTGATCTATCTCCCCAGTGCTCTCTCCCTCTTTAAAGAAAATCAGAAAGTAAGGTGTGTGTGTGCGGGGGGGGGGGCGGGCAGGCAAACGGAGCTCCAACAACTGGACG
>CM053758.1:29756208-29787407 GCA_028658305.1 Pachyuromys duprasi
GAGTCCTAGTGGCCACCGGAGAATGCAGGACAGAGTTACCAGCTGCCAAGTAATGTGCAGGAGGAATGAAACATCCTAGAGTATGTGATGTCTGGGCTTGAGGGACCAGCAGGTGTCTGCAGGCAACTTTGGGTGAAAACCCAGGGAAGCAAAAGAGCATGATGTGCGAGTGTGTGTGTATGAAGAACAGTGACTCTGGGATGTTTAAGACCAGGAGCAAAGATAGGAGATGAGGTCTTGGATCTACACACTGGAGTCTTAACCATGCCATTAAGAGTTCTAGACTGAGGGTCCTGGGCCACCTTCTAAGGGGAGTGAGACAGAATAACAGAAATGAACAGGGTAGTGGTTTTGGGGGCAGACACAAGGGAGTAACCTTGCAGTCCCTCAGCAGGCAGAGTGTAGTCCTTACTGGTTTGTATACCAGTCCACTACTCAGTAATAATGGAGGTTAAACATGCTTTTCTTTCTGCTCCAATTCAAAGGGCTTCCAAGAGGAAGGGGAAACAGTCTTAGAGGACATGAGGGAAGAAGTGGTCATTGATGGTACCAGTGAGACAGGAGGAGTAGACTGAGGAAAGGAAGCCTGGGGGCTGGGTATGAGAAATGTACTTTTAGGAGTCCCCATGAATGGGGTCTACCTCTCATCTTAGTACTTGTGGGGCAGAGCAGGAGGATTGTAAACTTGAGGCTGACCCAAGCTGACGCCAGAAAATACAGAAGAGCTGGGAACACAGCTTAGTTGGGAGAGTGTATCCATGAAGTCCTGGGTTCAGTCCTCAGGATGGTATAAACTAGACATGCGTGTAATCCCTGCACTTGGGATGCACAAGCAGGAGTAAAAGATCAAGACATCCTCAGCTACATAGTGAAACTGAGGGCAGCCTAGGTCCAACACTGTCAGAGAAAGAGAGCTTTTCTTCTTGGGCTCAGGTGGAAGAACTAGAAGGTGGGAGGTTGAGTCAAGAACCTTGGGAAATGGGGAAAGGAATATAAATTAATGGCATTAGGGAGAACTTAGTGTAGGGAGAGTGACTCCTGAAGAGACTAGTGGTGGTTTGAGGTAAAGTAAATGACAAATGAGAAGGACATAACTGGTCTGAGGCTTGATGGGATCTGTAGTCCAAAGGTCAAATCCAGAACAAAAGGGAGCTAGTTAGATAGGCTGGAGAAAGTGGGATTGGAGGGTGGGTGGGAGAGAGGGCAGAAGAGATCAAAATCAGGTGTGCTTTATAGACAGAGGGCAAAGACAGACAAGGGTGATCCTGAGAGGGGGAAGACACAGGAAAACCTAAACCTCACAGAAACAGGCAGGTAAGATCACAAGGTATAGAGCAATGGTCTGTTGTCTTTTTAATTTCTTATTTTATTTGAGACAGGGTATCACTATGTAGGCCAGGCTGGCTTGAAACTCACATGGGCTTGCCTCTACTTCCTGAGAGCCAAGATTAAAGGTGTGCCACCACATCCTATCTTATATTAGAGAGATGCTGGACTGGAGAGGTAGCTCAATGGTTGAGAATGCTTACAGCTCTGTCAGAGGATCAGCGTTGGATTCCAGCACGCACATCAAGTGGCTTATAACTCCATTCAGACCCAGGGAATCCAACACCCTCTTCTGATCTCCATGGCTACTCTCCCTCATACTTTCTCGCCTATCCACCCTCATCCCTCCCTCTCATGCACTTGGGACATGCACACACATAGAATTAGAAAATACTTTGTAAGCTAACGCTGGTGGTGTGGACCTCAGGAAGCCAAGGAAGGAAGACTGCCTGCTTACTGAGTTCAAGGCCAGCTTGGTGAGACTATTTCCAAAGAAAAAGTAAAGAGAGGGCTCAGGGTGTAAATCAGTGGTAGATCACCTGACTAGAACACACCAGTGGGGGTAGAGATGTGGCTCAGTGATAAGAGCAATTGCTTACCCTATATGATGAGCTCAGGAAAAAAAAAGAAGCAGCAATCTATCCTAGCTCATCTGAAGAGACTCCTTACCTCATGGTAGACAGGCATCAGAGAGAAGAAAGGTTTGGGGCTAGTTTGCCTCCCAAGGCACGCCATGTAACTTCAACTCCTCCCACCCTCTGCTTTCCCCACTACCTCCTGAAAAAGCCACCGTATGAATCCATGAAGAGATGAGCCCTGTGTGTGGTGGTGCCTGCACGTGTGGAAACCCAGTAGCTGGGACATGGAGGCAGGAGGATCAAAAAAGTTCAAGGTCATTTTTGGCCACAGAAGGAATTTGAAGCTAGTCTAGGGTACATGAAATATTTATTAAAAAAAAAAAAGGAAGGAAGGAAAAGAAAGGAAGAAAGGAGGGGCTGGAGAGATGGCTAGAGATGGTTTAAGAGCACATACTGCTCTTCCTGAGGACCTGAGTTCAATTCCCAGTACCGTATCAGGTAGTTTACAGCTGCCTGTAACCACAGCTCCAGTGGGAATCTCTGACCTCTGTGGACACCTGCATTCATGTGCACATGCCCTCCTACACACACACAATAAAAATAAGTATTAAAAAGAAGAACGGAAAGAAAGAAAACAAAAGCAGGAAACCAGGAATCCTATTGCATGCCGAAAATCCCCAGCCTTGCAGAAGCTGAAGTAGGAATAATGGGTAGTTCCAGGCCAACCCCGGGCTGCACAGTGAGACTTTCTCAGCTGACTACAAAAGCTACAGAGGGTATAGTAACCGTGTGACAGGGCAGAGCCACTCAAAATAAGCTTGCTGAGATGAGGAATATGAATGAGGATGAGCGAGTTTCACACAAATTCCAAGAAGTAGGGAACAAAAGACTGATAAGTCCTTGTAGATTTGGCAAAAAACAAAAACAAAACAAAACAAAAAACAAAAAAACATACTGTGTTCCAACTCTGATGGGAAACACCTGGAGAGATTTCAGCACAGGAATGCTGGGATCATAGTTTTATTTAAACAAGACAAAAGCAGAATCTTGTTACTGTGCTGGGAATGATAGCACTGTCAGAAAGTGGGCTGGGTGGGGGTGGCGAATGCCTGTAAGCCTGCACTCAGGAGGTGGTAGAGAGAAGAGCAGGAGTTCAAGACCATCCTTGGCCACTGGAGACTCTTGTCTCCCAAACAAAACTGTAGGGTAATCTGAGAATGTAGTTCAGTACAGTGCCTTCCCAGCACGGAGGGGCCTTGTGGCTGCAGCCCACCACTGTATAAAAGGCATGGTGGCTCATGCCTATGATCGGTGTTTTGGGGATGGAAGCAAGAGGATTTTATGAGCTCAAGGCCAGCTTGAGCTACATGAGACCCTGTATCAACAACAGCAACAACAAATCGAAGGGAAGCAAGCATTAGGGGCATGGAATTTTACACTGTGTCTGCAGTGGTGGTGAGATAAGTCTGGGGGTGGGTGAACACCAAGAAGCCAAGATAAAAAGAAGAAAGGACTCTGAGTTGAAGTTGCCCAGTTGGATAGTGAATAGAAGAGCTTTGGTAGGAGGAACCAAGCCTTCTCTTTTGAACATGCCCAGTTGGTGATGCCACTGGAAATCCAAGTCAGGGTATCAGGTAGCCGGCTGGTTATGATGAGAGTGGCGAAGAGGTCAGAGCTGGAAACACAAGTTTTAGTAACATCAGCAAACAGAAGACATTTAATGCCACAGAGTAGTATAACTTTGAAGGGTAATGTGGATAGGGTTGATTCCGGTCAGAAATTTGGGAACATCTAAGTCATCTCTATGAGAGACAGTGACCTGGGGGTAGGTAGAAAGGCAAATCCTCTCACAAGGGCAAAAGGAGTGTTGGTGGGGTGCATGGGTAAAGCACCTGCCTAGAATCCCCCAGGGAGGAGCTGGGGATGTGGCTCACGGCTACAGCACTTGCCCTAGGTTCGATCCTTAGCACAAAAGAAAGAACAAAAAGAAGGAAGGGTAGAAAGTCATGCTTTAAGAAGCAGGAAGTCAGCCACTTGTCCCCGGGGCTGCCAAGAGCTGGAAGAAGACATGGACGACTAGGAGGTTTGTTAAAGTGGACAGGGGTGACAAGCTCAGTAAGAGGTGACCAGTCCAGTTTCACAGACAGAAGCCTTGATCCAGCACGGGGAGGAGGGGTGTGAGGGAAGAACAGAGAGGCAGAATCTAAGCAATTATTATTTTGATATGAAAATAACAGAGCTGGGTGTAGTAGCTCATGCCTGCAAAGCTGGAACTAAAGAAGCCAAGGGAGGAGGACTGCATTGCTGCAATCCCTAAAGTCGTGTCTGAGCTTAGAGAGAGAAAAATTTTAAAGAGGGCCAGAGAGACAGCAGGTGGCACACTTGCTGCCAAGCCTGACAACCTGAGTTCAATCCCTACCCTGGGACCCTCTTGGTGGAAGGAAAGAATCAACTCCTGAAAGTTGCTTCTGACCTCCACATGCACATCTTGACACATATGCCCCCACAAAATAATAACTTCTTGTCTTTTCAAAATAAAGAAGGAAAATGGCAGAGAAACAAAACGTCCAGTTGAGAAGACAGCAAACACACCCTGTACTTCGAGAGCTCCTATAGCAGATGGGACTGAGGGAGATGGGGGATCCAGGACCCAATGGTGGGAGACCAGTTCAGTTGAAGGCAGAGACTTCCAAAATGAGGCTGTGCTGCCCACCTTACAGCTCCTGCTGCTGAGACCATGGGGGCTTGCTCTGGGAGCCCGTCAAGCCCTGAGGAGATCCAATCCAGTGAAGTTTCCTTCATTCATTCAGAAATGAAAACTCTCTGTGTGCCCGGGAGTGTCTACTGGGGACTTGGAGATGCCAGGCCCTGTCACTTCAGAACTGTGTTTACCTTGTTATGGAGTAGAGTGACAGGTGGCTTAGCCACACAGAATAGAGACTACAGAGAGCAGTTCTAGTGAAGAGGGGAAGGTCACTTCTTTCCTAGTCTGGGGGAGGTGGCTGTGTGCACGTCATCTCATTGCACCAGGCCATTCATTCACCCATACTTCATTCATTCATATTACCCAACTGAATTGTCTAAGACTTCTTTTATACCTGGCCTTGAAACGGATACTGGAGAGGACTGTGACCCGTTGGGCCAGTCTGATGGGAGAGCCACACACAAGCAAATTACCTCTAATGGTAGTATGGAGCCCAACCCAAAAGCCCAGAGTAGGGCCAGCAGAGGTGGCAGGGGTGTCCCAGGAGCCTGGTCATGGCACCAGGCCCACCTGGAGAAGCCCTTGGGGGAAGGAAGGAGTTGGTAAAAGCTGGGTCCCACCTGGGTTGTCCACAGAAGGGCTGAGAGAGGGAGGGAGTGAAGTAGGGTTAAGAATCAGGCCCTGCTGCCCTGCCACACTGAGGTCCCTGCCCTGCTCTCTGCCCCTGGGGGAGCTAAAACTGCATGAAAGTTCCCCCAAGGGCACCCAGTCTAATAAATCCAACAAGGATAGTTGCTCTGCTTCATGCTTCCCAACCCCTCAGTTCCCTGAGGTCTGCCTTTTCTACCTTCTGGGGAAGTAAGGACACTGCAACCTGTCTATTGACACCCAGGATTCTGGCCACAGCGGCCTCTTCCAGACCTTGAGTGGAGGTTCTGACAACTCCTCTAGGGATAAAAGCACTAGACCTACTCCCTCAACCCTGGAGCCCTAGCCTCATCCCTGACCCCAGTCCAGACTCAAGGGTTCCAGTCCTCCTCCCTCAGACCCAGGAGTCCAGGCTCCAGTCTCCTCCCTCAGACTCAAGAGTCCAGGGTCCATTTTTTTCCCCTTAGACCCAGGAGTCCAGGCTCCAGGCTCCAGGCTCCAGGCTCCTCCCTCAGTCCCAGGAGTCCAGGCCCCAGCCCTCCTCCCTCAGACCCAGGAGTCCAGGGTCCAGTCTTCTTCCTCAGGACCAGAAGCCTATACTGAAGCCCTCCTCCCTCATACCTAGTTCAGTCTTTCTCCCTGAAACTCAGGAGAACATACCCATGCCCTCCTCCCTCAGACTCCAGGGTCCATCCCACCTCCCACCTCCACAATCCTTCTCCCTATCCTCTGGTCCTCAGAACCCAGTAATTCCGGCTAGCGAGCTTCCAGCCTGGACTGCTCAGGATAGAAACTAGTTCTCTGCACTTCACTGGCTCCCCGGCTTCCAGATTTTGGAGTCGGTTTTGCAG
Organism: Pachyuromys duprasi; assembly: GCA_028658305.1. Lineage (NCBI taxonomy): Eukaryota > Metazoa > Chordata > Mammalia > Rodentia > Muridae > Pachyuromys > Pachyuromys duprasi. The sequence continues at coordinate 29,762,316 of CM053758.1, forward strand.
CCTCGCCCGGACCCTTGGGGAAACAAATCGCCTTGCGTTCAACTTGTTGAAGACCCGGCCCCTCCTTCTTAGAGGCCTCCCTCCCCCGCCCCTTGTCCCCTTAAAATACCCGGGATCCCTATGGCAACAGGCGCCCGCGACAGGTGCGGGTGTTATTTACGGGTCGAGCCCGAAATAGCCGGTGGGGTGAGGGGGTGAGGGGGTAGGCGGATGGGGCGAGGCAGGGAGCGAGCGCAGCGGGTCCGGAGGGCCGACTGGGCGGAGGCGAGCAAAACCGGACGCTTCGGAGGCATCGCGGAGCTGGGGCCGGCGCGGCGTGGAGGCAGGAGAGCGCAAGGGGCCCGTGCCCGGGAGACCCGGGTGGGAAGACCCAGGGGAGCGCGGGACCCCGAGCTGAGTCTGGAGCGATCCTGGCCCGGCAGGCCCTGGGAGCCTGGGGGAGGGGGAGCCGAGTGACTGCAGACGGACTAACCGACAGTCCTTTTCCAAATCCTATATCCCCCAGGGTACTTTGCCCTGGTTCTCTGAGCCAGAGTGTGGACCACAGTGCCTTGGTCTGAGCCCTGTTGGAACCCCAGGTCTTTTTTCTGGGCTCTCAGAGAGTCCCTTAGCCTCCTTTTCTGGACCTCGCTGTGATTCCTGGCTTGCCCATTGCCCCCATCCCCCCAATTCTAGTCCCACCCCGCCCCCTATCTGCTGTGACTATTGAAGAATCCTCCAAGTCTTAGAGACTTGGAGGGATTTGTTACTTTTTCTGTGAAAACCTAAGTCTAACTCTTGTATAATCCAAAGGTGTTCTGATAACTCCCTCCTCAAACTCTGAGCCGGAAGAAACCTAGACCATATTTTTCAAATACACAAAAACCCTCAGCTTCCCCTCTTTGGGAAAATTCTGAGGCTTATTGGAGACCCCATCAGCAGCCTGTACAGACTGGGTAGGTGTTCCCCCCTGGAGCTCCCTCTTGGATAGGTGAACCTCAAAGGGAGCCTGGCTTTCCTCCAGGCCTCACCTGTGCCAAATTCATGGGCACAAGTCCAGGTGGCATCCTTAGGTCAATATAGTTTCTTTTTGTTTTTATTTTTTGTTCTGAGGGGCAGAGGCCTCCACTCTTGCATTTGGGATTCAGCTTTTGCTCATTCCCAATCTAGTTGACACTGAAACTGCTACTTCCTTCGAAAGTCCAGGCTTTGCTCCCCGCCCCTCAGTAGCCCTGCACAGACAGGTTTCTCTGACCCTTTGAAGCTCTCCTGAGAGCCAACCACTCCCTCCCATCATCATGATGTGGTCTAACTTCTTCATGCAAGAGGAGGACCGCCGTAGGGCAGCTGTGGGCCGGCGTCGTGCCCAGGGACAGCAGAATCTCGGCCTGACTCCGGAGCGTGAGGGCAAGATCAAGCTGGTGTTGTTGCTGGCCGCCATGGGTGCCACACTGGCTGTGCTGGCGGTGGGCACTGAGTTCTGGGTGGAGCTCAATACGTACAAGACCAACGGCAGCGCCGTGTGTGAGGCTGCACATTTGGGGCTGTGGAAGGTGTGCATCAAGAGACTGTGGCAGGCGGACGTGCCCGCGGGCAGGGAGACCTGTGGCCCAGCTGAGCTGCCAGGAGGTGAGAGGCTGTGTTCTGAGCCAGACCTGTGTGCCACAGTCAGGCAGAAAGAAACTTATGTCTGGGAAAATCAAGTTTTATCCCCAAGAACGAGCTTGTTCCCAAATCAACCTGTGCTCAGAGAAACTGGAGAGAAAGGGAGAGGGAGGAGAGATACTTAGGCATAGCCCATTGTTGTGAAGTAGCACATCTGGTCAGAAAACTTGTTTTTAAATGCTTGTCTTCTAGCTATGGCCTGTGCCCTGACCAGCCTGTACCCCCTAGAGACAGCCTGTGCTTTCAGACCCAGCTGGTACCCTCAGAACAGCCTGTACCCACCCCCGCCAACCCATATCCCCTAGAACTGCCTGCATTCCCCACCAGACAGCCGTGCACCCACAGACAGCCTGTGCCCTTAACTAGAAGCCTGGAGACATCCCACATTCCCACTCTGTGAGCCTCTGTGGAGACAGACCACCCTACGCCCACCCGGAAGTTAAACAAAAATCTGTGCTGATTCTCTGTTTGTGGATACAATCAAATGAAGTTCTTACCAGGTACCTCTAGCAATTCTGAGTGCAACTTGTACCTTCTTAGAAACGCTTATTCCCAGTCCCTCTCACCTCTACATGGTCAGTGTGGACATTCCAACTTGCCTCCCTTGCTCTACAAACAGTTCATACCCTTCATTTCTCCACATGGTGGTTCCTTTCCTCTCAGCTGTGCCTCTCACTCTCTGACAGAACATGCCGTTTGCTTAGACAAATGGGACATTCTATACCTCCCTGGGAACTAGAGATGTGTTTATTTTACCTCTTTTGACTTGAGGACACTATTTGACACCTATCAAAACCTACCTCGGATATCATTTGTTTGATGAGATCCCTGCCTTGCTGCTCCCCAGTGTGTACCGGAGAGTCTTAGGACCCCTCAAGGGATATCTTTCACCCCCTCTGGGCTCTGGATGAATTTCCTTTCTTTACTCAACCTCTACTTTTCCAGATGTGATATGGATGTTCTAAGCCTTTGATAGCCAAGTGGAATCAATGCCAGGCACTGTCTGTGTCTTGAATTACCTGTCTGTCCTGATTGGCTGTATTAAACAGTTCCCTTTTTGCTGTTTGTCACTGCTTGGGACCATGATTAGGATGATCCCAAACCTTTGCAAAATGGGATAATGAAAACAAACACTGGATGCTATCTGGGCCTGGCGGTACAATTCTGTAATCATAGGTATTCAGGAGGCAGGAGGATCTTGAGTTAAAGGGCAGTGTGGAATACAGAGGGAGATCAGAGACAGCCTGGGCAACTTTGTGAGATCCTCTCTCAAAAAGCAAAAAGAGAGCTGGGGTCATATCTCAGTGGTAGAACACTTGCCTAGAGTTCCACAGTGAGAAAATGGGGGAGTGTGACTCAGTGGTAAAGCACCTGTCTGGAATCCTCCAGTGAGGGACTGGAGCATACTTCAATGATGGATTGCCCCCATACCTGTTCTACATGAGAGAAAAATGAGAGCTTAGTGCCCAGTCTGGCCTCAGGCTAGTTCTATGTGGTTTGACACTCAGGTGTCTCTGTTCCTAGGAGCTACACTTTACTGCACGTCACTAGTGCTTAAAGAAGGTCTCAGAGACCCTCAAGCTCTTTGGGAGTGACTGTCCTCTGTCGCTTCACTGTGTATGATGTGTACACATCCCTTGCTGTTCCCTCTACTTCTCAGGACTTCACTACTGAGCATGGTGGCACACACTGGCACTCAGGAGGCAGACGCAGAAAGACCAAGTCAGTCAGCTTGGCTACAGAGTGAGTTGTAGGCCAGCCTGGGCTACATAACTCCTTGGATCAGCAGTTGTGTCTGTTGGCTATCAGAGAATGGTTCACCCTGTTGCTTCCCAAGGGAGTTTGCCCTGTCCTCCAGGGGACATGGACATAAAGTTGGCTGTTACTAGCAGCCAAATGGGATGCCAGACACCACACCCAGCCCCAGAAAAGTTCTCTCATGGGTACAGACTGTATCCCCTACGAGTGGCTGCAAAGAGCATCTTTTTTTCACAGGAAGTGCCCTTTGTTTCTTGATGCTGGAGGATAGGCTGACACTTGTAGGATAGGCCTGGCCTGAAAACCACAAACCCTTCTTCCACGAGCTGGTATTGTGCATCCCCCATACCCTCACTTGATGTGGATTTATCCACTTGTCCCTTTATATCTCCCCTTCAATTTATAAAGCTTCTTATTCCACTTCTCAAAACTGTCTGGCCCCTTTTCCAATGTTCTCTCTCCCTGTGGTTCTATTCCCTTGCGTCTGTTCTTTTGTATCTCATATGTAGAATAAAAGAATAGGTCAGAGTGTAGAATGCACTTCAGGAGCCAGGATGTAGGTAATGGTCAGAGTGCTTTCCCTGTATGCACAAAGCCCTGAGTTGGGTCCTCAGCACCACATAAACCAGGCATGGTGGTACACACCTGCAGTTCTAGCATTTGGGAGATGTAGGCAGGAGAGTCAGAAGTTCAAGACCATCCTTAGCTTCACAGAAGGTTCAAAGTCAGCTTAAGATATTAGAAACACTGTCTTAGGAAGTTAGAACTTCTGCTTTTAACTTCAAGATTTCTCATATTTAAATTAGCAATGGTGTTGAGTAAATCTTACATATGTTTACATAAAATTATTGTCTGCTTCTGCAAGGTCCTTCTTATGGCTCTGTCTTTTAAATTTTCTTTTTAAAGACAAGGTCTCATGTAGCCCTGACAGGCACATCTGATTATTTAAAGAGCTTATTTCCCAAGTTGTGCATGTTATATGCCTTTAGTCCCAGCACTTGGAAGGCAGAAGCAGGTGGATCTCTGTGAATTTGAGGCCAGCCTGGTCTATGTAGCCAATTCCAGGACAGCCAGAGTTACACAAGGAGCCCCTGTCTCAAAGAAACTTCTTTCCTAACTCAGTCCTCTGATGTGTATGGCATTCATACATGTTTTGACTTGGAAACATAGAGTTTGGGTTTATACACATATGTGTTTTGATGTGAAGAAATGGTATATGTAATTTTATGCTGTTTTCAATGTAATTTTTCTTGATCAATACTGTGATTTCCAAATCTCTTTCACTTGCTTATGTTTTTGTAGTTTATAGCAACTCTGTGCTATAAAGCTGTCCATGAGAGCATCTGTTTCAACTGCCCAAGAGATGGACACAAGACTAATTTCTATTCCATCTTAGTAAACAACCATATCTATATTCCTATATGTGTTTTTTTTCCTTCTTTGAATATCCAGAAGTAAAATTGTATCGTAGGGCATTGGCATACAGGCATGGGTCACTTAGTGCTAGAGACGTGTTCTGAGAAATGTATGTGCAGGCCAACTCATCCTGAGAACATCAGAGTGTATACTTATGTAGAATAGGATGGCTTCCACATGACAGAATCTTGGGTTATCTCATATTTACTTTAAAAAGTTATGTTATATGTGGTAATGGTGTGTGCCTGTATGCAGGTACCCACAGAGTTCAGAAAATGGCATCGGATCTTTTAGCACTGAGTTGCTTGTAAGCTGCCTGACCTCAGCAGGGATGGTAGGTGCTCTTAACCACTGATCCATCTCCTCAGCAACAATGTGACATATTCTTACTGTTACTCAGTCATCCACATGGCCCACTACTGACTGGACTGTTGTCACCTGCTATACACTTGTACTTCGTTTTCTAAGTATGTCAAAGTCCTTCGAAAAATAGACCAGTGACAGTTTATAGTCCCAGCTGCTTCCTCTTATCCCTCTGATGCTTGATACTGCCCTTTCAATGTTTGCCCATCTAATTGATCTGAAGTGGTACCTCCCTGCTGCTTCAAGTTGCGTTTCTCTGACTCCTGCTGCAGCAGGGTCTCTCTTCATGTACTTGTGAACTATCCAGACTGGCCCTCCTGTGAATAACTATTCATATCTGTTGCCCATGTTTCAATGGGGTTATTTCTCCCTGCACTTGCTAATCTGCAGGTGCCCTTTGTTCATGCAGCATAGGAGAGAGGAACCTTTCCTGAGTCTCTCAGCCTCCTGGTACTTGCATCTTGGTGTCCTTTGTTGAATAAAATGGTAACTCATTTCCAATCCACTTGCTTCTCAGACTCGCATGAAGGAGCCAGGAGAGAGATTATCAGCTCATTTAAAGAGGAAGAATTGGAGGGGCCAGAGAAGTTAATGGCTCACTTGTGCCAAAGACTTAGACTGCAGGGTTTGGGTTAAAATCTCAGTCTCTGGACGCTAGTGATGTGGCAGGTGATATTTACATTGTAGTGTCATTTCCCATCTTTGTGCATTTGTTTATTTATTCCCCTCTCATGCCTGTGTGTGCATGTGTGTGCGTGTGCATGCAGGTCAGAGGTCAACCCATACAAGTTTTCTATCATGTGGATTCCAAGGATTGAATAGGGGTCATCAGGCTTAGCACCTTTCTATGCTGAACATTTGTTCAGCCTGCTTCTCCTCTGTGTGTCAGCCATACTACTACTCTATTTTTAACTGGACACACTCGGCCTTGAGCTTACACACCACTTCATTTCATCACCTCCCTTTTTCTTTCCTGCACCCCATAGAAGCAAACTGCACCTACTTCAAATTCTTCACCACGGGGGAAAATGCACGCATCTTCCAGCGAACCACCAAGAAAGGTGAGGACATCTATGTGACAAGGGAGGGCAGGGAGCGGGTAGGACGGCAGCTGTGAAGGAGTGACTGAGCACCGTGCTCAGGATGGGGTCAGCTTCTGCAGATGTCCCATATTTGGAGGGTGATGGGTTAAAAGTGGGGAAGATGATCACCAGACCTTGTGTCCAGCACTTTGGCCACTAGCTCTGCCTGTGCTGTGGCTTGGGCAAATCACACTTTTTCTCTGTATTGAGCATTGTAAGGACATTTTACATGCTAATTCCAGTACCCAAAGCTTGTTAGCATAGTCACTGGTTCTTGCTGGAACCCTGCAGGCTGGGACTTTAGCTTCATAGTTCAGGTGAGAAAACAAATCGAAATGGTTGAGAGTATTCCTGTCCTTTTCCCGCGAAAGGGCAGAGGCAAGATCTCAATCCAAATAATAATGAATCTACAGGATCGTATGCAACAAATGAAACTGTTCCGTGTATACACTGGTCTATGTGATGGCCTCCAGCCATGTGTAACTGCCTACGGCTTAGGTGCATGGTGTGAGAATTTAATTTAATTAAAAATGAAAATGTTTAACTTTAACTTAAGAGAATTTACAATGGTGTCTGTACCCACCAGTGCAGCCCTGAGGACTCTGTCCTTTCCTCCCTAAGTCCAGCATCATGAACATCACTCTAGTGCCCCAGTGTCTTCCAGAGAAACTGGGGTCACTCCTTGCCTTTCATTGGTTTTTGTTTTTTTAAATAAGAATTTAATGAGTGAGGCAGCTAAACATATGAGCCCTAGTGTATACTAAGACCTCTTACCTTCTCCATTCTTTTCTCTTGTGAGCTGGGACAGGTCACTGTGCACCTCTGAGATGATAAAATATCAGCCCAGTGAGGTGGTGCATGCCTGTAATCCCAGCGCTTGGGAGGCAGAGGCAGGCAGATTCCCTGTGAGTTCAAGGCCAGCCTGGTCTATAAAGAGTAGAGGACAGCCAAAAGTACATGAGAGAGACACTGTTTTGAAAAAAAAGAGGTGGGGAGAATGCTGGTCAAAATATCCTGGCACACTCATATGGACCACCCACTATGTCCTAAGCACCACACTGGGCACTTGATGTGACTTCTAATCCTAATTTTCCAGAGCTAAGACTGATGGGGTGGAGGATCTTACTAGAGTTTTCAAGCTGGGAAGTAGTTGGTGAGAATTACAACCTAGTTGGTTGCAAGGTAGTGAATCCCCTTTACCATTCTTCCCTCTACTTCATCATCTGTAACCCAGCGAGGAGCAAAGGATAAGTAGCAGTCAGTCCTTCCAGTGTCCCTGACCTGGCCTTGTCCCCTTTTTGCTCTATAACCTGAGCCAAGTAACTAACTGACCCACCTGAGTCTCCATTCCTTCTACAGTGTAAGTAACAGGCTCTCAGGAGGACTTTGGAGTCTTCCATCCTTCTGGTCCTGATTTTTTTGTTTTGTTTTGTTTTTTGGGTTTTTGTTGTTGTTGTTTTTGAGACAGGGTTTCTCTGTGTAGCTTTGGCTGTCCTGGGCTTGCTTTGTAGACCAGGCTGGCCTCAAACTCACAGATATCTGCCTAGCTCTGCCTCCTGAGTGCTGGGATTACAACCGTGCACCATTGAGCCTGGCTGGTTCTGGTTCTTGTGCAGGAGTGCTGTTCATTCTCCTGTTCCATGCTCACTACCTCTTCTTTGGTCCCTCCTTACAGAGGTAAACTTGGCAGCTGCCGTGATAGCTGTGCTGGGACTGACAGCCATGGCATTGGGCTGCCTCTCTGTCATCATGGTGCTCAGTAAAGGAGCAGAGTTCCTGCTCCGCTTGGGAGCTATCTGCTTTGGCCTCTCAGGTGAGGGCTGAGTGTGTGGGGGCCAAGGGCATTGCATGCTGGGTGGTGGATCTCCATACACCATTACATACTGGGATGTGGGATCTTTACCAGCTGTTGCATGCTGGAAGTTAGGAGCTCCCCACACTGCTGTGGGAGCAGTAGGAACTCCACACAATGTGGCATGCTAGAAGTAGAATCTCCAAGCACTGCTGCATGCTGGGAATGAGGAAAAACCCAAGGGCTCCAGTAGGTTCAAAGATGGAAGAATTCCAAGGACTTTTTCTGGCAAGGTTTATTTAGATTTAAATGCTGTTTTAGATTTGAGCCAGGAATGCCAAGAATCTTTGCACACTGAGAATGGGATCTCCACTCACTACTCTATGCTGGGAGTAGAGGAGGGGGCAGTTCAAGGGCTGTAGTAGTCTCAAAGATGGAAGAATTTCAAATCCCGTTGTTGGCAGAGGAGTAGACTGTCTCCAGATACTATTTTAGGTTTGAACATGGGATCTCCAAGGACTGTTTCATGTCAAGGGGAGGGGCTAGTCTCCAGGTACTGTTGTGTGCCAGAAGTTGAAGCGCGTTCATGTAAAATGTAAAAGCTAAGCGCATCCCAAGCCCTGCTGTTGCATGCCAATAGCATTCTCTCTTTTAGATTTGGCCTGGAACTGTTGATTACTCTGAGGCAGAGGCAGGGCTCTGAGCAGTATTATGTGCTGGAGGTCAAAGAAGGTCAAGGGTTGAGTAGGTCTGAAGATGAGAGAGTCTCAAGCCACTAAGAAGAGTTCCAAACAATCTATAAATTTTGGACTTGTAGTCTGCAGGGCTATGTAGTGTTCTTGTAGGTAAAGAAAGAAATGCCACATCTCGTGAAATATGGACCTCAGTAATACCAAAGACTTCTTTTTAGTCTACATCTAGTTCAAAATACTACAGTGATAGACTAGCTTAAGGTTGTTATTATTTTGTATGTATTTATTTTACATGTGTGAATGCTTGCCTGCATGTATGTCAGGTGTATATCTCCCCTTGGCCAAAAATCACTATCCACCTATGTCTCCCCTCTTCCATAATCGATTGTTGGTGGACCAGTGTCATGCAGGTCTTGTGCAGGTAGCCACCCAGAGGCAAGGTTTGATGCTGAGCTTTCTTGGCCTCTTTTTCACTGAACTGCATGACTGAATTTTGGGATCTTTGCTTCTTTGCTCCTGTGGGTCTTTGCAGGCCTAGAGTTGATATGATAGAATGAAGGCTTAGATGGAAACCATGTGTTTTAAGCCCTAGGGTGCTTGGTGTGTCCTGAATCATGGTATGTCACAGGGAAGTTCCTTTTATTATCCAGAGCTTCCTTGTTGAGCCAGATGCTTTCTAAAGTGATTAGGAAGTTCATACAAGCTTCATTTCTTTATTCTTTGTGAGTTTGTGAGAACTTGCTATGTTCCAGGAGATCCTAGTACTACAAGGCTAAATCAAATAAGATACCATGTCTGCTACCAAGTGCTTTTCATTCTGGCAAATAATGACTAATAATTACATATATAAAAACTCAACTACTATTATGATTGGAATGGATGTGCAGGCTACACTGTCATGGCATGCATGTCAAAGAAACTGCCCAAGACAGTGGCATTTAAGCTTATGCTCAAAGGATAATAAGAGTTATCTCACACACATAAAAATGTTTGCCAGAGGGTCTGAAGAGATAGCTCAGTAGTAAGAGCATGGTCTGCTCTCTCAGAGGCCCTGAGTTCAGTTTCCAACAACCACATGGTGTTTCACAACTGTCTGTACTGGGATCTGATTTTCTCTTCTGGCCTGCAGGTGTACATGCAGATAGAGTACTCATTTACATAAAATAAACAAATAAATCTTTAAAAAAATTGTTTGCCAGGTATGGTGGCACACACCTTTGATCCCAGCACTCGGGAGGCAGAGGCAGGAAGATTTCTGAGTTCTAGGCCATTCTGGTCTATGTAACAAGCTCCAGGACAGCCAGGACTAACTATATAGAGAGATTTCATCTCAATCCCTGTCCCCACAAAAAATGATTAAGCCAGGCATAGTAGAGAATGCCTGTAATCCTAGTATTTAAACAGATGGAAGAGGATTTCTAAACTTCAGAGCTAGTCTGGTGTAATGATGAGAAGGGGAACTAACACTGTAGGAAACTTTGCCTCAAAATGAGGGCGTGGGAGCTGGGGAAATGGCGCAGTCAGTTAAGTGCTTGCTGTGTAGGCAAGGCTGCCTGGGCTTAGTCGCCAGCACCCACTGAAGGCAAGGCGGCTTTGATAAGCTGTACGTTATAAGTCTACAATCCCAGCAGGATGGTACAGACAGGAGGGCTTGCTGGCCAGTGAGTCTAGCCAAACTAGTGGGCACTGGGCCAATAAGAGACCCTGTCTCAAAAAATAAGGTATACTGCCGGCAAGATGGCTCAGCAGGTATAGGGATGTGAAAACAAATCTGATGTTCTCTCCCCAACATGGTGAAAGGAGAGAACTGACTCCCACAAGGTGTCCTGTGATTTCCACACATGTACCATGATACACACACACAGAGGGAGAGAGGGAAAGAGAGGGAGAGAGGAAAAATGCATGTTAAGCAGAGATGTAATATTCCCTGTCCTCCTTTGGTGGAATGAGGATGACTGACAGTGAAAAGCCTAAGAAGAAGATCCTGTTTCTTGGTTGATAAAGGAATGATGAGGTGACAATCTCGAACCTGAACTGGAGTCCCTGGGCTGAGAGCCTCACTCTCTTCCTCATCCTTCCCTGACAGGCCTGCTGCTCTTCGTCAGCCTGGAAGTGTTCCGGCAAGCCGTTAGAGCCCTGCTTCACGGCATCAGCCCTGAGACCCCTCCGGCTCCGCGCCTGGCCTATGAGTATTCCTGGTCCCTGGGCTGTGGTGTGGGCGCTGGTCTAATCCTGCTGCTGGGGGGAGTCTGTTTCCTGCTGCTCACCCTGCCTTCCCCGCACTGGGGGTCACTGTGCCCCAAGCGGGGTGGCCCAACCGCCTAAAGCCCCAGAATGCTTTCTGCAGGCATCTGCCAAGCCTGCCTCAGTTTCCAGCTTTCTCCTCAAGACTTTTCACCTCTCTTCTAGAGAAACTGTTCTTCCCACTTCGGGGGTCCATTTCACAAAAAGTCTTGGTCCCTCATCTTCTTGTAAATAATGCTTTTGTGGGCATGGGGGATGGCTCAGTAGGTAAAGTGCTTGCTGAGCAAGCATGAGACTTGAGTTTGGGTCCCCAGAACACACTTTAAAAGCCAACACAATGGAACATGTCTGTAATTCCAGTGTTGGAAGGCAGACCCTCGGGGAACCCTGGGACTCACTGGCCAGCTAGCCTAGCCAGTAAATGAGGTCCAGGTTCAGCGAGAGAGCCTATTTTAAAAAATAAGGCAGAGCAATAGAGGAAGATGCCTGATGCTGAACTCTTACTCTCTCACACACACATGTACGCATGCACACATGCATACATGCACACACACACACACACACACACAGATTTATTTTTTCTTGGTAGCTGAATTTGGGTTGCTTGAGGTTGGCTTTGTTCAAATGAGGACTCCCTGAAGAAACTTCCAAGGACCTGATGGAGAGACGGGTGTGAGCTGGTGGAAGGCAGGGGTCCCAGAAGGATTTGGGAGCCTTATTTGTCCAAGTCTGTGCTGATTCACTTGAGGGAGAAACAATTCCTACAACTTCCTGGTGCGACAGGGAAGAGCCTAGGTCTGACTTCACTGTGATCTGATTTGGGATTAAAGGTTTAAAGATGTGACAGCCTTGGTTTGGAGCCTGTCTGTGGTGGAACACGTGCATTCTAGGGTGGAGCAAGGAACCCCTCTCCACTCACTGGCCATATGCTGTCTGTCCTGGAGTCACTTGCTCACATGCCCACACAGATGGCAGACAAGAACTTGGAAAAGGTAACGGTGCAGAACACAGACATTGCCACAGCTTGAATCTTGTCCCTCACAAAAGTACATGTGCTAGAGACTCTCCATGCAACCTTGTTTGGTTACAGTTTTGTGTACGTGCACACTCATATGGTATAAAATGTTGGATTTCATATGACTTTATCTTAGATTTATTCATTTTTTTGTTTAAGTGTGAATATTTTGCTTGCATGTCTGTGCACCTTGTGTGTGCTTGGTGCCGTTAGAGGTCAGAAGAGGTTATCAGAACCCCTGGCACTGGAGTTACAGATGGTTGTGTATCCCCATGTGAGGGGGCGTCAACCTGACTCCTCTGCAAGAGTAACACGTTCTCCTAGCTGCTGAGCCGTATCTCCAGTCTCTGATACAACATTTTATGCTGATATACTCGGACCACTTCTCCATCATCTCCCCGACCCCACTCACCTATCTAGTCCCAAGTAGTCCCCCTTCTATTTTATTTTATTTTTAAAATTTGAGACATAGTTTCACTATGTAGTCCAGGCTGCCTCAGTCTCCTGGGTACTCTAATTACAGGCCTGTGCTACTGTGCACATGTGATGGGTTTGTGGTTAGTTTGTTTTGAGACAGAATCTTGCTTTGAAGTCCTGGCTTGTCTAAGACTTACTGTGTAGCCGAGGCTGCCTGCAAACTTGCAGTGATCCTCCTGCTTCAGTGCTGTGATCACAGGAGTGGTTCTATAGATCAGGTGGTTATAGAATAATCACAGCAAAGCAAGGTCACTGGGATTGGCTCTATTCAACCCAGCTGGTGAAAAGGAGAGATTGGGTGCTCGTCGAGGGCAGACAGCATGGACAGACTCGGGAAGAAGACAGCCGTCTGTAAAGAGAAAGGCCCCTGGTAGATCCTTGCCTCCAGCCTCAGAAAGAAGGAAGTGAGATGTTCCACCTGCATTTTATTCCTAAAACACCCAGAACCATAAGGCGACAGGTTTGTTGTCCAAGCACCTGGCAATGATTTGTGACAACATCTCCAGCAGGTGAATCCAGACTTTGGCACCCAGGCATGTGGATGCCTCTAGAATAGAAACGGAAAAGTGTGGAAAGGAGGGGCCATCGAGACAGCTCGGAGGGTAAAGGCACTTGCTGCCAAGACTGAGGACCTGAGTTGGATCCCCAGTACCCACATAGTGGAAGGAGAGGACCAGCTTCAGAAAGTTGTCCTCTGACCTTCGCATGTGCCCTTTGGCATGTGCACACACACACACAAATAAAATGTAACCAAACATGTGGAAGCACAGGCTGGGAAAATGGCTCAGTAAAGTGCTTGCCGTGCAAGCATGAGGACCAAAGTTTGACCTCCAGAATCTATGTGCAAAATCTGGGCATGGTGGTCCAGCTCTGTCATCCCTGCGCTGGGGAGGCAAAGCCAGGAGGCTTCCCAGGTCTTGCTCTTCAGGTGGTCTAGCCTCTTCAGGAGACCTGTACGAGGGGAACTGTCTCAGACAGTAAGGTGGGCAGCACCTGAGTAGTGACGCCTGAGATTGATATCTGGCCTCCACACATGCACACACATATGTACCCACACGCACGAGCACATGCTCATACTATATGCAGGTGTCTTTGAGTGATGATGGGTAGAGTTTGGATAGTATTTGAGATTCATGAAAGGCAGCTGCATCTTGTTATGGAGGACAAAGAAAGACTTTTTCTTACATTTTCTTAGAAAAAGTATCTTTTATTCTCTAACAATTTAATACATATAGGCATTCTTCTCCGCTCCACTCCCACGGGTGCCCTAACACATATCCACACACCTTCATCTCCCCCTATGGCTGCTAACCGACTGAGTGCAGTTAGTGCTTCCTGCTGGAATGTTGAGTGATCTTTCTGCCTTGGTCTTACACAGATGCTGTGTGTCCTTGAGTGCTACATGATGTCCAGAACACAGCATTTCATAGCACTCCTCATCCTGCAGCTCTTAAAATTCTTTCTGTTCCCTTTTCCAAAATGTTCTCAAAGCCACCAAGAAATGAGGACCTGGCGTCAGTGCTGGAGTCTCTCAGCAAGAAGGCCCAGCTCCTTCTCTTACGAAAAACAGTGTTTCCCTGCTCACGCGCCACTATGTGCCTGGCGCTGCTTCAAGTGGTTCACAATGTACTGCAAGCCTGCTGCACCGCTCTCAGTGGCTCCGTCCAAACACAACCCATCAGAGAACTTAAGTGTGGTCCTTCATAAAGCTATACAGCTATTACATGGAGAAGGTAGATTTCCAACTCAGGCTTCTCATGCCACACTCATATCTGCTACAGAGTGTACAATTATAAGAGAAGCCAGAACGGTAAGCTCAAAACTCAGGCCTTTCAATTGTGGTGATGCTCATCCTTAATCTTGTACTCTGAGGCAGAGGCAAGCCAGATCTCTGTGACTTCCAGGACAGCCAGGACTATTTATGGTACCCTGTCTCAAAAACAGTAACCCCTCTTCGGCATTAGACTCCCTACAAATAAAGCCCTCATGCTGTAGTCCTTACCTTCATAATTAGTTGTGAGGATTCTTTTAATCCAATTCTAATTGCTAGGAAAACACCACACAAAATCTAATTGAGACATTTAGTCAAAAACCGGCCTGAGCACATGGCCAGCAATGGGCAAAGGACACTGAGAACAGAGCGCTTGAGACTCACAGACCCTTCATTAGCTAGCAGAGGAGTGTCTGTGGTGGCAAAGGGTGGTGACTCTGAAATGACAAGAAATGCAGGTGACGATGTGAAGGAAAGTGAACCTTTATGCACTGTTTCAGACACTGTGGAAGTCAATGTGGAGCTTTCTCAAACAAACTAAAAACAGAACTACTATGTTATAAAACTACCTAGTAGCCATACTACTCTTGAGCATACAACCAAAGGATCTGATGTCCTACCACACTCCTGTTCATCCCTGTCCATTGCTGCACTTTTTCACTAGGAAATGGAATTCATCAGGTCTCCATCATAAATACATAATGAAAATTTGGTACAGGGACAGGAGAGAACAGTTCAGCAGTTAAGCATTTGTGTCACAAGGTTGAAAATCAGACTTTGGAATCCTCCAAACCCACAGAAATGCCAGGTGGGTTGGGTCAGTCAGAGCAATCTATGAAAATATGTTATTTTAAAAGGGAAAAATCTGGGTTAGAGAGATGGCTCAGTAGTTAGAAGCATGTACATGGGGCTGGAGAGATGGCTTACTGGTTGACAGCAGTGGTCGCCCTTGCAGAGGACCTGGGCTCGAATCCCAGCACCCACTGTGTGGCTCACAGCCATCTGTAACTTCAGTTCCAGAGGATCTGACTCTTTTGACCACGGGTTCCAGGCATACATATGGTGCACATACATATATGCAGGCAAAACACTCTTAATAAAAGGAGGCTGGGTGTGATGATGCACACTTTAATCCCAGCACTTGGGAGGCAGAGGCAAGTGGGATTCTGTGAGTTCTAGGCCAGCCTGATCTGCACAGTCTCTGTAGCCAAGGGGCTACAGAGTGAGACTCAGTCTCAAAACGAATCAAAAGTAAAACCCACCAGCCAGTCAAACAAAAACCCCAGAAAGGAAGTGAAAATTCTGTTTTAAAGACTGGCTCCTCCACATGGCTAGAGGAACTTGCTTACATTCTGTGAGTTTTCATTCCATCAACGTGAGGCCAGCTCGTAGCTTGGAGCAGCGCTGGCTCTCCAGGCCATGTCAAGGAGCAAATGTGGTAACAATCCCTGCAAAGCTGCTTGGAGGCCTCCTGGCACCAGATCACAGGGGCATCTGTCTTTGCAGTTATTACTGTTTAGCAGGCAGCATTTCAGGCCTGGCATACAGTAGAGTGAAGACGGACCCCTGAAGAGCTGACTGTCTGCCCATGGAAACAGATATTAATCCCATCATCATGCTAATGGCCATGTAATTATAAGCTGAGATAAGTGCTAAGAAAGATCACCAACCATTCCGCTCTCTCTGAGTTTGAGCTTTGCCGGCTCAGGCAATCCAGGAGAGCTGTGTGACAGTGGGGTTGAGCAGAGTGGGAGGACCTCTGGTTTGGGGAAATGGTCCTGCCTTGTGGAATCTCAGCCTGGAGCACATGCCTGAGCCAGAGGATGACATCAGGTGTTTTCCTCTATCATTCTCTGCCTTATTCCCTGTAAGACAAGCTCTCCCACTAAACTGAAAGCTCAGTGTTTTGGCTAGAATGGCTGGTCACCAAACACCCAGAATCTGCGTGACTCTCTCTACTGCCCAACACGAGGGTTACAGGCACCCACAACCATGTCTAGCTTTGAAATGGTGCTGAGAGCTTAAGTCATACCCTCATTCTTTCACAGCAAGCGTTCTTACCCACTGAGCCATCTCCCCATGCCCCCGAATCTCCTTTTCACCTGGGATCAAGGCAAGGAAGGGACTGCCCTGAGATATGACAACCAAAGGAGCTGGCAACCTTCCTCCCACCCTCCCCAACCATAGCTCCCCCTAGGCAGTCAGCTTTCATCACTGGAGAAGACAGTTGATAACAGGTGATCAACTTAAAGCAAATGTGTGGTGGACACCTGTCAGCTCAGAACTTGGGAGGGCTGCATAGCAAGACTTTGTCTCAAGAAACATGTAGCTCAAGTAGAACACAAGGGAGAGGATGTAGGTGGCTCAGCAGGAGAGTACTTGCTTAGGATTCACCAGCGAGGGGCTGGGAGTGTGGTAGTAGTGCTTACCTAGTGGGAAGTGCCTGAGTTCCAGCCTCAGCACTGCGAAGATAGATGGATGGATGGATGGATGGATGGATGGATAGATAGATAGATAGATAGATAGATGATAGACAGACAGAAGAGGAGGAAGAAATTAAAGGAAACCTTTGCAAAACTTAGGAGGACAGATGCTTCATTTTGGCTCACAGTTTGAGTGCTCAGCCCATGCTCAGCTGGCCCTGTGACTGGGTTTTGCAGAGGTAGAGGAGGCCTGCGCACCCATGGCAGCAATAAGCCAAGAGGTGAGTCCTGACACCACTGTAAAGGACATGCCACCAGTGATCTCATTTCCTTCTTCTAGGCCTTGCCTTCTAGAGGTTTCACTTTCTCCCAGTCACCACAGGTTGACAACCCAGCCTGTGACACAAGGCCTTTGGGAGCGATTCAAGACCCAGGTGACAGCACTTGCTTCCCGGTGCCACAAACACAGCATAAGTTTCCATTCCAGGTGAGCAGAGAAGGGGGTGGAAGGAAGGAACATGGACATCTCAAAAATGGAATGGGAGTACTGCTTCCCCCTCCAAAAGACAAAAGAATCACAAGTGGTGACCAAGCAGCAATTTGTAAAACGACAGTTGTCGACAATGCATCCTTGTGTTCTAGTTTGCTTTCCTATTGCTGAGATAAATATCATGACCAAAAGCAACCCGGGGAGGAAAGGGTTTATTTCAGCTTCCCTTCCAGTCCCATCACTGGAGGAAGCCAGGGCAGGAGCCCAAGGCAGAAGCCCGAAACAATCATGGAGAAATGCTGCTTCCTGACTCGCTGGCTTGCTTAGCCAGCGTTCTTATATAGCTCAGGTCTATGCCAGTGCCCACAGTGAACTGAAACCTCCCCTGTCGATCTACAATCAAGACAAGTCCTTGAAGAGATGGCTGCAGGCCAATCTGTTTAAGGCAGTTCTTCAGCTGAGGCTCTTCCTCAGTGTCACAAAGGTTGTATGAGAATAAACACTAACCAGCTTGGGTGCTGGAGAGATAGCTCAATGGTTGAGAGAACAGGGCATATCTGTAATCCCAGTACTCAGGGAGGCAGAGGTAGGTGGATCTCTGTGAGATCAATACTAGCCTGGTCCACAAAGTGAGTCCAGGACAGCCAAGGCTACACAGAGAAAAAACAAAAGACACACACACACATATACACAGAGAACAGGGGTTTGTTTCCAGCATCCACATGGTGCCTCAAAACCATGTGTAACTCCAGGTTCAGGAGATCCAATGCCCATTTCTGGCCTCCATGGGTAGTGTGTGCACACTATGCACAGACATACATACAGGCAAAACACCCACACAAATATAATAAGAGCTTAAAAAAATAAACTAACCAGCACATCTAGCGTCCACTTGCATTAACTTAGGTGGCTGAGACTGACCACAATGTATCTCTGCATTAACTTGCATGACTATGATTGCTAAAATCTCACAGTTCCAAAGCGCTTAGTACAGATGCTTTTGAAATGATAACGGAGGGGCTGGAGGCATGGCTCTGTGGTGTAGGGCACCTGTGGCTTCTGCAGAGGACTTGGGTTTGACATCCACGCGGGGGCTCTGTAGCTCCCGTTCCTACCTCTTTCTTACAGTAGGGGGGCTGGGATTACTGGTGCATGCCACCATATACAGCTTTTTCCATGGATTCCAGGGATTGAACTCAGGTCATCAACCTTGTGTGCCTAGCACTTTAATCAGTGAGCCATCTCCCTGGCTCCCACCTGTTTTTTGAAACAGGATCTCTTACCTTTTCTGTGTGTGCGGATGAGGTTTTTCTTTTCTTTTTCCTTCTTTTTTTTTTCTTCTTTATTTTGGTTTTTGAGACAAGGTTTCTTTTTTAATTAATTAATTCCCCTTACATCCCAATTGTAGCCCCCTCCTCCTTTCCTCTCAGTCCCACCCTCCTTCCCTCCTTCCCCATCCCCCATTTTCCTCCCCCTCAGAAAAGGGGAGACCTCCCACTAGCCCATCCCAGCACATTAGGTCACATCTGTATGAGTGCATCCTCTTCTGAGGTGGCTTAAAAAGCATGCAGCAGAGTTTTTGTTAGAGACAGACCCCTCCCCGCCCACTCCCCTTACCAGGGGCTGCACATGAAGACCAAGCTACCCATTGGGTCCATCTGTGTAGGGGGCCCAGGTCCAGTCCATGCATAGTCCTTGGTTAGTGCTTCAGTCTCTGCAAGCCCCTCTGGGCCCAGGTTAGTTGGTTCTGTTGGTCTTCTTGTGGAATTCCTGAACACCTCCAGGTCCTTCTATGAGACAAGATTTCTTTGACTCATAGATGCCCTGGCCATCCTGGAGCTCACTCTGAAGACCATGTTGGCTGGTCTCAGACTCAGAGATCTGTCTGCTGAGTGCTGAGCTTAGAGGTGTGTGCCACCACTGACCAGCACTGAATCGCCTACCTTTACTGGAACTTGCCAGCTTGGCTAGATGGACTGGCCCCTGTGACCCATCTGTCTCTGCCTCTCTAGCACTCTGGAATAAAAGCACATACTTCTTACTGTTTCCTAAGGTTGCCTACCATTGTTTTTCTGTGGGTGCAGGGGATAAAATACAAGTCTTCATGCTTTTGTAGCGAGCACTTTAACCACTTAGCCATCCAAGGAAGTGCTCGTGCCCTGGCTCTCTGCTGCTCCAAGTGAGCAGGCAGGTGCTTCTGTGAGATCTTTGCACTGTGATAGGTTTCTGTCTGGGTCGCCTGTGCCCTTTTGAGTGCTTGTGGGTCTGACTTTAAGGGCTTGTGAGATGCTTCTGTGATATGCAAGCTCATGCCTGGGCTGTGCTTCTTCTTCAGTAGAATTTGAAAAAAGAAGTCTAACATTTGAAAACATAGACCTTGGTGAAGCAAAAAGGAGATGTGGTAGAGCTGGTGCTGAGGAAAAAAGAGGAATTTCCCTGACCTCATGTAAAAGCTACTTCCTCACTTCCTAGCTGTGTGATCTTGGACAAGCTGTTGAATCTCTGTCTCAGTTTCCTTCTCTGTGTTCAGTTGTCCTTAAACCTGGATAATAACAGTATCTGCTTCATAGGACTGTTAGCAAGGTTAGCGAGTAAAGTGTTTAACAGAAGCCTCTCATACTATATACACTTAATAAATATTTTCTTGCTGGATGGTGGTGGCATGTTCATTTAATCCTAACACTAAGGAGACAAAAGCAGGTGGATCTCTACGACTTCAAGGCCAGTCTGCTTTACAGAGTGAGTTCCAGGGACAGCCAAGGCTACACAGAGAAACCCTGTCCAGAAAAAATATATAATATCATTTATATTATATTTTTTATAAATTTCTATAAATTTTTATATATTTTATATTATAATATAATTTATATTATATTATATATTGATATATTATAAACAAATACATCAATATTATATATTTATAATACAGAAACATAATATAAATATATATTATAAATAAATATAAAATTACAAATAAAATAGAATCACCTTTTGATGACAGTTATAGTATACAGAGCTTAATATGGTTGATAAAGTGGTGGCTATTTTCATGTTATGGATTCTCATTTAACCTTTCTATCTTTACTTTGCCCTTTGAGGATTCTGACTTTGGCTAAGTTTAGTCAGAGGTCCAGGGCTTCAAATAAGAGCCAGGGGCTGGAGCAGTGGATTGCCTGTAAACAGAGGTGTTAGGGTACACAGTACCAACTGCCAGTGTGGGGCAGGACCCAGAGAGGGGACAGGAGGGAACGAGGGCTGCTCAATCTTCAGCTCTTTAGAATGCCTCCTCCCTGCTCCCCAAGTCCTCCAAACACAGCTTCTGCCAACCCTCTTCCTCCTTCCCTCTCCTTCCTCTTTCCTTCCCCTTACTTATTCTAAAAATACACACAACAGCACACGCATATATTTGCAGTTATTCTGAAATATTTTATTGTTTTTAAAAATATTTATTTACATGTATTTTGTGTTTGGGGAGGAGCACATGTACCACAACACGTACGTATTTGAAGTCAGAGGACAGCTTATGGGTGTCAGCTCTTTCTCACCACTAGACATGCTTTGGGGATTGAACTCAGATCATTGGGGTTGGTAGCAAGTGTCTCTAGCAAGGGAGCAACCTCACTGGCACAGTTAGTTGTTTTAGAGACAGGGTCTCATGTGAGTGAGGCTGGCCTTGAAGTCATGATTTGGCTGAAAATGGTCTTGAACTCCTGGTCATCCTGTCTCTACCTCCAGAATACTGGAATTGGTGCTGAGGACTGAACCCAGAACTTTGTGTATGCTAGGCAAGTGTTCTACTAACTAAAATACCTCTCAGCTTTTTTCTGAAAATATAAATGTAAGTGGGTATCTTGCAGTTTTATGTAGAGTCTGGTCATTTGGCTTTGAAAGCCTCCCTGCACCTGCTGCACTAATACCAGACTCACCGTAGAGAGAAGGCAGATGCAGAGTGGTTGAATAGAATTAGAGCCTGTCATAATGGCAGACACCTTTAATCCTAGCACTCAGGTATTATCTCTGTGAGCTCCAGGACAGCCAGGGCTACACAGAGAAACCCTGTTTTGAAAAAGCAAAAACAAAACAAAAAGAAAGAAGAGAAGAGAAGATTCAGACCTAGATCCAGCAGACACCGAGGAGGTAGGGGACCCACCTGCCTCCCTTCCAGCCTGCTTGCTCTCCTTCACGAAGCTGCACAGTTTCCTTTATGTCTACAGTTGTAGGAGGAAGGGACCAGCGGAGTCTGACAGTATCAGCCCCAGAAATGAGTCATCATTACTCATTTCATGTGCAGGAAAAAAGAAGAGGCTCTGAAATGTGAGGTGTGAGAAACCACAGGATATAGGGACAGAGGAAGGTGTTGGTCTCTCTCATCAGTGTTCAAAAAATTATAATTATTGAATTTGAGGGCTGGGGCGATAGCTCACTGATGGAGAGCACTGGCTGCTCATCCAGAGGACCATCATCCCATTCCCAGCACTTCCATAGTGGCTCACAACCAGCTGTAATTCCAGTTCCAGGGCATCCAACACCCTTATCTGGACTGCATGGGCACTGCATACAGATACACATGGTGTGCAGACATACATGCAGGCAAAACATCCACACGCATAAGTATATACACATAAAATTATGATTACATTTTAATGTGGGGGTTGGGGTGGGTGCATGCATATGCTATGAGAGTTGGTTCTCTCCTTCCAGCACATGGGCCTGGGTGAACTCAGGTGGTCCTCAGAATTTCCAGGAAGTGCCTCTAATCGATGACACACACCATTGGCCCGTGTTTCAGTGTTTTGAAGTCGCATCAAGCTTTTATTGGTGGAAGCATGGCCCTGCGAAGGATCAGAAGCTAAAATGCTCGCCACACAAACACAAAGACCTGAGTTCAATCCCAAGCACCTGCATTTTAAAAATCTGGATTCAGGATCTGAGCAGGTGGCTCGGTGGGTGAAGCATGTACTGCCATTTCTGGTGTATGGAATGCTGGGGATTGGACCCAAGTCACTATGCACACTAGGCAACCACGCCATTTACATGGACCATGTCCCCACCCACATCAACCACATCTTGTCTAACCACTCATCCACATACCAACATTTGGGCTGTTGCTTCAACAACTTGGTTATTGTAAATAATTATTCTATAAACACGAATGGCATAAATATTTGTTTGAGGACTGGCAACTGGCTCAGTGGGTAAAGGCACTTGCTGTCAAGCCTGACAACTTAAGTTCAATTCCAGGAATCCACACCGTGTTCAGAGAGGACTGATCCCTACCAGTACTCCTCTAACCTCCTCCCACATGGGTGCCACAGCAAGCACACGCCCACATGAATGCACACACCAATGAATAAATGCAATTAAAATTAAAATACCTGCTCGAGTCCTCATGTTGATTATCTTGGGTTTTCACGCACACTCTGAGTTGCTGAGTCATGGGGTAGGTCTATTTTTGGTTAGAATTGGAAGTATGAACTTCCACTGAGTCAGTCAGTGACTCACATTGAGGAAAGCCCAGTGGGGAGTAGCTTTTAAGAGCTTGAAGCTGGCTACCATGGAGAGCAATGCATTGTACCCTGGAAAATTGAGAGGAGCAGATTTGAAGTGTTCTCCCCACAAGAGAATGATGAATAGGTGAGGTTTTCTGCATCTATCAGCTTGATTTAGTCATTCCCAAAATGTCAAGTATTTCAAGATGTCATGTCATGCACCATAAATACACAGTTTTTGTCAATTAAAAACCAGATGATTAAAGCTGGGTCTGGTCGGTGCACCTGTAATCCCACCATTGGGGCAGAGGGGAGGGGGAGCAGAGGAAGAGGATTGTGTGGGGGTAGCCTGGTCTGAGTTCTGGGCCAGAGCTATATAGTAAGTGCTTGACTCACTGTTTCAGAATAGATGGATGGATGGATGGATGGATGGATGGGTGGATGGATGGACAGACAGATGGGTGGGTGGGCCGACAGACAGACAGATAGCTAGATAGATAAATAGATGGAAAGAAAATCAGGTGTAGTGGTACATATCTATAATCCCAGCACTTGAGAAAGAGAGGAAGGAGGACTAGAAGTTGAAGGTTGGGCAAGCAAGATGGCTCAACCAATTAGATCTCCATGCCCCACATGGTGGCAGGGGAGAACCGACTCCTTCAAGTTATCTTCTGACTTCCACACAAGTCCCATGGCAGATGCCCTCACACCTCCTCTTCATAAATAAAATTTAATAAAAATTAAAAATAAAAGAAGTTCAAGGTCGGCCTTGGCTACATAATGGGTTCAAGGCTAGCCTGGGCTACAATAAATTCTGTTCAAAGAAAGGGAAGGAGGGAGGAAGAAATAATAAAAGGAAGAAGAATATTTTAAAAATCAGGACTGCTTTAAAAATCAATTTAATATTGTGGGTCCAAAACAAAGGCAGGATGATGGCAGGTGTCTTTGCCAGCTGAACTGTCTTGCTGACCTGATCTTGAATTTCTGATCCTCCTGCATCCACCTCCCATGTGCTGGAGTTACAGGTGTGCACCACTACACCCAGTTTTCAATCTTGGTTTTTCAAGACATGGTTTCTCTGGGTAGCCCTGGCTGTCCTGGAGTGTAGACTAGCCTGGCCTCGAACTCTTAGAGGTCCCGTGGTTTCTGCTTCTGCCTCCCGAATGCTGTGATTACAGGCGTGAGCTATCACGACCTGGCTGATCATGGTTTTTTGTTTGTTTGTTTGTTTGTTTTGTTTGTTGTTGTTTGATACTAGCTTTAAGGCCCTTTAGCTGTCCCCCCACCCAGCGATGGCCGCCTCCTAGGCCTCGCTTTTGCTGGAAACGATCACTGGTGCCACCTAGCGGCAGGAGTGGTGGGCAGCGACTGACATTAGAGCAGGAGCTTCCAGAGCGGAGTAATGGCTATCACCCATTCCTTAATTGAGACACAATCAGCCCCCTGCCCCCAACAACTATCCTTTATATCAATTCAGATTCTGTGAGTCAGAGATTTTAACAGATCTCACGGTGGATGCCCGGAGCCTCAGGTGGCAGAATTATCTAGAATCATCTGGAAGCTTCTTCACTCATTGGTGGCGCGCTGGGTCTGCATGAATCCACGGATGAGCTCACATGTACTAAACAGATACTCTACCACACTGGGATACATTGCTAGACTTAAGATATATGTATGAAACACATAAATACACACACACACACACACGCCTGCACCCGCGCCCCGGACTAGAGAGATGGCTCTCCAGCGCACATGCAGAGGACCCAGATAGTTTCCAACCACACACGACAGCTCATTACCTCCTGTAACCCCAGTTCCAAGGCATTGGACACTCTCTTTTGGCTTCTATGGGCACTGTACTCATTGTTGTACTTACATACCCTCAGACAAAATACACGCATCAATCGAAAATAAATCTTCTCTTAAAAATTATATTTGAATGCTTGTCAGTGGTGGCACATGTCTTTGATCCTAGCAGAGGTAAGCAAATCCCTATGAGTTCAAAGCCTGCCTGATCCACAGAGCTAGTTCTAGGATAACCAGGGGGACGCGAAATCCTGTGCCCGTGGAGCGGGCTGTGTTGAATGGGCTAGGATGCAGTGTTATATTTTGACTGGGCTTGTTAGGTGAGCAAAGATGAGAGTTTGATTGGTGGACTTCAATAGCTTGGTGGTCAGCCTCAGAAGGAGGAAGTGGCCAAATAAGGAAGCCGACCCTGGTGGCTAGCTTTAGGAATGTAATTGAACAGTTTTTAGCAAGGCAGAGGGGACGGGGGAGAAGGCCTGACAGAGCCATGCTCCATATAATTGAGCTAGCCAGAGTCCCTTCACGGTTCCCTAGGTGGGTTTTTTAAAAATTGTGTATGTACGTATGTATGTTTAATTGTACATTCGTGTGTGTGTGTTCCTAAGTTTGAGCATTTGAGTGCAGTGTCCT
>CM053758.1:29787907-29827811 GCA_028658305.1 Pachyuromys duprasi
CCCACACACACAAAAATAAAAGACAGCGCTCCCACGCCGGAGCCCCTTTCCCCGTCCCGTCCCCCTCCCCAAGGGTCCCTGCTTCGGAGCGTGACGGGGCTCCCCACGCCCGGGGGGGGGGTAGAGGGTGCAGAGGGGTGCGGGGGAGGGGCTAGAAGGCCCAGCGGTGTCCAGCGCGCTCGCGGGGATAGAACTGGGGGCCACCCGGATCCGGCGGCCTCGTTGCACGCGCGCCCGCGCACGCGCCCCGGACACACACCCCGGCTCCCCGCGAGGGCGCGCGCCCCTACACGGGCGTGGTTTTCCTGTTGAGAGTGTTGGTGTTGGACGCGGCGGCCTCTTTGGACAGGGTCCCGGGCGCGGGCGCCGCAGGGGCGGGCGGCGCGGGCGCGGGCGCGGCGGGCGGCCCGGTGACCGTGACCGTGACGCCGGACGCCGCCTCCTTCGGGAAGGCGTTGTGCAGCGTGAGGAAGCCCGCCGCGCCCCCGCGGTCCCGCTCGGAGCCCGTCCCGCCGCCCGCCGCCGCCCCGGCCGCCCCGCCGTAGGCGCCCACGCCGCCGCCGCCCCCCGCGCCGGCCAGCCCCGCGGCCACGCTGCCCTTGGACGGGTCGCGGCTGAGCGTGTACATGGAGATGTCCGTGGAGGCGAAGCCCGGGCCCCCGGGGCCGCCGGGAGACGCATCCCGCGACGGCGACGCCTCGCTGGAGCCTCGGGAGCTGGAGCGGGAGCGGCGGCGGTAGCGGAAGCGGTAACTGGGCAGACGGAGGATGGCCGAGGGGCCGCTCCCGCCACTGCCGCCCGCGCCGCCGCCGGCCTTGAGCAGGTCCGAGCGAGACTGGCAGTGCGCCTCGCGGCTGCGCTCGATGTAGATGTTGACGGCCAGCACGCCGATCACCTCGGCCAGGATGAAGGACAGCCCGCCGAAGTAGAAGGACCAGCCGTAAGAGTAGTGGTTTTTCTTCTCCTCGTCCCGCTTGGGGCCCGGCTCGCCCGCGTTGGCCGATATGTACACGATCACGCCGATGATGTTGCTCAGGCCTGGGTGGAGAGGGTCATGTGGGAGCCTCGAGGCCGTGGCCACCGGGGCCGTCTTAAACCCCCAGGGTCTAAGCCAGGTCCCCAACTGGGCTAAACTCCGCCCCAGGACTCTTAAGCCCTGGGACCCTCCAGGAAGCCTAATCCCTGCTTCCACTGGGTTAAACGCCACCTCAGCAGCCTTAAATCCTGCCCACCTGGCCTAAGACCCTCCTCGTTTTTCTAAACTTCACTCGGGCGTCTAAGCCCGGCCCCACTGGCATAAACCCTACGCAACCGTCTAAGCCCCGCTCGCCAAACTCCACCCAAGAGCTTAAACCCCACTTTTACTGTACTAAAGTCCACCCTAAGAGTCTAAACTCCGCGGGGCAGTGGTGGCTCACGCCTTTAATCCCAGCCCTCAAGAGGCAGAGGCAGGCGCATCCCTGAGTTCTAGGACAACCATGGCTACACAGAGAAACCCTGCCTCAAAAAGCAAAACAAGACAAGACGTCTAAGCTCCATTGTCATTGGTCTGAACTAAATACACTCCAATGGGCTACCTCAGCCTAAGAACTCTAAGACCCGCCTCCAATAGTCAAAACACCAGAGGAGTCCAAGCTCTGTTCTCATTGGCCTAAGCCCTCTTCGAGAATCTGAGTCCCATCCTTATTGGTCTAAACCCCACTTCAGAAATCTAAGCCCCATAATCTAAAGTACTTCCCTTAGAGATCTAGCCTCTGTCCTCTGTGTTAGTTAGCTCCACCGCCAGTTAACCTGGCCCAGGACCCCTCTCCGCTCAGGAGTTCCATAGGCCTCACCTATATGGGGCTAAATTGCACCCCAATGTGATCGAGACCCTACTTTGGAGCGCTCTCACAATGGCCCAGCCCTGTCCTGGTGATCTTGACTCCTCCACACGGTCTTGGTATCAACCTTAGGTAGGTGATACCCAGGTAGCCCAGGTTCTGCCCCTTCTTGTCTAGCCTCCGTTGGCCTAAACTCTGCCCCTAAACATGTGGGCCTAACCCTGACTGGTAGTTCCAGGCTCGGTTTCCGGGTCCTCTCCAAAGTCTAAGCCCTGTATTTTCAACCGGGTCCTCCCTTGGCCTCTTCTTGCTGTAATGATGCAATTTCACTTTGAAGTGTCTAGGCGCTGTCCATTGCTGACCTAATCCTCTCTGCACCGCAGAGCTACCTAGCCGAGTTTACCCTTATTAGAACAGATTGCCTTTCAGCTGCAGGCCCACCCTCCAGTTTACTAAGCTCCTGGCCCTGTAGGTACAGGCTAGATTTCCATCCTGACATGAATAGCTCCTCCCCGTGCAGGGCTAGACCACTCTCTCCACAACACACACCCTGCTCTTTAAAAGTGTTAAACTCCCATTCTAGGAGTCTAAGGCCATCTACTAATCTAATCTTCACGGGGGTGAGGGTGGGGTGGAGGTTTAAACCCTGTGCCCCTTGGTCCAAACCATCCTGAAGAATCTAAGCAAGCCCCATTTCCACTGGCCTAAACTGCATCCCTGTGTGGAGGAAAGCTTTTTCTGAATTCTACCTCACTCTCCAGCCCAAATCTTACCCTTAATGAGTGTGTCTCAGCTCTGCTCCTAAAGATGTGTTAAGGATACACTAGACCCAGTTTGGGGGAAGGGAAGTTCTTTAGTTGAGATGTCTCACAAAGCCTAGGCAGTCCTCAAACTCTCTAAGTAGCCAGGGACCCTCCTGGATTCCGTGCAGCACTGCTACATCGGGCTTATGTCACATTTACAACCCACAGCCCTGGCTCCTGAGGTCACCAACTCAACGTTCTGGCCTTGTTCTGGCTTCTTGCATCATCCCTCTCCTTTTGAATTTTCCAGGAAATGGCCTTTCCTCCTCAAATAGGCAAGGCCTGGCCTTCCCCACCCGGTTCCTGCAGTTTCTGTTTCCTGGGTCTCGGTCAGTGGTTCTTGGCCTACCTAATGCTGACACCCTTTAATACAGTTCCTCATGTTGTGGTGACCCCAACCATAAAATCATTCCTGTTGTTGCTTCATAACTGTCATTTTGCCACCGCTGGGAATCGTAATGTAGATATATGATATGCAAGATCATCTGATATGTGAACCTTCTGAAAGGGTCATTGGATAACACCCCAAAGGCGTGGCAACCCACAGGTTGAGAACCTCTGGTTTAGAGGGTTTTTGAGGACCAGCTCCTTTTAGACTCTACCCAGGACGTTTTCTTCCTCTTCTCCCTAAGGCCAGCCCCACCTCATTACCCTGAGATTCCAAGTGTCTCAGGTCCGCTCCCCCTTCCCAGCCGCCTCTCCTTTAAGTCTCTAGGATAGCTAGGGAAACTCTGCTCCTTGCCTCCCACTTTGCTCACAGACACCAGTCTATTCAGGCTGAAAGATTAAACCTAATCCTCCGGTACCCAGGGGGAGGTGGTGCTGCTTGGGAGGACCCTAGAAAAGCTCCAGTCCCCAGGGGGCGCTCGGGGCAGGCTGCCTTTGCAGTCGCGGGCGCACACATGCACACGCAGACACGCACACGCAGACACGCACGCGCGTCCGCGGGTGGGCCCGCCGCCCCTTCCCTCTGCCTCTCACCTGCTGCCACGAACAGGATCCCCGCGCCCAGGATGATATTTCTTTTGGACTTGTAGACGCGGGAGGCGGCCACGCACACGCCCCCGAGCAGCAGCAGGATGGCGCTCAGGATCGGGAAGATGCTGGAGGCCCGGACCACTCCTGAGGGGAAGAAAGAAAAGAGGAGAGAGCGAGGGCGGTCAGGAGGGCCACTGCACCCCGGGCCCGCTGCGCCGCCTGCCCGCCTCCCTCTCCGCTTAGCTAAATTTAGTTCGATAATTCTGCCATTCCTGTTCTTTTTTGGCCCATTTCCCCCTCTTGTTTTTTAAGTTTCTTTCATTGATTTTTCTTCCCCGTTCTCCCTTCCCTTCTCATCTTTACCACGTTTCTCTCTCCCACTCCTTTTCTCTCTCCTTCATCCCTGTCTCCCTCCCTGCGTGTTCATCCTTCTCTGTCTCCCCCCTTTTTTCTTTATCCCTCTCTTTCCCTTTCCACTCGTTCCTCGAAAATCAGATTCTGTGATTTCTTAGCCCAGTTAAAACAACCAATCATAATTAAGGCTTTACCACGTTGTCAGGATAACAGCCCAATCGCAGCACAGGCTTCTGCAGGAGCGTAGTCAGTCCCCGCCGCGGACTGCCGGACCCGCGCAGCAGCCAATCTACAACCCTTAACTATACAAAGTTGCCCGACCTTGGACGTCCAGCTGGCCATTCACCACCCAGGATCCTCCCCACCCAAGCCTGCCCCTCTGGGCGGTGTAGCTGAGCATCTGCACTTGAATTGGCTGGGAAACTAATCTAGGCGTGAGGTTCAAGCTCCGCCCAGTCCCTTCGTCCGCCCCTCTCCTTCCAAGTATCTGCAGCACAATTCCTTGTCCCACCCGGATCCTGGAACCCCCACATACGGAGCAGGTACTCTGCGCTGTCATGGTCGTAGTCCGTGTCCTCAGGGAAGTGGTTGATCTTCACGCAGACACCTCTTTTCAACCCTGGAGAGGGGATGGGGACGGTGGGCGTCTTCAGAGGTAGGGAAGGGGCGGCCCTACTGTTCTGAGAAGACCCTCCTCTACTCAAATGCACGCCCCCAGGACCCATAGCCTTGTCCCTGCCCTCTCTGGGCTAGGTTGGAGTCCTAGTCCCCAACTGCTGTCACACTCTGCACCCCTCAGATCTGTTTCTCACCTGTATTAAGGATGCTTTTTTAAAAGAAAGAGAAAGGGATGGGGGAGTAGAAAGAGGAGAGGGTAGCTGTGGTGGCCCAAGGTGTGTTCCAGCACTACACCAGAGGTAGAAGCAGGAGGACGGGAGGTGAGGTTCAAGGTCACAGAGAGTCCTGAGGCCAGCTTTGGGCACTTGACATAGGAGAGGAGATAGGAGAAAAGCGGAGGGAGAACGAAAATACCTCAGAGGCTGACATCCTTCCAAGTACCCACCCACTTCTAGAGACCTTTGCTTTCAATTAATGTGGCTTTCCATTCCCCCTGCAAGGAAGTCCTTGCTGGCTCTGCCATGTGCAGGCATCCTTGTGCCCTAAGCTTACTGAGAAGGCTGAAAATGCATGGAAAAAACAGGGACTCCGAAAACACTGCATTTCCCGACAACCCGAAGATCATCTTGCAGCTTCACCCTTTCCTCTCAACAATCCTCATCCTCCCAACCAGCTAGAGCCTATCTACCTCATTTGTGGGAACTGATTCTGTGTTACTGCCCATGGTAAATGGCTGGAGAACAAACAAATTGCATAAATACATTTATTCTCAGCTCCAAGCTCCTTCCAACCTGTGGGTCTTTGCAGACATTATAGCGACACTGCAGAGACAGTCAGGGGCACACACGCAAGTTGGACAGTTCCTCTTTGTAGGGCAGACAGTTCCCTGGGCTGTATGTGCATCAGGTAGATGTTTTCATACTCTTTATTCTCTTGCAAGCTCCGCGTTCCTAAAAGGGGAGGCGCTAAGATCTGACTTCTTATATCGCTGCCATTGCATGGCACAGAGCCTGGCTCCCAAGATGCCTCAAGGAGGGAGGGAGACAGGGAGGAAGGGAAGGGGGGAATAATGGATGACTATGGAGACAGCAGAAAGAGGCTGGAACACAAAGAAAGAAATAGGAATAAAGGAAACAATGAATCTGAGGCAGAGTAAACTGTGAAGACCCACATATTAAAGTGCTTCCTATGTTTATTAACTCACTTGATATGCAGTGAAAGGGAAACTTAGGGGCTTAGGAAGTGGCTCAGTGGATTAAAAACCCTTGCTGTTCAAACGTGACCTGAGTTCAAATTCCACCACCCACTTAAAAAAACACTGTCACATATACCTATTACTTCAGTGCTGGAGGCAAGGGGTCAGATACAGGATGATCACTGGGAAGGCCTGAGAGTGGATACAACAGAGCCTCTTCTGGCTTCTGCATGCATGTTCTCTCTCACACACACACTACACACAGAGAAGACATAATGGAGCTGGTAAGGTGGCTCAGTGGGTAAATGTGCTTTCTGCCAAGCCTGACAACCCAAGTTTGATCCCTGGAACCCATACCATAGATGCAGAGAACATGTCCTCGCCCCCCCAATTAATTAATTAAATTGTAATTAAAAATAAAGGAATAAGGTTGGTATCGTGTGCAGACCAAATGTTTGGTGCTGAGAAGCCCACTTTTGGGGATAGAGAGATGTTGCAGTGGTGAAGAGCACTTGCTGCTCTTGCAGAGGCCCCAGATTGATTTCCTAACATGTGCCATCTAACAATTGTCTCTAACTTCATTTCCATGGGATTTTGTACCTTTTTTTTCTTGTTGCTGTGTGCACCACATATGCACATAGTGCACATACATACATCAAGGCAGAACGTACATGCACAGAAAATAAAAAAAAATAAATCTTTTTCTAAAATCCTACTGTTTTCTATTGGGCTTTACCATCCTTATTCTGTCACACACACACACACACACACACACACACACACACATTGTTTCCATGCCTTCACATATAAAAATCTAAAGAATAGGACCTAACTCATTGTGTTGGTATGAAAATAGAGCTCAGATAAAGAGATTTAACACACTTTGCCTGGAACATAATCAAATGTTCTTTTGAGCTATTGTAACCTGTGTTGGTCAGTTTTGTGTCAATTTGGCATATGCTAGAGTCATTTTGGAAGACAAAACCTCAACTGAAAAAAGGCTCCCAGCAGATTTGCCTGTGGGAAAGCCTATGGTGCCTTTTCTTGACTGATCACTGGTATGGGAGGGCTCAGATCTCTGTGGGTGATGCCACCCTGGAGCTGGTGCTCCTGGTGCTATAAGAAAACAGGCTGAACAAGTCATGAGGAGCAAACCAGTAAGTACTCCTTGGTGGTCCCTGCTTTAGTTCCTGCCTGATGTCCCAGGATGAGAGACTACGGACTGTAAGATGAAATAAACCGTTTCCTTCACAAGTTGGTGTGGTGTTTTTATCACAGTAATAGAAACCCTAGGTGGTAGCCATTGTTCAGAGGTGGAAAACAAGGCACAGAAGGGCTCAGCACTGATGGGTGAAGGGAGCAGAACTCATACCAAAGGGTTCAAACACACACCACTAGACTGCAAGAATCTGGGATGTTCATCAGTGCATTTCCAATATCCCAGACGCTGCATCACCCACAGTAAATGTTTACTGCATGCTTGCAATGAGGGGCTGGGTATGTAGCCCCATTGGTAGGATGCTTGCCTGACATGCACAAAGCCAGAGGTTCTATCCCTAGCACTACATAAACTGGATGTAATGGTACATGCTTGTAATCCTAGCACCAGGAGATAGAGGCAGGAA
This sequence comes from Pachyuromys duprasi, assembly GCA_028658305.1. Taxonomy (NCBI): domain Eukaryota; kingdom Metazoa; phylum Chordata; class Mammalia; order Rodentia; family Muridae; genus Pachyuromys; species Pachyuromys duprasi. The sequence continues at coordinate 29,795,304 of CM053758.1, forward strand.
AGTCTGAAGTCTAATGCTATCCTCAGTTACATATCGGCCTTCTTTACAAGACTGGAAGAAGAAATGGAGGAGGCGCTTGTAATGAATGAACAGACCAAGACTTGGGGGAGGGGCACAAAAATGAACAGGTTGAGATTCAAATAAAAAATTTGGGGGGCCAGCAAATAGGCTTGGTAGATAAAACAGCACACCCCCAAGCCTATGGTCTGAGTTCCATCCCCAAGGCCCACCTGGTGAAAGAGGAGAACCAGCTCCCCAAAGTCGTCCTCCAAGTGTTCACTATGCTTCCCGTCCTCAGCAGTGAGCATGCACACACACTCAACAATCAATCAGTGTAATACAAATTTTCTTTAAAAGATGTTAGGGGCTGGTAATATGGCTCAGCAATTAAAGGCGTGTAATATTTTTGCAAAGGAACTGAGTTCTGCCACCCAGCACCCACATTTTTAGCTAAAGACCACCTGCAATTCCAGCTCCAGCAGAATCTGAAGCCCTCTTCTGGCCATTGTGAGCACTGCACTCATATGCACACACACAGACACACACACACACACACACACACACACGCACGCACACCTAAAATTTGAAAACATATATTCAATGTCACTAATCATCTTGGTTTGGTGAAGAAGGCTGGCCTCAAATTCATCATCCTCTCATTTCATCCTTCCTAGTGCTGGGATGGTAAGTGTACAGTGCCACACTCAGCCCAAGATACCACTTGGCATCCACTGGGAGGACAAAGTGGCAGAAAAGAAGGTAACAAGTGTTTACAAAATGTGGAGAAACTGGAATCTATGTGCAGGAATAAAGTGTAGTGCAGCCACTATGGGACAAAGTATGCTGTGTAGGGCCCTCAAAAAGTTAATGATAGAAGCACTCTCTGCTCTTGCAAGTGACCTGAATTCAGCCCCCAGCACCCACATGTCAGTTCACAACCATCCCTTACTCCAGTTCCAATAGATGTGGTGCCCTCTGATGGATGGGTTCTGAGGCATTCTGGAGACTAGTTATAAAACAACAAGAATTCACTCAGCATAATTTAGCTGCATACTTCACAGTAAATAATATGGCATGGGGGGTGTAACTCAGAAGGTAGAGTGCCAGCCTAGCATAGGAACCAAAGGACCTGGGTCCGATTCCTCAGGTAGTGGCACACAGGCCAGTAATCAGGAAGATGAGGTATTCCAGGTCATGCACAGTCTCAACATCCTCCTGCCCCACCTGGCTGTGTGAGACCCTGTCTCCAAACAACCCAAAGCAAAGTATCACCACAACAGAACACTGCTCACTGCTCTCTCAGCAGATGAAAAGCACATGCCGCGCAAATCTTCCAGCTGAGTCTGATCCCCGGAGCCCATGTGAAGAGCCAGATGTGATGGTCACATTTGTGACCCCAGCACTACAGTGAGACAGGAGCTGGAAAGGAGGAAACTGCCCAGGAGTTCTCACTAGCTAGCTAGCCTGGACTATGCACCAGGGCAGAAACTAGAAAGACCCTGTATCAAAGAGGTAGGAAAGAACCAATTCCTGAAAGTTGTTCTCTGCCCTCCACACATGCATCAAGGCGTGCCTCCAGCATGTGAGCAAGCAGGAACACACACACAAATAAAAATAAATATGGAAAAGCTGTTTTTGGAGACAGGGTCTCATGTAGCCCCAGAACTCACTATGTAGAACAGGCTGGCCCTGAACTCACAGAGATCCACCTGCTTCTGCCTCCCAAGTGCTGGGATTAAAGGCGAGTACCACTATACCCCTAAGTAAATATTTTTAAAATTAGTGAGATAATAAATAAATTTATAATGTATATATTTTGCCACAATTTAGAAAAAGAAAGATCTTCTGAATGTAAATCTTCATTCTCTTTCTCTCTCTCTCTCTCTCTCTCTCTCTCTCTCTCTCTGTGTGTGTGTGTGTGTGTGTGTGTGTGTGTGTATGCATGTGTATGAGGGTCAGAGATCAACTTTGGGTGCATTCCTCAATCATTTGCCACCTTATTCTTTGATACATGGCCTCTCAGATGAACCTGGGACCATCAGTTCAGCTAGACTGTCTGGGCAACAAATCCTTGGTTCTTCCTATCTCTGCCTCCTCAGTGCTGAGATTATAGTGTTTTGCACATGGGTGCCAGGGATCTGAACCTGGGTCCTTGTATGGCAAGCACTTAAAAAATTGAGCCACCTCCCTACATATAAATTCTATCCATCAGCACACTCACAATGGTGTGCTGGGTTAAGATGATGGTTTCAGGTTCCCACCTCAGAATGGTCAGAGTCGAATAAGACTGATCACTAAAACACACTAAAGGCTGGTAATGTAGTTCAGTTGGCAGAGGGCTCAGCTAACTTGGACAGAGCCCTGGGTTCCACCACCAGCACTGCATAAACCATCTATGTTAACCCACAACAGCATGCAGGGAATACGGAAGAAGGATCAAGAGTTCAACTCATCCTCAGCTACACACCAAGTTCCAGGCCAGCCTGGCATTCTGGGGTAATACTCATTATCAACTTATCACCTATGAGGCAAGCCTTTGGGCACACCTGTGAGTGATTATCTCAATTAAAGTTAGCCTCCAAGTATATCTGTGAGGAATTTCCTAATTAAATTAATTGATGTGAGAAGAGCTATCTAACTGTGGGTGCGACCATCATCTCTTGCTGCCTAAGCAAGAGATTCTGAACCATATAAAGTGAAGAAGGGTGGGAGGAGAGAACTGATTCTGACCACAAGTTGTCCTCTGACCTCCACACATGCTCCATGGTGTAAGTTCTCCTCCACCCAAATGCTAATAAACCGGACAATCAGACAGACAGGCAGACTGACAGACACACGGGCATAATTCAAGTGGGGAGAGTGCACGGAGCACTAGCACGCATGCATCAATCCATTGCTGTCTGTTCCTGACCTGGGGCTGTGATGTGGCCGGCTGCTTCAAGTCCTTGCTGCCTTGGCTCCCCAACAATGATAGGCCGTAGCCTGGAATCATGAGGCAGCTAATGAAACTGTGCACCCCTTAAGTTGATTTTGTTGACTATTTTTGTCACAGCAAATGGGAAGCAAAACTAACAGACACATGAGACGTTGCCTCAGAAAAGGGGTGGGGAGCAGAGTGAGTAAGATGGCTTGGGGTAAAGACACCGTCAGACCTGATGACCTGAGTGTGACGCCCAAGCCTCACATGGTAGGAGACCAGCTCCCCAAAAAGTTGCCCTGACACCCACACTCATGCACGCACACACACAAATAAATAATGAGATTTAAAATATATATGTAAAGAATCTAAGACATTGTCAGTAACAATACCCTATCACTGTGAGCCTGTCACTGCTGAGCAATAGACAGGGCATTCATTAACTTACTCAGTTCTTTGCATAACCCTCTAAAGTCTACAGGTACAGGATCCCTTCTTTATAATTGAGGAAACCGAGGCACAGAAGCTGCCCCACACCACACAGATGCTGCGTCCTAGGGAGAAGTTCCGGCTACAGCCAGGTTTCAGAGGTCACAGAGTTCTGGCTCTGAACCAACTTCTCTAGATGCCCATCCCAGACCTGCTGGGTCCCAGCAATCACAGTTCTTAGGAAACAGACCGCCCTGGGCCTCAGTCTCCTCACTGAGAAATGAATTTGGTACTGTGGCTTTAGAGGGTTCTGGTGCTGTTCCAATGAACTGAAACACAGGTCCTGTGACGGCTACAGCACACACCAGCTTCTAGGATCTAAGCCTAGTAAGCTAGGAACTTTATTAGAATTTTCCTTACTTATTTATGTCTTGCTTTTTTCCCCCTAAAGACAGGGTCTCTCTACAAAGCCCTGGCTCTCCTGAGACTCACTGTGTAGACCAGGCTGGCCTTAGACTCACAGATTCCCCTGCCTAGGTTTCCCACATGCTAGATTAAAGGCGTGAGCCACCACATCCAGCCCAGATTAATTTTGTTTTTAACTGGGGATTGGTGGGTATGTGCACATGAGTGCAGATGCCCCTGAAGGCCAACAGAAGGCATCAGATCCCTTTGGTACTGGAGTTACAGTCAGCTGTGTGTCACCTGACATGCATCCTAGAAACTGAACTCTGGTCCCTTGGAAGAGTAAGTAGCAAGTGATCTTAATTGCTGAGCCATCCTTCCAGCCCTGGCCTACACAGTTTGTTTTATTTTTAATTTTTAATTTTTTTGTGTCCAGGAATGGTAGTGGGATCGCCCTGAGCCTCTACAGCTCCCTCTCCATGCCCTGGACCTGCTTAATATACAAAGACGTCATGGTTAAGGGGCCGTGCACAGCTGTGGACAGGACTCGTGAAAACAGGTCCAGCACACTGCGTCCCTCACATGCCTCATACTGTGGGTGCCCCAGCCTGAGTCACTTTTCCTTCTCAGGCCTCCAGCTTCCTGTTCTGACAAACAGGAGCCATAATAGTACCTTCCCTGTGGCACAATTGCAAAGACTCAATGAGATAATAAGGCAGGCAAAGTGCTGAACACAGGAGTTTGCGAGTCAGCGGCAATAAATGGGGCTGTAGGTCCAGACTGCTTGGGTCCCCAGAGAGGAGCTGGGAGCAGAGCTGAGAGTTCTCAGAAAGAGGCCGGAGCATGGCTGTCCAGTGTGGATCTCGACACCCAATGTGGCAATAGGCATGGACTGTGAAGGGGAATACACTGGAGTTCATAATAAAAGGGAGAGGAGCGAGGAGGAAAAGGAGTAACGTTTCACACTGCTTGTAAGAGATATTTTGGTCACACCTGCTTAAATATTAAGTTCACATGGTTTTGGTTTTACAACTAGGAATGGAGCCCAAGTGCAATGCCAAGGAGCCTCTCCAGTAGATTCCAGGCAAGCCCCCCACCAGGCTCCCCAGCCCCTTGCTGAAATATTCTAGGCAGACACTTTGCTATTGAGCCACACCACCAGACCTCTCCCTAGTGATTTCTAGGAAAGTGTTCTACCACTGAACCACCCGGCCAAACCCTTATTTGTGGATTTTATGCAGGTGTTTTACTACTGAACTTTGCCCCTTGTCCTTACAGAGGCAGGGAATGGGGGAGCTCTGAGCAGGTGCTCTATACTGAGCCACACCCCCAGCCCTGCCTCTTATTTATTTTGATGTAGCTACTAGGAAAAATTAATTATATATAAAATTTATATTTCTGTTGGCAGTGCTGAGTACTTAAGGAGGAAGGATTCAGATTTAATCACTTGAAATACTAAGAAGAGTAATATGTAATCAACAGTACCAGGATGTGCTGCACCTGCTAGCCTACTTTACTCATACCAATGCAGATGACCCCTGATCTTTCAAATAAGACACTCCTATGATCCTCCTTCTGCCACAGTGGAAATGAAACTGGGAAAGTTGAAATACAGCACAAGGTCATGCTGCTCTAGATGGCAGACAAAAGGCAAACCCCTCTGTCTTATTTTAGGTTTATGTCTCAATGGCAACAGTCTGTTCCAATCCAGATACCACAAAGGTGGACAGAGACTGAGTCCTAGAACCCAGACCCACTGAGGGTCCACCTTCTGCACACTTGAATCCCCAGTGGGCTGGATGCTGGTGTTTTTGTTGCTTTGTTCCAGACCTAAATTTCAATCCAGCAGCTACAGTGTGTTAGCTGTGTGACTCTGGAGAAGACACTGCTTCTCTGAGCCATTACTTTCTCTTGGGGGTGCTAACAGTAGCTCTTAGCAGGGTTATTTGAGTGACACATGAATGGCAGCTACAGTAACAGTCAAGGCAGCCTTCATGAGCAGGCTCCTTGACACACTAACCTCCTTCGGCTTGCAGCATACCCACTTCCCCAGTCTTAACTAAACATCTGATCCCTTCTCAACTCTCCTGGAGTGCATGTATCTATCTCCCCCATACTTTAACCCTTTGTGGTATTGGTTTTATTTGCCAACTGGACACAACCTAGAGTCCTCTGATAGTCTCAATCAGGTTGGAATGTGAGCAGGTCTGTGGAGGACTATCTTCGTTGCCTTAATTGAGGTGGTGGTATGATGTGCCCACTGTGGGTGGCTCCATTCCCTGGCTTTGGGGTCCTGGGTTGTATATGAGAGAAAGCTGAGCACTAGTATGCAAGTAAGCAGCATGCTTGCATTCATTTTTCTCTGCTCTTGACAGTGGATGTAATGTAATAAGTTATGTGAAGTGTCTGCCTTGATTTCCCCACAACAATCTACTGCAACCTGGAATTGTAAAGACGAAAAGTCAGCCGGGCATGGTGGCACACACCTTTAATCCCAGCACTCAGGGAGGCAGAGGCCAGCCTGATCTACAAGCAAGTAGAAAACGGCCAAGGCTACACAGAAAAACTCTCTCTCTAAAAACCAAAATAAATAAATAAAAAGTAAAATAAATAAATAAATGATAAAAATACCTTTCTCTTTTCAGCTGTTTTTTGACAGAGTATTTTATCATAACAACAGAAATATAATTAATGCCTTGTGACTGTCTGATCTTTGTTTTCTTTTGAGACAGTATGGGTCCTGCCTCGGAGATCCTGCATTGGCCTCCAGAGTGCTAGGATCATAGCAATGGGCCACCATGCCTGGCCTGAAATGGTTTTTGTTTGATTTTTCTTATGTTTGTATGTGGATCATTGTAAGGAATCTACTTCCTTTGAGGCAGGGCCCCTTGCTAGAGGCTAGCATGGCCAACAGGCATCGGCGATGCTCTTGTCTCTGCCTCCACAGTGCTGAGATTACAAGCATTTGTCTGGTCCTTTCTGTGGGATCTGGGAACTGAACTCGGGTCCTTGTGTTGCAAAGCAAGCACTTTGTGAACTTGGTCATCTGTTCTTCTTCTTTTTCTCTTAGACAACCTTGGTGCACTCATGCACTGGTGCCCATCACATTGATATCTCCAGCCAGGTTGCTTCCCTGATGTCAGCCCCCCACACCATGTCTCTCACAGCCTAGAACAAAGGGATAAAGGACAACAAATGGGCCAAGCCAAATCTAATTGACAACAGCTTCTTCAATTTGTATAGAAGGGTGTCAAGGAAGAGTGTGATTTCCTGGCATGTAAAATGGCATGAAATTCAGGCAGACATTTTGACACAGACCTTTTATTACATCTGCTTGGGAGGCTGAGAGAGAAGAATTGCAAGTTCAAGGCCAGCCTGGGAAACTTAGTGAGACTCTATCTCAAAATAAAAAGAAGGCTGAGGGTACAGCTCAGGGACACAATGTCTTCCTCACATGCATGAGACCCTGGGTTCCATCCGTGGGGGGTTGTTGGGAAGCCAGGTCCAGTGCTCATGCCTATGGTCTCAGTACTTAGGCTGTTGAGGCAAGAGGATTGTTGTGAGTTCAATGCTAGCCTGAACTGTTCACTTAGCCCTGTTTCAAAAACAAAACAAAACAATAATTCAGATGTGGAACTCATGCTGCAACCCCAGAACTTAGGAGATAAAGGCAAGAGGATCTTATCTGGACCAGTAAAATGATTCACTGGGTAAAGGTCCTTGCTGCCAACCCCGATGACCTGAGCTCCACTCTGGAACTCATATGATAGGAAGAGAAGAGCAACTTAATTGCCATGAGTTATCTGCTGACTTCAACATATGTGGCCATGGCATGCATGTGTATCACACACACACACACACACACACACACACACACACACACACAAGTAAATACATAAATACATAAGAGTCTGCACAGAATTCCTACTTAAACACACACACACAAAGTTAATGGCCAACCTTGGCTACATAGTAAGTTAGAAGCCAGTCTAGACTATATGAGACCCTATCTCAAAAACCCAAACCAAAAGGAAAGAGAGAGGAAGATGGAGGAGGGGGAAAGAGGGAAGAGAAAAGCAGAGGGCATGAAATTCAAATGTCGGTGTCCGAAAGATTCCAAGCTAGACTGCAGCCACACGCACACGTAGTACAGCCATTTCCACCAGCAGTGGCAACACTGACCGTGCGCTCCAAAAAGCCTGAAATCATTGCCACACTGCATGCTGTAAGCATTACTTCTCAGCTGTGACACTTTCACAACTGAGCCGGTGATGTACTTCCTTAACGATGAGCTAAATAAGAGAAAATAAAAGAATTTGAGCAAAACACCTGTGCTGTCACCTCAAGAGCCGATCCTCCACTGTCGAGCACTCTGGCCAAAGCTTCAGCACCACCTGGGAGTTTCTCACCTGAGGTGATTTTTATCCCTCCAGGGGAATGTAGATAATGTATGGAGACAATTTACAATGTTGGTTGTCACAACTGTTGGGGGGTGGGCGGGACTAGACAGAATAGAGAAGCAGATCAACATCCTACGATGCAAGGCTCAGCCCCCGCCACACAGAATTCTCAGTCCCAAAATGTCATCGGGGCTGAGGCTCAGAAGCTCCACCTCCGAGACACCCCTCACCCTTCTCCCTCTCAGATCCCACAACTGCTCCATCAGCAATGCCTTCCCACGGGGAACTTTGGAATATACTATGAGTTCAAAATGAGACTCCCACATTCTCCCTTTCCCAGCTCCCCTTAGCCATTTCTCAGCACAGCAGCAAGAGTCATCCTACTAGAATTGAAGCCAGTTCACATGGCTCCTCTGCTCTGGAACATTCAGTGGCCTCCATCTCCAAAAAAGCTGAATCTTCTGTGGGATACATCTGAACCTCTGAGATCAAGAGCCTGTTGTCTCTTTGACCACACATTCTTTCCTCCCTCCCTGTGTCCCAGCCACACTGGTCTCCCTCTCTCGGACATAGACTCATGCTCACCTCAGGGCCTTTGCAACTATTTCTACAGCCCATACAGCTATGTGCCTCCAAGACACTTCTCTCAAGCCACCAACCAATATCAACTACTATGTGAAACTCCTCCCAGCCACTGCGTTCTCCCTCTCTTCCTCCTCCTCCTTTCCCCCTGAGATGGGGTTCTCTGTGTAGCTCTGGCTGTCCTGGAACTCTCTTTCTAGACTGGGATGAACTCAAACTCAGAGATCTGCCTGCCTCTCTTCCTGAGTGCTGGGGTTAAAGGTGTGCTCCACCCCTGACGGCTCCTCCCAACCTTCTTGATTAACTCACATGCACAACCCTAATGCTTCCCTCTCTCCGTTTCTGCTTTTTCCCTAATTGTTATCTCCATTATTCTTTCTCTGTCCAGAGCAGAAGATACTTAAGTCAGATACCTGTATGTTTTTTACCCCACATTGCTCTTGACTTGAAAAAGAACCTGAGGACCATAGAGATGGCTCAGTGGGTAAAGGTTTTTTGCTTCCAAACCTGATACACTAAATTCAATTCCATTAACTTAAATGATGGAAGGAGAGAAATGATTTTCACAAGTCCTCCTCAGACCTCTACATCCACACTGAGACACACATTCAGCCCATACACACACACACACACACACACACACACACACACACACACAAAGAAAAAAATTAAAAGGTTCAGAGCCTGCCACACAGTTTAAAACCAATAAAAACTGATGGATGGATAAACATGAATAAATGAGTGAATGAATGAATGAATGGCATATGTTGTCATGGGGGGTCCAGGCACAAACTCCCATATTTGGCTCTGTACCCCATGCCTGGTCAAGCCAGAGAGTGGATGTGAGTGACATATCAGAGGATATGTTGGAGAGTAACAGAGGAGGGGCATGGGATGACAGTGAGCAGAGGTCTCTATGACATCCCAGTGACTCCATAGCCAGGTCTGAAAAAGTGTCTACCACTCAAATAGGGCTGATCAGGGTCAGTTCAGAATGTGGGCCCTTGGGGTCAGATCTTCTGTGATGGCTCGCCAGAGGCCGGGAGTTGGGTCTTCTGGGAACACTCTCCCTGCTTTGAAACATTGGCAGCTGGCTTTGGTTTTCAGTATTCAGCCCTCCACAGACTCATCTTCAAAGCCCACCCATTCCTCACTTGAGGTGAGTGATTGGACAGGACAGAGGAGTCAGAGGCAACAGAAAAGAAGACATATGAAAAAGCATCATGAAAAAACTTCAGCTTACTGGTGGTAGAGGAGGAGGAGCTTCAACACTGCATCCTTAGTGTGACAGATGAGAGCAATGAGGTGAAGGAGAGTGGTCGCACAGTGAGGGACCCAGAGTCTGGCTTCCCCACCCCACACCTCTGTATGCATGAAAGGCATACCTGAAATGTGTACGAAAGAACTACTGACGTGGAGGGCAGGCTAGAGAAGAAGCTAAAGAGGAGGACAACAAGTGTATGTCTTGGAGAAAGAGGGGCCTGGCAAGGAGGCAGATTTGAGGCTGAAAGCAGCAAAAGAAAAAAAAAACTGTTGGAGGGAGAGTAGAGAGAAGCAAGGGGTCACAGAAGAGCAAGGGCAGAGATAAGAAGTCTGCTGGGAAGAGTAGATAGTCCCAGGAGCCTGCTGAGGTAGGCATGCAGCTGTGGAGATGGAGGAAAGACTGGGTTGTGAGCTTGGGAGAAGTCCTGATGGAAGGAGAACTGAAGGCTGCAGAGGAGGAGAGACAAAGACCTATAAGGAGAACTGTGACCGAGAGACCAGAGGAGGTCATAAGGCATAGCTCCATTCCAATTCTGGGAACCCACAGAGCCAGAGAGGAGAGGAAAGACATGGAGAAGGGGCAGGAATGGTAAGGGCTTGTGAGATAGCTTCTGAAAGGCTGACAACCCAGTACTCATCCCTGGAACCCACATAGCAGGAGGAGACTGTCTACTCCTGCAAGCTGCCCTCTGACTTCCACAAGAACACTGGAACTTGCACACAGTAGAAAGAAAGAAAGAAAGAAAGAAAGAAAGAAAGAAAGAAAGAAAGAAAGAAAGAAAGAAAGAGAAAGAAAGGAAAGAGGGAGAGAGAAAGAGAGAAAGAAAGGTTCTAAGAGGGCTGGAGAGATTGCTAAGCAGTGAAGAACAGTCTCTGCTTTTCCAGAGGACCAGACTCCAGCTCCCAGCACCCATATCAGGCAGCTAACAACCTTTTATAATCAACTCCGGGTGTATCAGTGGCCCTCTTCAGGATTCCATGGGTACTTGAGCATGTGCGAGTGTGCAAAACACAGACACATTCAAATAGATATATTCCACATGGCTCACACCCATCTGTAACTCCGGTTCCAGGGGCTCCGACACCTTCTTCTGACCTCAAAGGGCACCAGGCATGCATGTGGTGCATCGCTGAACATGCTGGCAAAACACCCATACACATCATCAAATACAATACAAAATTAAAGAGAGAGAGAGAGAATCCCAGAGGAGAGTTGGGAGGTAGAGCTGGGATGCATGGACTCACAGTGCCTCGAGCATAGAAGCACACCCTCAAGACCTTGGGATGGAGACTCAGAACACTAGCTGTCAATTTGCTGGAGGCACAGGTTTCAGAGGAGGCAGCCAGCAGGGCCTTCCTGCACCCTACCTTCCAGGCAGCATATCCGCCAGAGGCCCGAGTGTGTGAGGCCCCCAGGGTCCTTCTTCTCCGAGGAGCCACTGCCCCCGCGATGGGGCGGTCCATCGTCCCCTGCCGTGAGGTTGGTGGTGTTGCAGATGAGCGCTCGTGTGTAGAGCCAGTAGTCAGTGCTGATGGCGATGGTCATGAGGCCAAAGGCCGCGAAGGCTCCTATGGTGGTCAGTAGTACCTGAACGCCCTTTTCGCACCACAAACCCCTCTCTTCATTCCAGCGTTTCAATGACTCCAGTTTGACCACGGGCAACCGGGGGGCCGTGGGCCACCACCGGGGCAGCGGAGGCGGGGCCGTGCCGGCGGCTGGGGGGGTCACAGCACAGGCAGAAGCTGGAGCCCTCGAGGGGCCAGAGGGGACGGGGGCAGCAAGCAGGTGGCTGCACAGGCTGAGGTCAGAGTAAAGCCATGGTCTCCAGCTGGTGGAGGCAAGAGAGGGAGGGAGTTAGTCCTGAAAGATGACTCCCCCGCGCCCCGCTCAAAACTGCACCAGCCACACACTCAGAGGTCATGACCCAGGCCCCTCTGTTCCTTTCCTGTGATCACCACTGTCCTCTTGTGAAGCCAACCCTCCATTCAAACCCCACTGCTATGTCCTCCTAAAAAGGCTCCTGCCTCTGTTCACTCCTTAGAACCCCTGGTCCCTATTGCCAGCCTTCTTATATACAGCAACATGCATGCACGCACACACACACCTGCACCTTGTAGGAGCACTATTCGGGAAAAGATAGGCATATGTTTCCAGTTTTGCCTTCAATATCTCTCTAACTTGGAGGCCACACTGTCAGCTGGGATGTAGTTGGTAGGTGTTGGCCTAGCATGCATAAAGCCGTGGGTTTGATCCCAACCACCAGATAGATGGGGCTTGGTGCCGTATGCCTGTAATCCCAGCATTCAGGAGGTAGAGGCAGGAGGATCAGTTCAAGGACATCCCTGGCTACATAGCAAGTTGGAGGCCAGCCTGAGCCACCTGAGACCTCATCTAAAGGAAAAAAAAATGCTCATTAATTTCACTTTTTTCCCCCCTCTCCTCCTTAGCAGGATACTTCCTTCCCCCAAAATTCCCATTTTGTCACTCAATGGCACCTGGCATTACTCCTATAATTTCTTCTACTTAGGAAAAATAAATCCCCCAATATCCCCCTAACTTAAAAACTAATCTTCCCAAGTGACCCTCACTATTTAAATAGTACGTATCTCCTCAATGGCCCTAACACTTCCACAGTTTCCTCTCCATAGGCTTCTCTCCTCTCTCATCCCTTGTATCTCAGGAATTGGCCTTGTACCTTGGACACATCTTCAAAGTGCCAGAGGATTGAATAAAAATTCTGAGGCCTGGACTCCCGCCTGAGAAACCCCAATTTAATGGGTCTGAGAAATGGTCAAGCTCCCTGGGGAATTTCCAGATCCCTTAGATTTGGAAGACTGCACCCTGTACCTCCATCATGTGGACTCTGCAGTCCCTCCTGTATCCTCTCAGGTCATTCATCTATCACCCTTACAACCCCAGTGGCCTGCTATATTTTTGACTCAAAGAAAACTCCACACAGTGTCTTGCTTAAAAGTATTTGGAACCTGGCCTCTGTTCTCCCTGCAACTCACACAAACTCATCATTCCCATTGCTTTCTCCTCCATTAAGAAAAATTCGCTCTGTGAGCTTCACAAGATTTCATACTCGCAACAATTGCTTCCTCCAGACCCCAATTTGCTCCCATTCAGAAATGTCCTCCTAATATCTAACCTATCCAAAAATACAATTGCCCCCCCCCCATTCAGCCCAGCATGCCTTGGCTCTTGCTCTCAGCAGATATACTTCACTACAGCCTCAGTAATCTACCCCCACAAAAGAACCCCCCCAATTCTAGATCCTCCCAGGTGACTCTGTACCCCATACTCTCTTCAACATATTAGAACCTGCCCTCTCAACTTTTTTTTTAACATCATGGAGTATCCCCTTTCCTTTGCCCACTTCTTCCGCCCACCAGTTTCCAGTACCTCCTTCCCTTAGGAAAATCCTCTCTGCAGGCCCAGCAGACTGCTCTGGAACATCCTTCCCCGCAACAATTTCCCCTGGGCAGGAACTTATCCCCCACTACCTCCAAAATAAGACACGCAAACAAACAAAAAGAAAGCTACAAAACTACAACTCTCACTTAGGGATAACTCATTCCCTGTCCGTTCATGTCCATCCTCTACAGGATCCCACCCCTGTGCCTCTTCCTCGCTGTTTCCCTCACTTGTGTCAACCTCTTCCTTGACTTCTTCCCCAAATCCCCCTATAAGAAAGAGTCTGGAAGCTCTGAGGATGGGAGGCATCAACTAGAAACCCCAGGTCCTGGTACAGGGTGACCTTGGCCTCCCTGTTTCCTCTCTGGCTCCACCGCCCCCACCAGCTGGCCCTGGACTGGGTCTGCTCCCAGGAGGGGACCTAGAGAAAGGTTGTCTATAGGGGGTGTCTCCATGGCAACGGGGCCTGGTGCCCCACACGTGTGCTCCTGCCTACACACACACACACACACACACACACACACACACACACACAATCACAGCCCCTTTCTGGGCCCATTCCCAGCTTTCCAATTTCCCAGGCTGGCCCCTGACCCAGACCGAGTTTCTCTCTTCCTGCCTCTGGACATGCAACTGCCCCTCACCACTACCACAGTAACCACCTCCACTGTCTTAACAAATTGTTCCTTCCACAGATATGAGCTCTGACCCCAGCATGCACCTCTTTCCCATGCTTGGTGGGCCCTATGTCCTGGGATGGAAGGAAAAGGGGACCAGGAGAGACTTTCTTCATCAATAAACATTTTAAGAGCTTTTCATTTTTGTCAATTTGATAGACAATCTCTTGGATTTAGGGACTCTTCATTGAGTCCCTCTGCAAAGGAAAAAGGAATAAGGGACCCCCCAATCCTAAAGCTCCTGGATAGAAGAAGGAGTCCCAGTCCTTCATTTAAGGGACCAGCTTTTTTTCTCTCAGAATCAGGGGGATTCACAGAACCTTAATTCTACACCCACCCACCTCCGGTTAATAAAAAGATCTCTCACCTCAGTTAAGGATAGGCCAACTCTCCGATGCACTGGGGAGGGACGTCCGGACCCTGCTGCCTGCACCCCCCCAGAGGCACCTCTGGGCTCCCAATTCTTGAAGCTTCCCCCTCCCCCAGCAGTAAGGGACCCAGGCGTCCGACCTGGTTGAGAGGGGATGGAGATGAGGAGGCGGTTAGGAAGAATGGGGGTGTAGAGTGAGGGGGAAGGGATCTGGGGGTAGCTCGGATCTTGGGCCGTCAGAATGTGCGGGGTCGGGATTAAAAAAAAAAAGGTGAGGAGACAATTTGGTTCTCGTGTCGCTGGGTAAAGTGCGGAGCTAGAAGAGAGAAGGAGGGAGGAGGGAGAGAGGGGGAGGGGAGCTGCTGAGGGATGGGGGAGCCTCCAAGAGGAGAACGATGGGGGGGGGGAAGGGAAGTGGTTGGGGAGCAGGGTCTGAGTGGCAGAAGGAAGCTGAGGAAGAAGAGAAACAGATCCAGAGAGGGAGGGAGACGGAGAGAAACAAGGAGAATCGGAAAGACAGACCCAGAGACTGAGAACAGAGGTGGGGGAGGGAAGAATTTGGGGGAGGCAGTGACTGGTAGCAGAAGGAAGTTGAGGAGACATACACAGAGAGGAATATCCAGAGAGAGAAGGGGACAGAAGCAGGAAGATATGCAAAGAGAACAGCAAGAGATGAGGGAGAAATAGAAGGGTAGGGGGAAGCTGGGGGAGGGTGTGGGGAAGGGAGAGGAAGAGGGGGGTCGGGGTCTGGGCAACAGAAGGGAATAGGAGTAAGAGACAGTCATCCAGAGAAAAGGGAGGAGAGACAGATGGGAAGAAGACTGAGGATGAGAAGAGGGAAAGCAATAGAGGAAGGGGTGAGGAAGAAACTGGGGATGGGGGCAAAGGAGAGAGTGAGTGGGGAGAGAGAGACAGGACGACAGAGAGAGAGAGAGAGAGAGAGAGAGAGAGAGAGAGAGAGAGAGAGAGAATTGATTATGGGAAAGGGGACCAGCTCAGATGCACTGAGGAAGTGAGAGATAGAGGACACCTCTGCCCCCTCCCACCCGCACCCCCATCCCCCTGATCTCTACCCCCACCCCCATTTCAAAGCCAGCACCCCCACCCCCACTAGCCTCCATCTCTTCAGCATGGTTTGCCGCCGCCACCGCCTCTTCCTGTTGTCATAGCAACAGGATCCAGGCGCCCAGCCAAGGTTGGCAGCGGCGGCCGGAAATGAGGGGAGGGCCTTTTTAAAAAGACCCCAGGAATGCTCTCTGCACCTTCCCCCCCCAAAAAAAAAATCAAGGGAAAGCTAAACTTCTCAGGGTCTTGTCTCCTCTTTCTCCAAGTAGCGGGGCCAAAGATTTCTTCCAAATGAACCATAATTCATTTACAAGCACAGCAAGCATTTTGAATTTCACCAACAATTTTCTTTTTCTTGGTACCCTCTGCTTCTACCCTACCCCGATAGAAAAGGAGGATGTCTTTCGTTTCTCATCGAGACAAGAGCCAGGTTGGGGAGGAAAGAAGATAGATAAATGTATCCAGGACTGGGCTGGAGAACTAGGCAACAGTTGTGAACATAGCTGTCACTTCTTGAACTAACCAGTGAGTATGGGATGGGTCAGTTTGAGGTAGAAAATAGATGATTTAAAATTCGGTCTTGGTCTGAGTTTCAAGACTGTCCCTTGGCTTCTGGATGACCTTGGACCAAACATTTCCTGTCCTTCTAAACTCAGTCATTCTGGGGATCAAAGTTACCCTCAGATAAAATGAGAACAGCCTGAAAAGTCGCCTCACATTTTTTTTTTAAATGAATGGTGTATATTGAGCCAGATGTGGTGGTGCACTTTTGTGAGCACAGGGAGGTATAGATAGGATGATCAGGAGTTCAAGGTCATCCTTGGATACATAGGAAGTTGCAGGTCAGCTTGAACTAGGTGGAGGTGGGGGGGAGGGATCACCATAAAAATCTTAAGAGCTTGTCAAGGTTTGTCTCTACCTTGGGCTAGGCAGCTTACAAGCCCCTTTATTTCAAGAAATTATTACAAAGTTTTTGTGAAGTGGGCAGGCTGAGACTCTGATATATGAGGCCATTCATCCAAGATGACCCATGGGATGGATACAAGGCAAAGCTGGACTGAAGCAGCCTTTTTGTGGAGAGAGGCCAGCAATAGGTGAGTTTCAGAGGCTTTTCTTTTAATGTGTGTGTGGTGTGTACTTGAATAAGGAAGTATGTGTGCTGTGGCATGCGTGTGAAGGTCAGAGGACAACTTGCAAGCGTTAGTTCTCTCCTTCCACAGAATGGGTCCTGGAGGTGGAACTCAGGTCATTATGTTTGCATGGCAAAGGCTTATATGGGTGAATCCAACTTGCTGATTCTCGGAGTCATTTAAACATGCCTTTACCAGGGCAATTCTCTGTCCTGGGAGTTAACAGAGGACAGCCTATGTCCCTTTCTACATCATGCACTTGATGTATTTTGTGTCTTTTGGTACCCAGTTTCTTAAAAATTCCGCTGGTCTCTTTCTTTCTTTTTCTCTCTCTTTCTTCTATGTTTTGTTTTGTTGTTTCTCTTTAGGTTTTTGAGACAGTGTCTCAGTTTGTTGCCCAGGCTGCCATGGGACTCACTCTATATCCCATACTGGGCTCAAACTCAAGGTAATCCTCCTGTCTCAGTTTCAACAGGCATGTATGGGGACACCAGCTTTCATTGGTACTGTTTTATCTCAGTTCACCTCATTCCCACCATGCCCCCGAGGGGGTTGGAGTTTAGAAAAGCATCCTAACGCCTCTGGTTTAGAAGCAAACAACCCCTGAAGGAAGGAAGGGGCCTGAAACCCACTTACAGGTTCT
The DNA here is from genome assembly GCA_028658305.1 of Pachyuromys duprasi. Taxonomy (NCBI): domain Eukaryota; kingdom Metazoa; phylum Chordata; class Mammalia; order Rodentia; family Muridae; genus Pachyuromys; species Pachyuromys duprasi. The sequence continues at coordinate 29,812,603 of CM053758.1, forward strand.
GGGGATATTTGTTCATCATCCTTTGCCAGGGAGAGGAATATAGCAGATACCACACTGACAACCAATACAAATTGAACGCTTACTTTGCAGACTCAGTACCTTGGAGGCATTGGCTTCAGTCTTCGAGAGAAGCAATTCAGAGGTTACCCCCATTCTGTTTTATTGTATTATTTACTCGTTTGTTTGATGTGTATATGAATGCACACTCTTTGCATGTGTGCACAGGTGTATGTGTGTGTAGAACAGAAGTCAGTAATGGATATCTTTCTCAGTTGCATGTATTTTGAGACAGGGTCTCTCACATGCCTGGAGCTTGAGGACTCTGTTAAGACTGGCTGGCCAGCAGAGCCCAGGCATCTTCCTGCCTCCTCTTCTCTAGTGCTGAGATTACACACGTGCTCTGCCACAGTCAGATGCTTGTATAGGTGCTGGGAATCTGAATTCAAATCCTCATGCTTTTGCTGCAAGCCCTTACCTGGCTGAGCCACCTCCACAGCTCCTAATTATTTGAGTTTTTGTTTTATTTCTTTGTTTTTAAAAGCAGGTTCTCATGTGTCCTAGGCTGTCCAGGAATTCACTGTGCAGCCAAAGATGACCTTGAACTTCGGATTTTCTGATCTCCTGAACTCTGGGATTATGGGCACCATACCCAGCTTTTAATTGCTTGATTAATTACATTTTATTTCTTTTCTGTTCTGTGAGGTTTCTGAGGATGAAAGAAATCTGTGTGTCATGAAAGAAATATGTATGCACACCAAAGGACAGCCAATGGGCACTGCTTCTGTCCATCGTGTAGATCCCAGAGATTGAACTCAGATCATCAGGCTTAATGGCCAGCACCTTTTACACAATGAGCCATACAGCCAAAAAGAATTTTTTGGAAAGGTCTTATTATATAGACCATATTGGGTTTAAACTTATATCAGCTTTCTTTCCTGGGCCTCCCAAGTGCTGGGATTACAGGCATCCATCATTGTGTCTAGTTTAGCTACCATTTTATAGATGTAAAAACTGAAGGTGAAAAAGAGACATGTATCACAAAGCTTGGCACTGATGTCAGATAACATCAAAGTTAGGTACCGACGTCCCCATAAGGCCTGCTTCATCGAGGGGTATATTTTACACTGTGGGGGCAGTGTAACCCTGGCTGGCACCCACTAAAAGCAAGGATCAGCACCTTCTCTCTAGTTGTGACAACCAATCTGTCCCAAGTCCCTTGAGAGACAAAAATCACTCACAGTAGAGAAACAGTAGCATAAAATAATTAGCCACTGGGGCTATCAACTTTATTTTTAATTTTAAATTAAAATAAATTTTCTAAACAAATCAATATTGCTAGTAATTACTTTTTAAAGAAGAGAACTAAGTAGTACATGAGGGATTTTAAGAAAAACAATTGAGTCATTTCTACCCAAATCCTGGTTCTTGTGGAGAAGAGCTGTTAGTGGGTTTTTTGTTGTTGCTGCCATCATTGTTTTAGAGTTATGTATTTTATTTTATACATATGAGTGTTTAGCTTGCTTCTATTTATGGGCACCACATGTGTGCCTGGTACTGTAAGAGGGAAGTTTGACCTCTGAAATCTGAGGTACAGATGGTTGTGAGTCACCATTTGTTTGGATACTGGGACTTGAACCTGGATCCTCGGCAGGAACAACAGCCACTCTAAACCACTGTGTTTGTGTGCACTTACCAGTGCAAGTGTGGACATAAAACAAGGATGTTAAGTGTCATCTATCAGTGTCTCTATTCCTTTGAGGCAGGGTGTCTGGATGTGGGGCTTAGCTGTTCTCTGGAAGTAATAGTCAGAGACTCTAGTCTCTACTCATCTTGGAGCTGACAGAAGTCTGCATGACACCCAGCTTGTGCAGCAGGAGTTGGGACCCAAACTGTGCTGGCCATGATTATGCAGCAAACTCTCTTCAGCACAGAGCCGTCTCTCTGCCTTCTCTTGGTACCTGCTGTGGTAGCATGCACCTTTCATTCCAGCACTCATGGAGCAGAGGCAGAAAAGGTCTGTATGTGGGGAGTCCAGCCCAGCCAGGACTACATAGTGAGACCCCATATCAAAAGAAGAAACAACTATTTCCTGACTTTCCTTGACACTTCTAAGTAATATTATCCTTGGATGTGTCTACATGATGCATTATCTATAGGTTTTCATTTCTCTGATAGATAATGATTTTACTCACATGGAACTCACTTGTTTCTCCCTTCCTTCACATTTAAATATTTTTACATTGCTGGTTAATTTTTATATGTTAAGTGATATGTAATTAGAACATTTATTATCCTGGTGAGTAAGGAGGACACATTTCATATTTCTTTATTATTTAATCTTCATTTGTTTATATATTTACAGAAGTTGTTTTTGTCTTTGTTTTTATTTTATTATTCATTAATTTACATTTTTTGATTTTTTTCAAGACAAGGTTTCTCTGATTAGTCCTGGCTATCCTGTAACTCGCTGTAGATCAGGCTGGCCTCAGAGATCCACCTGCCTCTGCCTCCCAAGTGTGCCACCACTGCCCAGCTTTCGGGTTTTTTGTTGTTGTTATGGTTTGTTTGTTTGGTTGGTTGGTTGGTTGGTTGGTTTTTGACAGGGTCTCACATAGCCTAATATTCCCTTGAACTTTCTATGTAGGCAAGGATCTTGTGATCCTCCTGCCTCTACCTCTCGAATGTTGGGATTACAGGTATATACCACCACACCTACAATGTTGTGAATTGAAGTCATAATTTTGTGCACACACTACACAAATACTCTATATACTGAGTCACATCCAAAGCCCCTATAAAGCAAAGTATAAGGGCAGAGAGAGATGCCTTACTAGGTAGACACATTTTCCATGAGAGCCTGATGACCTCAGTTCAACCCTTAGAACCCAGGTAAAAATCCAGATGCAGTGGATCACCTCTGTAATTCCAGCACTCCTGTGGTGAAACTGAAGAATTGCTCAGAAATTCACAGGCCAACTAATCTGGAATATACAACAGAAGAGACCCTGTCTCAACAACAAGGTGGATGGGCCATCAATGTGACTCAAGCTTGATGATGCAAGTTCAAGTCCAAGGACCCAGAGTAGAGAGAAAGAAACAACTCTTTAGAGTTACCCTCTCCACATGCACACTCACACACACACACACACACACAGATACACACACACACAGATACACACACTAATAATTGTATGAGGGAAAGATATAAGGAGAAAACTGACCCTCAAAAAATGTAAACATTTTTTCTTAGATTTATTTAATTTATGTGTATGAGTGCTCAATTTGCATGTACACTTGCACACCAGAAGAGGGCAGTAGAGGATATAGATGGTTGTGAGCCACCATGTGGTTGCTGGGAATTGAACTCAGGATCTCTCAAAGAGTAGACAGTGCCCTTAACCACTGAGCCATCTCTCTAGCCCCCATATGCATGCTGTGGTACACACATACACACACAAACACACTGTACCATAGTGAGCCATGGGACAGAAAATTTTGATTGGCAGCAAGAAAACAAGAAACTTCATCTGAGTACAGGGCAATGAATTCTAGGCAGCTTTCGGGAGTTTGGTAATCTATCCCAGCCCGAGCTCCAGATAAGAACAAGCCAATCCATGGTTCCAGGTCTGAGAGACCCTGGGCAGACTGAGATGCATCGTGCTTGCTCCTGATCACTGAAGCTAAGAGATGATCAGTATGTGTTTTTAAGCCATCGGCCTTCTGCTTTTTTGACAGATGACTAATACATCCTGGAAGGCATCACATTGCGGAAGGTTGCACAAGCTGCTCAGCCATTATTGCTTTAATGCTGCCTTGAAGCAGGCTATTCTGACAGTCAGGCCACATATAGGTCCTATTTGGTCTCCTGTGTAGACACCTTTCTTTTCCAGTCCCTTCCTCTGCCCTGCTCTGCCTTAGGCTCTGCCAGCAGCCCATACCACAAGCTTCTTAACATCTTCTGCTTACACTATCCCCAAAGACTCTCAGGAGCATCACGGTTGGCCCTGGCCCTCTCTCTCTCTTAAACTTCAAAGGTCCCTGTCATCCTCAGGAGAAAACCCAGGCTCATTAATTGAGTCTGTGTGACAGAAACATTGGCCTCTAGGTTGGATTCTGCTGCATTCTTACACTGTAGTCGCTCACCTACCGTGCTCAGGAGCTTTTGACCACTCTTTTTGTTGTTGCTTGATTTTCAAACAGTGATTAATTAGTTAATGTCATGTGTGGTCCATGTGCAGCACGTCATGCTGGCCATTGTGGAGGTCAGAGGACAACTTTCAGTGTTCTCCAGTATGTGGGTTCCAAGGAGCAAACTCAGGTTGTCAGTTTTGGTGGTAAGTGCCTTGATACATTGAGCCATGGACCTTCCATCAAGCTTTTTAAAGTTATTTCTGAAAATTACATATAGGTGCTTTTGGGAGTGGGGTATATGCAGTAGCCTCTGAGTGCAGTTTCCTGCAGAGGCCAGAAGATGGCGCTGGATCTCCTGGAGCTGGAATTAAAGGCAGTCTTCTAGAAGAGCAGAAATTGTTCCTAACCACCGAATTATTTCTCTAGCCTCCCTTAAATACACTCTTAAAAGATTCAGCTTCAGCCAGACATGGTGGTGGTACACACCTTTAATCCCAGCACTCAGGAGGCAGTGAGTCTGAGGTCAGCCTGGTCTGCAGAGTAAGTTCTGGGACAGCCAGGGCTATACAGAGAAACTCTGGAAAGAAAGAGAGAGAGAGATTGATTCAACCTCATGTTTACTGTGGTGGTACATACTTTTAATCCCAGCACTTTGGAGGTTGAAGCACAGGAGGAGAAATTTAAAGCTAACATTGGTTGCATAGCAAATCCAAAGTCAGCCTAGGCCATATAAGACCATCTCTCAAAAACAAACAGGAGTTGGAGAGATTTCTCAGTACTTAAGGGCACTTACTGCTCTTGTAGTGGACATGGGTTCAATTCCCAGCACCCACATAAGTGGTTCACAACCATCTGTAATTCCAGTTCTAAGGGATTCAATACTCTCTTCTGACTTCCATGGCCACTAAGCAGACACGTGATACTCAGATATACATACATGCAGGCAAAATATTCATACATGAAATAAAATGAACAGGTCTAACTTTAAAATTTTTAAACAAACCCGAGTCTGTGAGATAGCTTAGCCAGTATAAGCAATTGTCACCTGATGATACCATTCTGGAAACCCGAGTTGGAGTCTGCAGAAACCATGGAAAGGTGGCAGGAGAGAATGGACTCCATAAAGTTGGCCTTTGACCTTCACATATGCACTTTGGAACAAGCACTTCCACATACAGATCACACACACACACACACACACACACACACACACAATAATGAGTTGTTTTGTTTTTAAATGAGTGTTGGAAATGTAGTTCAATTGGTTAGCGTGCCTGCCTAGCATGGATGAAGACCTGGGTTCAATCCCCAACATGCATACAACAGGTGTGGTGGTAAAATCCCAGTAGTCTAGAGACTAGGCTGGAGAGTCAAGAATTCAAGGTCATCCTTGACCACACAAGAGTTTAAGGCCTGCCTGTCCTTGTGTCAAGAACAAAATAAGGTTCGGTGAGATGGCTCAGCAGGAAAATATTGCTGGAGCCAAGTCTGACAACCTGAGTTTAATCCCCAAGGATGTACATAGCGAAAGGGAGAACTGGCCCTCAGAAGCTGTCCACCTCTGACCTCCACGGGCATGCTGTGGCATGTGCGCTTCCCCTCAAATAAATAAATAATTTAAAGTATAAAAAAGATTTGTGGGGCAGGTATAGTGGTGCAGGCCTGTAATCCCAGCACTAGGGGAGGCAGAGGCAGGCTGATTGTTGTGAGTTCAAGGCCAGCCTGATCTACAAAGCAAGTCCAAGACAGCCTGAAACCCTGTCTTGAAATAGAGAGAGAGAGGGAGATTCTCTGTCAATGCTCTTTCTTCCAGGAAGCCTTCCCTGATCTCTGTAGCCTATAAGGGGCTCTTGCCCTATGCTGCCTCCACCAACAACCAGATACCTCATTTAGTGGGTGGATGGGGGCGTCTAGCTTGCCTGTCATTGTAGGAGCTGACCAAAGACAGCAATCTGACTCACTTTGGCCCAACCCCCACAGCCAATAGATGGGAGACCTTTGTCTAGGGATACTGAGTGGGTGAACGAATGAATGAAGCCGGGGAGTGAATGGGTCTGTTCTCTGTCGTCCCTGCCCTGTAGCTTCAGCTCTACCCTCCCATCACCCTCAGCCTCCAGTCTCCCGCGGCCTCTCCCCAGGTGTTTGCCATCAGCCACAGCTGGGCCTTTGTGTTTCTGGAGAGGAACAGAGAGTGGCTGCGTGGCTCTGCTTCCCACTGCATCGGGAAAGGATGATGATCAGCGCTTCTACAATGTCCTCATTCAGGGTGAAGTGGAAATGTCCCAGCTCTGGGGAGTCAGGTGGTCCGCATTTCACATGCTGTTTTTCCTGGTCTCCCCCAGGCATCAGAGCCAATGCCTCACCCTCTGCCCACTGGACCTCTTATTCTATACAAGGGAAAGGTAGCCTGAGCGAGCCCCCTCGGAATGGGACTGCCTACAACTGATATTCAAAACGGCACACCCAGAGAGTTTTGGAAGGGCTGTGAAATGCGCATGAAGCTCCTTACAGTACAGAATTTTGTGAATGTGGGTATTCCTTACACATACTGGAAGTTTGTAGCATTTATCTGATTCTCAGAGGGATCTCTAGTGCCTGTATTAACAACAACAATGAAAACAAGGGCTTCGATTGTGGCGTAGTGGGTAGAGAGGGACTGCCGAGCTTGGATGAAGCCATGGGGTGCTCCCCCCATAATCCTAGTGCTTGGCAGGTAAAAGTTGAGAAGTCACCTTTCCAATACACAGGGAGTCTGGGACCAGTTTAGCCTACAAGAGTCCTGCTTTAAAAAAAAAAAAGACAGCACAGATAGGTAGAGAGAGAGAGACAGCAGGTAGATAAATTCATGATAGATATGACAGTAGAAGAGAATGGGGAGAATGGGGAGAGATGGGTGAATGAGCAATGTCGGGACCTGTTCATGGCCCTCGCATGTTAGAGAACAGTCTTTGCTCTGGGTGGTGGGTAATGCCTACCAGCACATTTGCAGGATCCCTACCGATGCCATTCTGCCATCTTAACTTGTACAGAAATCACTATTCTGTGCCCTGGAGGCAAAGTCATCCCAGGTGAGAGCCACTGACCTCGAAGAAGACACTGTTTAACGGTTACATCAGCTGGGGATGGGGCTGAGACTGAAAAGCGTAAAATTATGAGTTGTTTTGCTTATCTTTCTTTTCTTATTTCATTTGGGGGGGGGTACCCGAAGTCAGACTCAGAACCTTGTGCATGCTTGGTGGTGGTTCTACCACTGAGCCATATCCCCAGCCCTTTACTGGGGTGTACTAGGCGGGTGCTCTGCCTTCTAAACATACCTGCATTCCCTCACTAGCAGATTCTAGGCACTCCACCTATGAGCCAAGAACCTAACAAAACTCTTCCCTTATGCCCTTCTCTGTTTCTGAAACCCATCCCAATAATAATGGTGATGTTATTATTATTTCTATTGAGATGTGTATGCCTGTGTCTGCAGAGTTAAGTGTAGTACCCACAAAGGCAAGAAGAGGGCGGCAGATCCCCTGAAGTTGAAGCTCCAGGGCACCCAACGTCAGTGCTGGGAACCCTCCTCAGTCTTCTGAAAGAGCAGTGCGCACTCTTAACTGCTGGGCGCTCTCAAGCCCTGAAAGCTTCTTCATTTTTAAAGCATTTTTAAATATTTATTTTTATTTGATGTACAGGTATGAGTGTATATTCACATTTTTGTGCCAGTGTCCACTGAAGCCAGAAGAGGGCAGCAGATCCCTCAGAGGAATTGTAACTGCTAAGCATGGGTGCTGAGAATGGACCACTGGGGCTTGTGGCTAGACAGTAAGCACTCTTAACTCCAGAGCCATTTCCCTAGCCCCAGAAAACTCTGTGTGTGGGAGGGGGTGCACCAGTGCCCATTGGGTGTCCCTCCTCAGATAACGTCTACCTGCTTTTACTTTTTGGGTTTGTTTATTTTACATGTACGAGTGTTCTGCCTACATGCGTGTGTGCATACCATGTATGTGTCTGGTGCCCTCAGCAGTTAGACGCGGGCTCCAGCTCTCCAGAACTGGAATTACAGGTGTTTATGAGCCACTGTGCAAGTGCTTGGAAGCAAACATTGTTCTTTTGCAATAGCATTGGGTATTCTTAACTGCTGCTCTCTCCCCAGCCCCACGATTTCAAGTTTGAAGCTAGCCCAGGCTACTCCCCAAGTTTTCGTGTAGCCTACGCCCCATGGGGAGATGCTGTCTTTGTAAATTACTAGACAACAGCATGCTTACATAAGCAGCTTGCTGTAGTGAAAAATCTCTAGGGGTTTCAGAAGGAAAGAAGCAGATGCAGATGCGTTATAAATCTGCTCAGCTTTTGTCCTAATAACAGAAGGGGCTGCTGTGGTGCAGGCCCATCAGCCCATGAACTTGGAAGATCAGGCAGCTCCAGAGCAAATGTTAGGCCAGCCTGGGCTACTGGGTAAGTTCCAGGCAATCCTAGGCAAATTAGTGAGACTGTGTCTCGAAATAAAAATTCAAAGAGGACTAAAGGACTAGTTCAGGCCATTTTTGTTCATTTTTTTTATTTTTGTTCATTCTATTATTTTCATACGGGTCATGAGACTACTGCACTCTATTTCTCATAAGGAAATAATGATATAAAGGGGAAATAAATTTATTTAGATGCTGTTTATTTATTTATTCCTTAAATTTGAAAAAATAAAAGTATGTGTGTGCACGCACACATTAGAGAGAGAGAGAGAACTTTAGGGAGTCAAGAACTTGACTGATGTAGAGTGCCGGGAATTGAACTCCAGTCCTCTGGAAGAACAGTATATACTCTTAGCCACTAAGCCATCTCTTCGGCCCTTAACTATCTTGTTATTATTACTGTTGCTGTAGTGCTGCTGCTGTTACTGGAGGTGGGCATGTGGACGTCGGAAGACAACTTTCAAGACTCAGTTCCCTCCCATCATGTGGGCCCTGAGACCTGATCTCAGGCCTTTCAGCTTGTGAGGCAAGAACCTTTACCCAGCCCCAAAGTTCTTTTGTTGGTGTGTGTCTGTGTGAGTCTGTGTGACAGAATCTCCATCTCTAACTAGCCTCAAACTCAAAGCATAGCTCTGGCCTTGGCCTCCTTAACCCTCCAGCTCTACCCCTGAGTGCTGGGGTTATGGGCTCGTGCTGCCTGCCACACTTCGCTCCTCTCTTTACTTCTCTTTGGTAGAACTTTGAACTCATAATCCTCCTGCCTTCAGATTCTGAATCTTACAGCTTTTTAAACAGGCCCCAGAAATCCCCAGGGTCTCTGAGCACACCAATGTGTGACACTTTCCTGTAAATAACACAAGATGCGGATGCTGTGTGAAAACGGGTCACAGAGGGAAGTATTGGTTTCCCTGTACGTGGAGGCACACCCCTTCATGGATGAGTAGTATAGGCTCAGGACTCCCGGGATTCCATTTTAGCTTGGTGATTTTTCTAGTTGTGTGACGAGGAGGAAGTTAATTAACCTCTCCATGCCCCAAGATCTCATTTACAAAATGAGATGATAATAAGTTCCAAATCTCCTCGGGTTATGGGATGCAAACGACTTAAAGCCAAGTGGCCAGTGACAGGAAGCACTTGCTAAATTATGCAACTGATTTATGCAAACTATTGTTATTAAGTGGCCTTGGAAAACAGTCAAGAAGGGTTATGTAACTGATATGACGCTGGCTCCATTCCACATGTGTAGTTGGAAGGTGAAGAACTTTATGCCTTCTGTGATAACTGTTACATAAAATGCACACACACATGTGCTTTGTGCCCAGCTGTGTGTGCATTTAAACACACGCCTGTATGGGCAAAAACACACAGCGTATCTCAGATGATCTGTTTGGAGGTCATAGTGCCCGTTGGAGGTGTGGCTCAGTGGGCAGCATGCTTGCATGGCATGCCAAATGACCTGGTTCAGTCCCCCATGCCATAGAAAGCAGGTGTGGTATCACACGGAACCCTCGGGAGGTGAGGGAAGGCAGAGCTGCTCATGGCCAGCCTCGGCTATTTGATGAGTTAGAGGCCAGCCTGGAAAACATGAGATTGTCTAGCCGCCACCACCACAAGAACAACAAACAAACAAACAAAAAGAAAGAAAAAACAGCCCCGACAAATGAGCTCTGATAGTACCTTGTGGGTTGGAGCTTCTGAATAACAGCAGGTCTTTTTTTATTTCTGACAAGAAACCTCAGAGCACTCTTCTGAAAAACAAAAGACCTGGGTAGGGAGGACAGCTCAGTTGGTGAAGGTTCTTGTTGGTGGTGGGTGTGCAGGATAGTTTTGTGTCTACTTGACACACGCTAAAGAGGAGGGAGCCTCAATCAAGAAATTTTGTTGTAAGTTTGCGTTGTATCTAGCCTGTAGGGAGTTTTCTTAATTAGTGATTGATGCAGAAGGGCCCAGCCCATGGTAGGTGGTGCCATACTTGGGCCAATGGTCCCGAGAAGGCAGGCCGAGCAAGCCATGGGAGCCAGCCAGCAAGCAGCACCCTCCATGGCCTCTGCATCAGCTCCTGCCTCCAGGCTCCTGTTTTGCATGACTGAGTTCCTGCTCTCACTGCCTTTGATGAAGAGCTGTAACATGGAACTGTGAGTAAAATAAACCCCTTCTTCTGAGGTCTGCTTTGGTCATGGTGTTTCATCACAGCAACAGTTATCGTAACTAGTAGGAGAGATCTCCTGTCAGTAAAATCGTGTGCTGTGTAGCCTGATGACCTGGGTTGGATCACTCCTGACCCCGGAGATCATTGCCCTCTGATTTCCACAGGTACACACATGTACTAAATACATAAATGTTTTAAAACCAAAACTTTTCACTATGGGGTTTCTTTCCATCTTCAAAATGTATTGAAAATAAAACAAGATAGATAAGTCATTGTTCCCATTGTTATGAATGAACACCCAATGGAAAGAAGCCTTAGGAAGGAGCTGTTGATTTAGGAAGGAGCCATTGAGTCCACCATGGCAGGGAAGGAGCTTGAGGCAGCTGGCTGCATTCGCACTCAGGAAGCTGGAGAGATGTGGATGCAAGCTGGGGGGTCATCTGCCTTTTTCCTGTTTATTCTATCCAGGACTCTGGCCCATGGAATGGTCCACCTATGTTCAAAGAGCATTTGCTGTCCTTGTTTGCTTTCTATTGCTATGATGAATGCTGTGACCAAAAGCAGCTAGGAAGTGGAAGGGTTTATTTGGCTTACACATCCTCATTACAGTCCCACATTGAAGAAAGGGCAGAAGCAGGAACTAAGGGAGAGTGCAGGTTACTGGCTTGCTCTCGATAGCTTACTCAGCCCACTTAAAAAAAAAAAAAAGATTTAACTATTTATTTTGTGAGTGCCCTAGCTGCATGTACACCTACACCTGTATGCCAGAAGAGGGCATCAGAGCCCTGCATAGATGGTTATGAGCCATCCTGTGGGTGCTGGGAATTGAACTCAGGACCTCTGGAAGAGCAGACAGTGCTCTTAACCACTGGGCCATCTCTCCAGCCTCATTACCACCCAGGACCACCTGCCCTGAAGTGGCACCTCCCCCAGTGATCTGAGCCCTCCTGTATCAATCATTGATCCAGAAAATGCCCCACAGACTCACCCAACAGCCAGTCTAATGGAGGCTCTCTCAGTCAAGGTTCCATTTCCTCAGAGGGCTCTGACTTCCAGCTGTACAGACCTGACCACACAGTCTTCCCTCTTAAATTAATCTAATTTAGATAATGCTTCACAGGCATGGTTGGAGGCCCGTGTTCTAGGAGAGTGCAGGTCCTGCCAAGGTCACAAAAGTGAACTGAACGTTTTGTTTTTGAGATTTTATCTATTTCTTTCTCTTTTTAATCTCTGTGTGTGTGTGTGTGTGTGTATGGTATATACCCCTGTGTGTATGTAGATGTGCACACCTGTGTGCACAAGGAGAAGCCGGAGGAAGACATTGGTGTCTCTGCCACACTCCATTTGAAACAGGCTCTCTCACTGGCTGACAGAACTGGATGGCAGAAACCTCCAGTAACTCCCCCTCCCCCCACTGGCCCTTCACAGTGCTGGCGTTCCAGATTCATGTGGCCATGTCCAGCTTTTTCTGTGAGCACTGGGGACTTGAACTCAAGTTCTCATACCTGGATAACAGTGCTCTTATCCACTGAGCCATCTCCCCAGCCCTCTGGCTTCATTTTGGTTTATATGTTTTTTGTTTGTTTTTGAGACAAGGTTTCTCTTTGTAGCCGTGGCTGTCCTGGAACTCCCTCTGTAGACCAGGCTGGCCTTGAACTCATGAAGATCAGCTTGCCTCTATCTCCTGAGTGCTAAGATTACAGGCATAAGCCACTGCGCCTGGCCACTTTTTTTATTCTTAAGCGAACCTAAACTTCAGGACTTTAGGTTGCCGTGTTCTGTACAGTTAGCAATAGCCAGCACTGGTATCGTCACCACCCGTGCTACGGGCACAACAGACAGCACCAATTGATCAGCATGGCAGACAGCACTAATAGATGGGAACATTCTCTCCTCCTGAGCAAATAAATGTTCAGAATCCGTCCAAGCCGCCACTAGGAATCAATTAGTCTCAACCAAGAAGCTGAACTGTATTTGCCATTGCGAATCTCAAGCCTGACCTTCAGAAATTCCTGGAATCATGGGAAGTGAATCAGAACGAATTTCCCTCTGGGAGTCTGACCTTGCTGAATCTGAGTTCTTTCCTGAGAACCTCCCCAAACCACCCTTCCTGGTCCAGAGGGATTTGGAATCATTCTAAACCATCCCCCACGTTTTTTTATTGTTTGTTTGTTTGTTTGTTTCCTTTTTAGATTAAAAAAAAAAGCCAAAGCCTAAGAAATTTTTAAAAACCCACTCAAGGTCACAGCATGAGTTTGCATAAAATCTGCAGTAGCAAAATGTAGCAGCTGGGGGTAGCAAGATGGCTCAGTGGGTAAGAGAGCTTGCCACCAGGGCTGACAGCCTGAGCCCAGGAGCTGGCACCCACATGGTGGAAGGAGAGAACAGATTCCTGAAAGCTGTCCTCTGATCTCCACATGTGTACCAGGGCATGCACGCCCCCATATTATTATTAGTTATGATTAATTAATCAAATTATTTCTTTTTCTGTAACGGCTAATGACTGTGACTCAAGGAAAGCCTGGGGATAGGACTAGCTGACATGTTAATAGCCGGGTGAACTCAGCTCTCTATGGCTCAGTGTCATCACCTGTAACATTGGGCTCCTTGGGAAGCTGAGTTCACCCAACAGCCAGAAAAACAAAATGAATAAATGAATAAAGAATCTGGTCTCAGGACGGCTGTCTTTGTGACCCAGGTGTCATAGTCACAGGGCCATTATCATTACCCCCTTGGGAGGTTAAACAGATGCATCATACTTGCTTTCCAGTGTTTTCTAAGATTAAGGTTATTAGGGTTAGAGGGGGGGTCTGCTGCCAGTGGTAGAGCACCTGCCCAGAATCCCTCAGTGAGGCACTGGGCATGTGGCAAAGCTATAGAGTTCTAGCTTTGCCATACAGAAGGGCCTGGTTCCCAGGATTCAATCTCAGAAAGAGAGAGAGCAGAGACAGAAAGACCTCAGCTATAAATCTGTCAGCTATCTTAGCTCTTCTCGGTCTCTCAGTATTGTGGAATCACAGCTTTAGAATCCGATTGTGAGCTTCCCTCCCTCACCTGTACAAACAGTGGTAATTCCTACACATGTGTTCAGGCATCTGCAATAAAATGGTTGTGGCTGTTTCTCATCGTAGCGAAAGGGCCCAGTGTGCGGAAAGCTCCTGTTGTCTTGTATCCGGGAAGGAAGCTCAGGTTTGGGAGCTAGACTGACTTGGTTCCAGTCAAAGGCTGTCAGTTTCTGTGCATGCTCTCAGAGGAGTCATTCATGAAGAGTCCAGTAAATCCAACAAGGGGCCTGGCAAGAAAGTCAGAGCAGTGTAGGATATGCAGTAGGCAGACAGAAGAATATCAAGAGATCTGTTTTGTTATTGTTCTCTGTTTTGTGTTGACCTTAACCCTGTGTCATTTATTGTCCTCATATGGGGACTGGATTATAAAGTGATGCTTAAATTAAATAAACTAAATAAACTAATTTCACACACACACACCCCAGAGAACCCTTAAACTCCTGCAGCCAATGATGACCTTGAGCTCCTGTCCCTCCTGCCTCCAACATGCTAGGCAGCCACTCAATGACCTGAGCTACCTCCCTTAGCTTTGTTCTGGCTTTTTGAGACAGGGTTTCTGTGTAGCTCTGGCTTTCCTGGAGTTCAATCTGTAGGTCAGGCTGGCCTGGAACTCACAGAGACCTGCCTGCCTCTGCGTATACCATCACTGCCTGGCTTTTTAATTTTATTATCATTATGGGGAGGAAGGAAAGAGGTATCAGGCATCCTATGCCACTGTGTGAGTGTGTGTGTGTGGTCAGAAGGCAACTTGCAGGAGTGAATTCTCTCCTCCTGTGTGGCAGCAAGCTCAGGCAGTCAGCTGATGCATCTTGGTGGCCCTTGTTTTGCTTTTTGAGAAAGCCTTGATATGTAAAGTTTGCCTAGACCTCAAAGTAATCCCCCTGCCTCTGTCTCCCAAGTCTGGAATTACAAACTTGGTCATGTGCTGCTCTGTTTTTGAAGACTAGGTATCACCAGGTAGTGCTGGCTGTCCTAGAACTCAGAGATCTGTCTGCCTCTGTTAGGACTGAAAGTGTGCACCACCACACCTGGCAAGATCTACAGAATTAAAATACTCTATCTTTAGAGGAAACTAATATAAGCCCCTTGTTTCCAATCCCCTCCCTTTGTTAGGCAGAGACGTGTTTGAAATAAAGTTTATTGAAGTTTCTGTCGATATTTACATATGATACACGGTAAATAACAGAGCCAGGCCCCCCACCCCACCATTTCCCCACCCTTATTGCTTCCCTCCCCCCTCCCTCCCGACTCATTAAAAATCGCTGCGTAAAGACAGGTTATAACTGCTGCGGTTCTCCCTCCCCCCTCCCCCCTAAGATGCAAACTAAAAGCCCCCCCCGGTCCCTCCCCTGCCCCCTCCCCCCACCCCGGGGCCGTTCTGGTTCCGTGTGTTAACACTGTGCTACCTCGCCC
>CM053758.1:29827911-29894897 GCA_028658305.1 Pachyuromys duprasi
GATGGGAAGAGGGCATGGATGAGAGGGAGTACCAGAAAATGGAAGACAGGTTTTGGGGGGTGTTAACCCCCGCTACTGCCCCTCCCTCCCCCGATGAGACCTCGAGGGGGGAGAGGCGGGCACAGGTGTGGAGATAGTATGAGGGAACCTCCCTCCACCCTGGGGTCCCATCCTTGTTTGGTGTGAGAGGCTGGATGCACCGAGGGGCTTCGGATGAGCAAGTGGAGGGAGGAAAAGAGAGAAGTGGAAAGAAGAGATGGAGGAGGAAGAAGAAGATGACGAAAAGAAGAGGAGGAGGAAAAAGATTAGGAAGGTCACCTTCCAGAGGAGAAAAGAAAAAGAGGGAATGGAGTCTCCCGGAGGAAACAGAAAAGTCAAGGTCAGTCATAGTCATACCCCTGCGACCCCTGACCGGAGCAGTAAAAGTGTGCCAGGGGCCTGCAGGGGACGTAGTATGGCGTTAGCAGAGAATGGAGGGGGGTACCAGGGCATTCCAGTGACTGCCACACCCACTCTCCATCCCAACACCCCTGCGGGGAAGCGAGAGTCCGGCGGGGTTGGGGGAGCTGGGTGCAAGATACCACCAGAAGGTAGCAAAGCTGGTGGGAAGGGACCAAAGGGAAGGGGGGCAGGTTCACGGGGGTCGGGAGTGGGGGGAGGGAATCATTTGGAAGTATAATGAACCAATGAGGAGATATTGGAAAGAGGGTGGAGTCATTGAAATGAGGGTGATGGATAGAGGCTTGGAGATGGCACAGCGTCCCTCAGCCAAGAGTCCCTTACGGGGTTGGGGCTGCAATGGGAGAGGCGCGGGGGAGGGGAGGGAGGGAGAGGAGAGAGTGGGAGTCCGGCCTCAGCACGGTGAAGTAGAGATGTGGAGGTGGTCAGGGTACTTGATGGCCGGAGGGTAATTTTGCGTCATCTGGATGGAGACGTCGCTAGAGATGTCGGAAGGGCTGCGGCCTCGACGCCACGCCTCAGGCTGCAGGAACTGGCCCGAGTAGTCGGAGCAGTCGCTGAGACGCGGGCGGTAGAAGGCCGGGTGCGGGCGGTACATCTCCTCCTCCGCGTAGCGCTTGGTGAATAAGTACACGGACATGACTCCGGCCCCCTGTGGCAAGGCACCGTCAGAATCCCTGAGGCAGCCCCCCTGTCCCCTCCTCTACCAGAGCGCAGGAGTCACAGCTGCATATCACTGCCAAGACCTCAGCAAAACCCAAGAAGCCCAGCCCTCATTTTCTCTAGGACCCCCCCAAATTGGAAAAACCCAAACCACTTCCTCTCCAGGACGCTGAGGTTAGACCCACAGTCTAACCCACCTTCCTCAAATACAGGCACATCCCCAGCCTCCTCTTCCTCCTGAACCCAGGAATCAGACTGCCAAACACTCTGGCTTCAAAGTAGAGAGATAGGCACCCCAGTACTATTCTTTCCCAGGACGAAGGGGTCCCCCAGCCACCTCCAAAACCTCAAGGGTCCAACCAGCAGACTTTACCTCAGTTTCTTCCCTTCCAAGACCCCCAGGAGCTAGGACTCTAGACGCTTCTCTACCCCGTGCCCCCACCTGTCCTCCTGGGCACAGGGATCAGATGGTCCTCTGCTCAGGTCCTCCTTTCCCAGAACCCAGGACTCCCACCTCTAAGACCTTAGAAGGTCCAAACCTCAGGTTTTTTTTCTCTCCATAAACACAGAAGTTCCCATCTTCAGACCCCCATCTAACTCCAGACTCCCAGGAGCTAGAATACCCCGATACCCTCCTACCCCTTTCTTCAAATTGGTAGTCTGGACCCAACACATCACCTCTTTGAGAAGGAAAGAGGAAGCAGCGAAGGCAAACGACCACCCGTAGCGATAGTGAAAGTACTGCTCAGAGCTGCTGGGCCTGTTCATGACCTCGTCATTGATGCTGGAGATGTACAGAACCAAGCCCACCACCAAGGAGAGGCCTGAGGAAAGAAGGGTGCCAGGAGCATGAGAGGGTGCCAGGAGCACTTCCCACCCCACTCACTGCTTTTCTTTCCCTTCTGCCCCATACCTAGGACAAACCTTGCCCTACTCTCCCAAACACGTTATGCAAGTGTTCTAGGTCGGAGCAATGGCTCCAACCCCACACTGGGGCCTCCTAGGCAGCTGCTTTATTTCTGAGCCACACCCCCAGCCTCCTAGCGGAGGATTCTAGGCAAGCACTGGACTGCTGAGTCACAAGCCCAGCAGCCCCTTACTGATGGGATCTAGGCAAGAATTCTGTCACTGAACCTCGCTGGAGAATCCTAGGAAGGTGTTCTACCACTGAGCTGTGTCCCCAGGATCTCACTGGTGGGTTCTATGAAAGAATTCTGCTGAGCCATGTCTGCACACGGGTGGAATCTAGGTAAGAGTTCTATCACTGGGGGAATCCTAGACAGGTACCCCACAGCTGACTCTCAGCCCCTAATGTACACTCCAGGCAGGAGCTCTACCACTGAGTCATATACCCAACTCTCTTTTTACTTTTTATTTTGACACAGGGTCAGTACCTTGCCAGACAGGCCTTGAAGTTTTTTCTTTAATATTTGTAAAGATTTATTTATTTACTATTTGTACAATACCCTGCCTCCATGTGTGCCTGCAGGCCAGAAAAAGGCACCGGATCTCATTATAGATGGTTGTGAGCCACCATGTGGTTGCTGGGAATTGAACGCAGGACCTTTGGAAGAACAGCCAGTGCTCCTAACCTCTGAGCCATCACTCCAGCCCCAGGCCTTGAACTTTTGATTCTCCTGTCTTGGCCTCCCAAGTGTCTCTGCTTCCAGGTTGGGCTTCACTTCTGGGTTTTGAAGGACTCCTGTTCCAGGCCTTGACTGGGTACAGAGAACCCAGAAATGAATCTACCAGCTGCCCTCCCCCCACCTCACCCCACACCAGCCATCTGAGTACTCAGGGCAGCTGAAAGAGGTAAAGGACAGGATAGAGGCAAGCTATTTTATGCAATGGTGACATGTGCTACATAAGAAGCTCATCTCATGGAACACCATGGGGTCCAGAGGAGGCACCAAGCCACCTGGGACAAGAAGAACAAGGGGATTAAAGAAATATATCTTTGTCCAAGAGGATGAAATCCAGAGAAGGCTAAGAGTGGAGAGCAAGAACCATGTGTCAACCTTTGGCCTGTTTGTGCACGTGCAACACATACACACAGACACACACACACACACGAACGTATATATACACACACAAAGAGTAAGTGTTCTTAGGAGAGCTGGGAGATGGCTCAATGGCTAAGAGCACTGGCTGCTCTTCCAGAAGACCTGTGTTCAGTTCTCTGCACCACAATGGCAGCTTGAAACTGTAACTCCAATTGTAGGGACATTGTAAAATTATCCTGGAAATAAAATTCATGAATTGTTTTATGTATTACACCTCAAATGTTTAAAGTCTATGAATTTTATGCCTTTGAGAAAGCTCAATGGGTAAAAGTGCTAAAGACCTAAGCTTGATCCCCAAGATATACATGGTGGAAAGAGAGAACTGGCTCCCAAATGTTGCCCTTTGAGCCAGGCATGATGCCACACACCTTTAATCCCAGCACTCAGGTGGCAGAGGCAGCTGGATCGCTGTGTCTACAAAACAAGCCCAGGACAGAGAAACCCTGCCTTGGGGAAAAAAAAGTTGTCCTTTGACCTCTAAATGAGCCTTTGACCTGTAAATGAGCAATGCAATGGCATTTGCACATATCCCTCAACAAATAAATAAATAAATGTAAAAAAATTAATACACTCTTTAGGGTCTGGAAAGATGGCTCAGCAGTTAAGAGCATTTGTTGCAGAGGATCCACGGTGGCTCACAACCAACTGTAACTCTAGTTCCAAGGTATCTAATGCCCTCTTCTGACCTCCATGGATACTGCACACACATGGTGCACAGACATACATGCAGTAAACAAACAAAAATTACAAGTGAATTCATCAGTTAACCCAATCCTGACAATATCTCTCCAAGGATATGAATATTACACATGCACAAGCAAATCCTTTTCTTCCTTCTTTTTTTTCCTGACACTATATATATATATATATGCACATACATACATATATATATACACATACATACATATGTATATACACACATATATTATTGAAAAATATGGGAAAGTATTAAGACGGTCAGTGGTGGTACATGCCTTTAATCCTAGCATTCAGGAGGCAAGAGAGACAGGCGGATTTCTGAAATTGAGGCCAGCCAGGTCTACAGAGCAAGTTCAATGACAGCCAGGACTACACAGAAAATTCCTGTCTCAAAAAAAAAAAAAAAAAAAAGAAGGAGAAGGGAAAGTGTTGGTTGTAGTTCATGGTAGAGTACTGCCTAGCACGCATGAAACCCTGAGTTCCATCCTCAACACTACATATAACCATGTGTAATGGTGCATACCTGTAATCCCTGCTCTGGGAAAGTAGAGTCAGAAGGATCAGAGGTTCAAGGTTGGCCAGACTATATGAGCCTTTGTCTCCAAAATCCATCAATCATTCAATAAATAAAATGTAAAATGAAAGAAAACACAAAATGTGCATAAGAATACATAGACAGCACTTTTTTGGTTGTTTGTTGTTCTGAGACAGAGTCTCTCTATGTAGTCCTGGACGTCCTGAAAATCACTATGTAGACCAGGCTGGCCTCTCAAGTGCTGGGATTAAAGGTGCTTACTGCCATACCTGGCTTAGAATGTACATCATGAAAGAAGGGATTGTTTTGGAAAAGGTGTTTATTATTGTATGCTGGTGGATGGTGTGTGTGGAGGGGGGTGCCGTACCTAACACAGCAAACACACTGCCTAAAGAACAGTTATGTGGAGCCTGTTCATTCCTTCCACTTTTATGTGGTTTCTGGGGATCAAACTCAGATCAATTTAAGGATAGAGTAAGGCTAGAGGCTGGAGAGATAGCATAACAGCTAAGAGCATTGGCTGTTCTTCCAGGGGACTTGTGTTCAATTCTGTGCACCAGAATGGCAGCTCACAACTGTAACTCTGATCCTAGGGATCTGATGCCCTCTTCTGTCTTCTGTGGGCACCAGGCACACATGTGGTACACAGACATAAATATAGTCAAAACACCCATCCATATAAAAATAATTTTAAAAGAAATACATAGCCAAGCATGGTGGCACACACCTGTAATCTCAGCACTAGGGGAGGCAGAGGTAGGTGGGTCTCTGTGAGTTCGGGGCCAGTCTGGTCTACAAAGTTAGTCTAGGACAGCCAAGGCTGCACAGAGAAACCCAGTCTCTAAAAAAAGAATGCGGTAGGAGGGCTCAAGAGACGGCTCTGTGGTTAATAGCACTTCTTGCTCCTGCAGAGGACCCACATCTGAAAGTTCATGGCCAGCCTGAGCAACCTAGTGAGAACATGTCAAAATAATGAAAAGAATGAAAGAAAGAAAGAAAAGAAAAAAAGAAAGAGGGCTGGGTGTGTGGCTCAGTGTTAGAACAATTACCTCAAGTCCCCCAGTAAGGGCCAAGGGATGTGGAAGCAGAGGAGCACTTGTCTAGCATGCATGACGCCTTAAATTCTATCCTCAGTGTTGAAAAAAAAAAAAAAAAGAATGCATGTGCATCTGCTTGTTTTTGCAAAAATAAGCATAAGGAGGAAAACCGACTAACAAGTGAGGCTGATTGCATCAGGGAGTAGGTAGAACAAGGAGACGAGTACAAGTACACAATTTTGCATGATTTTCATCTTTGGAATTATGTTAATATATTATACATTCAAGGAATAAAAGCAAAGCCAGGTGTGGTGGCAGAAAGCTTGCTGAAGGGGGAGGGAGAGTTGGGAGACCAGCCTAAACGACACAGCAAAACTGCCTCAAAACAAACACAAACAACAACAACAAATAAAAATAAGAGTGAAGAACAAGCCCAGTAACTTTTCATTCCCTTGCTTTTCTCCCTCCTCCCTCCCTTACTTTTTTCTTTTTCTTTTTTTTAAAGGTAGGATTTCTCTTGCTATACCCCACAGAATGAATTCAAACTGCTGATTCCCTGTTGCCCTGTCTCAAACAAACAAAACAAAAAAATGTTTAAAAGACAAACAAACAAAAAAACAAAACAAAACAAAAAAGTGCTCAAGGGTCTTGAGAGATGGCTGGAAGAGCACCGTCCGCTCTTCCAGAGGACCTGGGTTCAGTTCTTAGCACCCACATCAGGAAGTCATCTGTAACTCCAGTTCCAGAGGACCCAACACCCTCTTCTGTCTTCCATGGGTGCTGCACACTATACACGCATGCTGACAAATACTGCTACACATAAAATTAAATATATCCTTTTTAAAAAGAACATGTTTAAAAATGATAAGAACAGGTCAAAATGGGACACAGGAGCTAGCTAAAATAGTTTCCTAGTCAAATTGAAGACAATTTGAACAATAAAATGAGTCATTAAAATGAAGGCATACAACTCACTGATACAATATATGTATATGGTATCATGTATGATATCAGCAGATACACACACGTATGTATGTATTTCAATATTTGAGTTGGGGATGTGGCTCCGTTGGTAGAGGGCCATGAGTTTGTGTGTAGAGGGTAAGCATGTGGCCATGAGTTTGATTCCAAATTTGTATGTTTGTGGGGGTGTATCTAAATACATACTGATGGCTAGCTAGTTTGGCCTTATGTAAACCCAGATTCTGTACAGACTTTTCCTCATTTTAAACAGAGTCTCACCTAGCCAAGACTGGGTGGAACTTGCTATGTAGCTAAATATGACCTTAAGCTCCCTGACCCTCCTGCCTCTACCTCCTGAGTGCTGGGGTTGTGAGTGTGCACAACATGCCTGGCTTATGCGTTGCTGAGGAGGAAACCAGGTTCATCCATGTTAGACAAGCACTCTACAGTGTGAGTCACATCACCAGCCACAGACATGGATTTTGTTTCCTGTGCACTGGTATTTTGCTAGCATGTATATATGTATAAGGGTCCCAGATCCTTGGAACTAGAGTTACAGAAAGCTGTGAGCTGCCACATGGGTGCTGGAATTTGAACCCAGGTCCTCTGGAAAAACAGCCAGTGTTCTTAACCACTGAGCCATCTCTCTAGCCTAAGTATGTATATTTATTTTAAAATTGAGCAAATGAAATGGCTCATTGGGTCAAAGTGGCACACAGGCCTAATGGCCTGAGACCAGTGCTCAGGCCCATGATGCAGATATAACCCGGCTTCCACACTCAGTGGCACAAGCATATCTGCATTCATGCAGACACATATCCAATAACTGTGGTGATTTGAATAGGAATGGCCCCCATAACTCATGTGTTTAAATGCTTGGCCATAGGGAGTGGGCACTATTAGTAGGTGTGGTCTAGTTGGAGTAGGTGTGGCCTTGTTGGAGGATATGTGTCACTGGGGGCAGGCTTTGAGGTCTCCTATGGTCTAGCTACAGCCAGTGATAGTCTCCTCCTTGCTAACTTCGGATCAAGATGTGGAACTCTTGGTTCCTCTAGCACCATGTCTGCCTGCATGTTGCCATGCTTCCGACCAGTGATAATGGAATAAACCTCTGACACTGTAAGCCAGCCCCAATTAAGTGTTTTTCTTTGTAAGAGTTGCCTTCAACATGGTGTCTCTTCACAGCAATAAAACCCTATCTACTACTACTAATAATAATAATAATATATAATGACAGTGAATAAATAACATTTTAAAATGAATAGTAGAAAAAGTTTGTTTCAATAGCGTACCCATCTACACATATACATGGATTGGTAGGTTACAAGATAACGCGTGCTTGACAATGCCAGTTGTAACAGCAGTTCCAAGTAAGAATCACCAACAGAAGCTGGAGAGATTGCTCAAAAGATTAGAGCAAGAGCACTGGCTGCTCTTTCAAAGGACCCTGGCTTGATTCCCAGCACACATATGGCAGCTCACAGCATCTGTAACTACAGGTCTAATGGGATCCAACACTTCTGGCTTCTGAGGTGATGTGTACATAACCACACACAAGAGATAAACATAATTAAAAATAAATATATTATATATATATATATATCCTGTTTATATATAAGCATATAAGTGTATATATAATCACCAACATACATTAAGTCAAAGGATGACAGAATCCCCTCATTGAATAACCTACTAATTACCAAGAGATTAAAAGCATCTTTCTCAGTTAGGAGTAGCTCCGCTGGTAGAGTGATTGCCCTGCATGCACAAAGCTTTTGGTTCTGCCCCCAACACCATATTACCTAGTTTTGGTGGTGCAAGTCTGTCATCCTAGCACTAGCGTGGTACAGGGAGGAGAATGAGATCAAGGTCGTTCTTAACTACATAGTGAATTTGACCCCAGCCTGTGCTACATTAGACCCTATCTCAAAACAAGTAAAGAAGAAAAGAAGCACATCCTCTTGACCCAGCAGGTACCACTTTGAGCAAGCTAGGATCACCCACACCCAGCAGACAGACTCCCTGTACTAGGTGTCACGAGGTGAGTAAGCCATTACTTTTTTCCTGTAGTGTTCCCACTGAAAATGTGTGACCTGAATCCGCTGGGAAGAACACTGTGGGGCTGCCCTCGGCAATAAAAATGTCAACATGAAAGAGCAAAGGAAAAGTGGCAGAACTTTGTACAGGATGAAGAGGGAGCCACCAGAGTACTGAGAGCCCCACAGAGATGCGGCTAGGGTGTGCGAGGGCACCTGGCCGCTCCCAAAGTTGATGAAACTCAGGAAAAACAGTCCCTAAGACTCACAAGTGAGATATCCCAGAGTTCTGTGCGGAGTTATTGTTGTTTTTGTTTTGTTTTGTTTTGTTTTCCCAATCGTGTCCACCATGAAAGCAGGAGCCATGGCCCTGAAATTCTCCACAGCCTTGGGCTTCAACAAAGGCCACAAGGTGATGAAGAATGTCAGCAAGCTGAGACACAGTGTCACCAAGCACACCAAGTTCATGGGGAACATGATCTGGGAGGTGTGCCACTTTATGCCCTATATTACCAGTGGCACCCATAATGCTGCTCAAGGAGTCCAAGGACAAGGGAGTGTTCAAGTTCTTCAAGAAGTGGGTGAGCACGCACATTCTTGCCAAGAGGAAGCGGGGTGAAGTGGTCCCGTGAGGACAAGGCTATGTTTGCTAGAGTGAAGGCCTGAAGGCATAGCAAATTTGTGCAGTCTTGTTAGGAAAAAGAAACAGGAATAGATGCCTGCCATGGTCAAGGTTGGGGATTTAGGACTTGCCCGTCCCTGAAACTTATGGTCAGATAATAGTTGCCAGGGCAGGGAGAGGAGGAGACATTTCTTCAGTGAGGTAGTTATTGCAGGGAGCCCACACTCCTGTAAATAATCCTTCAAGAAGGATATTGTAAGAAATATCCTGATAAAATACAATGGGTCACCATAAACAACAAACAAAATAGAAAGACTGTGGTCTGGCAGTATGGCTCACCAGCTAAAAGAGCCACCAAACCTGATAGCCTCAGTTGAAGTCCTACATCCCATGTAACTGAAGGAGAGATGGCAACTGGGAGTTGTCCTCACTTCCATACATGTGCCTTGGCACCCACAAAATATACACAAAAATAATAAAGATGAAAATAGGAAGCCTCTGCTTCCCAAGCTAGAATTAAAGGTATGTACCACCATGTCCAATTAAAAAAAAATATTAAACATGAAAACAGAAAGGTAATTGCTAAAAGGAGATCAGTAGGTAGGAGAAGGAAAACAAGATGGTAATAGAGCCATAAGTGCTGGCGCATGCCTTTGATCCCAGCACTTAGGAGGCAGAGGTAGGTAGATCTCTGAGTTCTAGGCTAGCCAAAGCTACATAGTGAGACTCTGTATCCCCCTCCCCAAAAGAGGGGGGATAAAGAAACCCATTATTGTGTACAAGTAATATATGTAAAAAATAGAAAATCACGGGATTGGAGAGTTGGCTCAGTGGCTTGAAATACTTATCATTCCTGCATGGGATCCTGATGCAACTCCCACCATCCACATGGCTGCTTACAACCATCCTAACTCCAGTTTCAGGGCACCCATTGCCCACTTTCCCCCACCCCAAGAGGGTTTCTCTGTGCAGTCTTGGCTATCCTGAAAATCCCCCTGCAGACCAGGCTATCCTCAAACTCAGAGAGATCCACCTGCCTTTGCCTCCCGAATGCTGAGATCAAAAGCCACCACCACCACCTAGCTTTGTTGCCCACTTTTAAACTCCACAGCCACCAGGCACACGTCATGTACACACACACACACACACACACAAAATAGATCAAGGTCATCCTTGTTTGTATAGAGTGAGTCAGCCTAGGCAACAGGACATCTGATTAAAAAAAAAAAAAGTTCAGAGTTCAAAGGTCCATATTCTCTGGGCAGTGGTGGTATACATCTTTAATACCCAGCCTTAGGGAGGCAGAGGCAGGCAGATCTCTCTGAGTTCGAGATCAGACTGGTCTATAAAGTGAGTTCCAAGACAGCCATCACTGCTACAGGGAAACCCTGTCTTGGGAAAGTAAAAAAGGGTTCATATTCATATTTGGGCCTTCTTTTCTTTTCTGAGTTTTGCTCTCAAACCAAAGAACAGCTGAGCCTGGTCGTGATTGTGGTCACAAAGAGTCCAGGTGAGCTGTGGGTGATGGGCAGCCACATAAGGTTGCTGAGCAGAAGAGAGGATGAAGCTGCCCATGGCAAGCTGAGGGCAAGCCCGATGCAAAGAGCAACAAAAAGGAGGAAGATCCAGGGTGTGGTGGCTCATGTCTCTAACCCCAGCACTCAGAAGCCTGAAGCAGGAGGATTGCCGTGACTTGGAAGACTTGAGTTACAGAAGAAGCCTTTAAAACCCAGTGATGCATGCCTTTAATGCCCAGCACTCAGATGCAGAGGTCAATGGATCTCTGTGAGTTTGAGGACAGCCTGGTTTACAGAGTACAGCCAGGACTGTTACACAGAGAAACCCTGTCTCGAAAAAGAAAAAAGAAAAACAAAACAAAACAAAAACCCTCTGAAAACTTAAAAATAAAAATGAAGTTAATAATGAGCTACTGAAGTGGCTCAGCAGGCCTTTGACCAAGCCAAGGCTCATGACTTGAGTTCGATCCTCAAAACTCACATGGTGGAAGCAGAGAACTGACCTCCACTGAGGCTTCAGCCACTCCCTCCCGTGCCTCCCTAACAGCTAAGTTCGCTCTGCTCCAGTTGTGTACAGAGAGGAGAGTTTAGCTGTAGCTTCATCTGTGTCGCTATGAGGAAATTGTAATCCATGCCAGGATGAGGATTTTCAGCACATTTGCTTTGGGGTTGCCACACCTCTACAAGTAACTCCTCAGCCACCCTCCTGTAAGTAAGCCCAAAAAGCTCACAAGTTCACTAAGCAACTTCCTACTTTGGTCCTTCGTTGGTGCCCTATCTTGACAGAAGAAACATTTGTTAGCATCTGCACAAGAGAAGTGAAACACTCTCGGAAGAGATGCAACTACCACCTGAAGAGAAGAACCACAAAGCTCATAGCAGCACTTGTTTGTGTATGCCAATTGTCATTAACCCAAATGCCATTCAAGCCTCAAGTCTAGGCATAACTTCCAGATCACAGAAAACAAATATGCTAAGCAAGAAAGTAATAAGTGCAGGGTAGGGGACATTCTCCAGAAACCCTACCCTAGAGGACTGAGAGGGTGGTGCATGGATCAGAGATCAATCCTTCCAGCCCAGAGGAGGGAATGAGAGGGAGAAAGAAACGGGGAGAGAGAGAGGAGAAGGGAGGAAAGGAGGGAGTGAGAGAAAGAAGCAGACTGTCTCTCCTGATAAAACCTTAATAGCCCCATCTATCATGTAACCCAGCCTGGCCTTGAACTGTCCTATGTACCAAGGGATGACCTTAAGTTCTTTATCTCCTAAGCCATGGGATTACAGACGTGTGCCAAGCACACCTAACTGTAGGAAGTGGTGCTCTTAAAAAACAACAAGAAATCAAACTCAGACTCTCCCAAGCTCCTTCCAAATCCTAGTTTACAAAGATGGACACATTCAACCACAGCATAGAACGTCTTTAGAAAACCACAGAATGGGAGGATTCTACACCATAAATTGCCATGTTTATCCCAAAAACAATTGACAGAAAAGAAGGGGAAGAGGGAGGAAGCGGGAAGGAATGAAAGAAGGAGGAAAGGGGTGTCTAGGTGGCTCTTGAGATAAAGAGGCCTGCTGCCAAGCCTGGTGACCTGAGTCCAAACTCTCGAACTCATAAGGGGGATGAAGAGAACCAACTCCCACAAGTTGTCTCTGACCCTACACATGTGCCATGGTACACACCTGCATAGTCACAACTATAGATAAATAAATGAAATAATATTTTTTAAAAAGAAAAAGAGAGTGTCTGAGCTTAAAGGAGGCTTTGGAGAGCTATCAGCCAAATACCCGAGTATAATTTACATACTGATTTGCAACAGGCTCACAGTAAAAAGGCATTTATGAGACCAGTGTGCGGGGAATGAACAGTAAGTAGGTATTAGCTGGCATTAAGCTTACTCTGTTTGGTTTGTTCGTTCATGCTTCGTTGTGGTACCGAGGCCAGCGTAGCTGGTGTAAATAAAAGAGTACTTCTCACTCGGAGACATACTAAAATACGAGAGGACAAAATAAGTTGCTGATGTCTGAGGCTGGCTTTAAAATAAGGCAGCAAAGTAAGGAAAGGGGGACATGGCACTGTTTGACTAAAAAAAGATCCACCATATGCTAGCGATTGTTGGAACCGAATGAAGGGTAAATGGGATTTCCTTACACTATTCTCTCCATGTTTTAAAAGTCAGTGTTGCAGGGGGAGCAGGAAAAGAGTGGCAGAGCCGTATACACCAAAGAAAAACTTATTAACAAAATAAAATGCACGCACCTAGATCAAGTCCTGGCTCTGAGGGAAAACCTAAAAAGCACAGCTTTGTCTTTTTTTTTTTTCCTCTCAATGTTACTGAACCCAGAGCCTCAAGTAGACATGTGCACAATCCCTGAGCTATCTCACCAAGAAAAGATAGTCTTGAAACAAATGGGACAGTCAGAAAATGGATTAAGAAAATTGGGCCAGTGAGTAAAAGTGCTTGTTGACCTGATGACCTAAGTTGGATCCCTGTGTCCCACAGGGTAGAAAGAGAAAACTGACTCCCAAAAGTTATCCTATGACTTCAAACAAATGTGCCGTGTCACATAATATATGTGCACATGCATATACACTATATAAATATATGTAATTTTTAAAAAACAAAGAGTAGGCTAATTCATATTAGACAAATATTGTCAAGTTTTAGGTGTGATATTGGCATTGTATTCATGCAAAAGAGTGTGTTCTAGTAATATTGTTAAAACTGTGTATGTGATATGTGTGTGTTTCATGTTTCTGTGTGCTTGGACACATGTATATGTATGTGAGTGTGTGTGCATGTCGGTGCCAAAGGTCAACACTGGACATCTTCCTCAAGGTGTAAAACACCTTAGTTTTGAGACAGGGTCTCTCACTGAACCTAGACCTCATTAATGAGATTAGACTGGCTGGCCAAGGAGCCCAGGGATCCTCCTGTCTTCATTTTTCTGGGTTTTCAGATATCAGATGTGTGGGTGCTGGGGATTGAAGTCAGGCCCTCATTCTGTGTGGCAAACACTTTATCCACTGAACCATCTCCCCACCTTATTAACTTAAAAACAGGCAAATGAAACAATACGTACAATTTACTTTCTTTCTCTCCAACTGCTTTCTCCTGCTCTTTCTGAGACAGAGTATCAGTCTTTACCCCCAATCTAGCCTTGAACATACAGTTTCCTGCCTCAGTCTCTTTTTGAGGGGCCAGGGGGATGGGGGAAGTAAGGGAGGCAAAGTTTCTGTATGTAGCCCTGGAAGTTTTTTTAACTGGCTCTGTACATCAGGCCAGCCTTGAACTCAGAGATCCACTTGCCTCTGCCTCTGCCGGGATTAAAGGTAAGCACCACGGTGCCAACTCTCCCTTGCCCCTTGAATGCCAAGATTACAGATGCATACCATCATCCCTGACAGCAAAACATTTTCTTTTTAAAAATATTTATTTATTTATTGTTTTTTTTTCAAGACAGGGTTTCTCTATGTACCCTTGGCTGTCCTGGACTAACTTTTAGAGCAGGCTGGCCTCAAACTCACAGAGATCCATCTGCCTCTGCCTCCCTGAGTGCTGGGATTACAAGCGTGCGTCAACATGCCCAGATACTAAAACTTATTTTCAAGTAGTAAAGAAAAAAAACATGTAATTGGTAATCACAGCTACTCAGCAGACAGAGGCAGAAGGATGGATGCCAAGTAGAAGGTTTTCCTGAGCTACAGGAAGAGATCACATCTGGGCAGTATAGCAGGACCCCATCACAACTTCAAAAATACAGTTGGGATGCAGCTACATTGCAGAACATTTGCTTGGGAGATCCTGGGTTCAGTCCCCAGTGTTGTGAGGGGCAGGGGTGTGTATGATGTTGGTGGAAAGACAGGAAGGAGGCTGGAGAGGCGACTCAGGTGCTCTTTCAGAGGACTCAAGTTCGGTTCCAAACACCCATGTCAGAGAACTCACAGCCACCTGTAACTCCAGCTTCAAGGGGTTTGACACCCTCTTCTGGCCTTTATTGACACTGCATTCGTGTGTGTGTGTGTGTGTGTGTGTGTGTGTGTGTGGTGTGCACATGTGCATGGGTGTGAGGAGGAAGAATAGGGAAAGGAGAAAGGGCAGAATGGAGAAGGGTCTAAAAGCCAGATGTTTCAAATAGGTGGATAAAGTCATTCCTTAGTCTCTCATTTTACCGAACCCGCCTTATGTATTTATTAATTATTTACTTGGCTCTGTGAGCAGGGTGGAGGCATACCACAGAGTGAGTATGAGGGTTGGGAAGAGCATGCAGGGGTTGGTTCTCTCCCTTCGCCATCTGTTTCCCACGGGTAGAACTCAGGTTGTCAGGCCGGTTGCAGCAGCCACCGTCCCCTGCTGAGCTGTCTCACTGGCCCCTAATTTGTTTTCACAGTAGCTCTCATCTTTACCTCAACTGTGCTCCCTGTGTTACCTTTTTATTGTACTTTGCTTGCTGCCATCCCACAAGGAAGCTATGCAAGCTCTATAATCCTGGGAATGAGCTCATTATCTTTTCTATGCATTTCTAGGATCTATCTAACACAGTATTCAGCACATATAAGCCAGCAGTATGGAACTCCTGGAGAATTTCATTAGCTGCTTTAGTCTCCCTGCTACCCTGGAGTGATGGAGAGAGAATCTAGAGGCCTCCGAATATGAGGCAGGGGTTCTACCACTGAGCTACACCCCCAACCACGCACTGGGGGATTCTAGGCAGGTGCTCTACTATTAAATTATGTTCCTAATCCCCTACCTCCAAGCTATATCCCTAACCTTTTTTAAAAAATATGTACTTTAATTATTATTTATATGTCTGTGCCAATGTGAATGTGTATATACATGGGCCTATGTTTGCCACTCAGAAGAGGGCATCAGACTCCCTGGAGCTGAAGTTGCAGGCTATTGTGAGTCATCAGATGCAGGTGTTTGGAATCAATTTTTTCTGGCAGTACCAGAGCTGTCACTCATTCATTCATCCACTCACCAAATAATTCAACATGATTTCCTACCAGAAACTCATATGGGCTCTTCAGACACAAGTGAGAACACACTTGAAAAGTTCCCTGGTGGGCTAGGAGGATGCCTCTGTGGTTGAAGCATGAGGACTATAGTTTGGAAGCCCAGAAGCCAAGTAAATGCCTGGTGGATGTGCTGCCTGTAACTCTAGCCTGAGGAGTGGACACAGGGTCTCACCATGTAGCCCAGGCTTGCCTTAACCTCACTGTAGCCCAGGCTGGTCTCAAACTCAAAGCCATCTTCCTAGCTCCTAATTGTTGGGATTACAGGAGTAATCTAGCAAGCCCAGCCAAAGAAGGCAATTTAGAAGAGCCCCCGAGGGTCAGGAAGAGGCCCCTGCTAGGAGAAATAATGAAGTGCAGAGGTCCTGTGGTGAGGCTGAGAACCACATTCTTAAGCAACTGAATGAGGCCAGGGCAGCCGAAATTAGTGGGTCAGCGATGAGGTCACAGATCTGAACCCAGCTGGAGTGAGCATCGAGGGTGTCTTCTGACACACTGGAGATGCACCAGAGGGATCAGGAAGATGTGCGGATGAGCTGTGGATGGCACGCAGGTGAGGTGTCCTGTGACTGTAAGATTTCGCCACAGGGGGCCTGCTACATTGGCAAGCAGATGCAGGGCTGGGGATGTTGCTAGGTTGGGCAGTGCATAAACCAGATTCGATGCTGTAGGCTGCAGTCCCAGTGCTCTGGGAGGCAGGATGGGAAGACATACGAAGATCAAAACACGAAGGTCACTCTTAGCTACACACCAAGTTCAAGGCCATTCTGGAGTTTGTTTTTTTGTTTTGTTTTGTTATTAATCAAATATACAGACTATGCTTGGGAACTGGAGTGAATACGAGTTGTGTGTACATCTGTTATGACCTGCAAAGAGAAAATCTATGCAAGCCCATGCCTTTGGTGCATGCCTTTGATTCAGCACTGAGATCAAGGACAGCCTGGTCTACAGAGCAAGTCTCAGCACAGCCAGGGCTACCTGGAGAATCCCTGTCTTGAAAAGCCAAAAAGAAAAGAAAACAAATGACAATCTGTGCCACCCTGGCTTCCTCCCAGCCCCCCTCTCTGCAGTCAGTCAGTCTGGGTTCTATTGATTCTCCTGTCAATATCCTTCTCCCTGGCAGCCATGTGACACCTCCAGCCCAGGCCAGACATCACCTGCTGTTGCCTGGACCACTGCAGATGCTGATTTCAGCCTTGTAATGGATAAAATTGAACTGGATGTTAGCCTGATGGAATCTACCGTCACCTGGGAAACAAACCTCTGGGCATATGTACAAGGGAATTTCTAGATTGGGTTCACTTCAGTGGGAAAAGTCACCCTGAATAGGGGTGGCCCCATCTCATGGGCTTGGGTGCTGGACTGACTAATACAAAAAGCAATCTGAGCACGACATTCATGGCTCCTTGCTTCTGACTGCTGATGCCTCATGCCCTTCCACCATGGTGGACTGCACCCTGGAACTGTGATGCAGAGCTAACCCTGTCGTTAAGTTGCTTTCATTAGGTCTTTTGTCTCAGCAATGAAGAAAATAAATGAACTAATCAAGTCTCTTGCCCTCCAGTTTGTTCTCCAAACAGGTCCTTGAGGGATGAGGACCTTTCTTTCTCCTGCTCCAACCTCCAACAGTTACTCTCTATCAATGATGAAATCTGAAGCAGCTCCTGTCTCTATGCCTTCACGTCTTCACTGGGAACATGGCAATCAGACCACATCATTCTAGATACTGATATTATGCATGGAGTTCTGTTTGGTTTGATTTTGAGATAGGGTCTCATGTAGCCCCAGGTCTTGAACTCACCGTGTAGCCAAAGATGGCTTTGAACATCTGATCTTCCTGCCTCCACCACCTCCCTAATACTAGGATGACACATGTATGGTAGGCGTGTCTCACTAGGTAGACCTGGGTGGCCAGAACTTTTTATATAGACTATTCTGGCCTCAAACCAATAGAGATCTGCCTGTCTGAGTACGGAGAATAAAGTTGAATGCCACCACATCCAGTGTTATTAATGTTCATTTAAAACAGGGTCTTTCTGAGTGGTCTAGGCAGATTGGTCTCAAACTCTCAGTCTTCCTGCCTTGGCCTCCCGAGAGCTGAGCTTACAGACATGTGCCTGGTAGAGTTTCAGGAGCTGAGATTTTAGTGAGGTGGCACAGAGCTGTGGTAAAGGTGCCTGGTTCGGAATTCTGATCTCATTGCTGAAAGACTTCACCTCGTCTGCTCTCACAAGGGTAAGTGAAGGTATTCAGACCAGAGAGATGGCTCAGTAGGTACCTATTGTGTCAGTCAGATTTCCATCCCTGAAGCCCATATAAAGGTAGAAGGAAAGAACTGATTCTCAAGACTTTCCTCTGGCCTCCACACATATGCCTGTGCACTCACAGCCATATAGACATCATGCACACACAGACAGAAATAACATGAAAGAATGCAATTCACATAAAGCAGGACTGCCCAGACTCAAAGAAGCCAGTACCCACACTTCTAATACCAACACACTTATTTATTCATCCATCTATTTTTGCTTTGTTCTGCTTCTATTTTTTTTTTGGGGGGGGAAGGGATTTGTGTAGCCCACACTGGCCTTTAACTCATTATGTAGATGGAAATGGCCTTGAACTTGTGATCCTCCTGCCTCTACCTCCCACGGGCTAGGGTTATAGTTGTGCACCAACACACTTTGTTCATTGATTCAGAAGATTAAACCCAGGCCAGGACTTTGTGTGTGTTAGATAAACACTCTCACCAATGAGCTACTATACAGGCCTTGCTTATTCATCTGTTTACTCCAGCTGAACGCTTATTCTTATAGTAAAAAAATGTTATGCCAAAGACTGAGATCAGTGCTTGGACAACTGCAACTGTTCTTCTGTCTCATCTTATGTGGTTTGCAAGCTAACGATGGATTTTACATTTTTAACATCCTGGTAGACAAAGAAAACAACAAAAAGAAATATTTTGTGACATGTTATGGTTTGTATAGGAAATTCCCACAGGATCCTATGTGGAAAATTTATTCCCCAGTTGGAGGTGTAATTTTGGAATCTTTTGGAAACTTTAGAAGGTGAGACTTAGCCTAAAAGTAGGCCATTTGAGGGTGTGTCCTTGAATATAGGCTTTGTCCTCACTGTCTCTGCTTCCTAGCAACTTTGTTCAACTCAACACTTGTTGTTGTTTATGATGGGGGAGGAGTTAGATGTACAAGCATGCAGGGGATGGATAGCTCAGTTATGAGTGTGTATTTCTCTTGCAAACGAAATTCAGTTTCCAGTGTCCATATCAAACAGTTAACAAGCACCTGTAACTCCAGCTCCAAGGCATTTGACACCCTCTTCTGGTGTCTACAGGTACCTGCACATACTCTACACAGATACACATATATACATATTTAAAATAAAATACATTTTTAAAGGACAAAGAGAGAATGGAGTGTGGTGTGGAAATCTGCTGTCTTTACCAATCACTCTCCACCTTACTCTCTGAGGTAGTCTCTCAGCAAACCTGAAGCTCATTATTCAGCTAAGCCAATAAGCTTGAGGGACGACCTGCTTCCACCTCCCCAGGGCTAGAGTTACAGGCATGCACTGCCATACCTACTATTTTGTTGTTTGTTTGTTTTTGTTTTTAACGTGATGCTATGGATCCAAATTCAGGTCTTCATTCTTGCAAAGCAGGTACTTTACTAACAGCCATCTACCCAGCCCAAATCACAAACTTTTCCACTTC
Organism: Pachyuromys duprasi; assembly: GCA_028658305.1. Classification (NCBI taxonomy): domain Eukaryota; kingdom Metazoa; phylum Chordata; class Mammalia; order Rodentia; family Muridae; genus Pachyuromys; species Pachyuromys duprasi. The sequence goes on from CM053758.1 coordinate 29,847,250, forward strand.
TACAATGTTATACCTCACCGTAGGTCCACATCAATGAAACCAGTCAACTCACAGAGTGAAATCTCTGAAATCATGAGCCAAAGTAATACTTCCTTCCTTGTAAACTATTTTTTCATATCTCAGAGCAAACTCATCCAGGCTGCAGGGGATTTGAAACCACATCTCTAAAGGTTTACAGCATGTGGCTCAGCTACTGAAACTACAAGCCTGAAGACACATGAGCAAATACTGTGGGATAGGGAGAATAGATCAAAATCTATGGTATGAACTGGACAGTCATGGCTTACACCTTTAATCAGCACCCAGGAGGCAGAAGAAGGCAGATCTCTGTGAGTTCTAGGTCACCTTGGTCTACAGAATGAGTTCTAGCACAGCCAGGCTACACGGAGAAACTTTGTCTTAAAGAAACAAAAATGAGCATTCAGACAAACAAAATCTATTAAATTAATTCAAGAGAGAGATTCAGTCTGGACATGATAATATATGCCTATTACCCCAGCACAAGGGAGGCTGATGCAAGTGGATAGCCATGAGTTTTAGGCCAATTGGGCCTACATAGAAAGAGCTTGTCTAAGAGCCTCCCTAGTGCCCATGCTGGTTAGTTTCAACTGGGAAGAGAATCTTTATTTTTAGATTTTTAAAAATTAAATATGATTATTTGTGAGTGTAGGTACCCCTGGAAGAGAGAGCTGGAATTAGAGGTGGTTGTGAGCCACCCAATGTAGCTGCAGAGCCCTCTGTAGAGAGAATATCTTTTGTATTATATGGATGTGTTCCTGTAAATTAAAAAACAAAACAAACAAAAAAAAACCTATGAACAAAGGAAAGGGTAGACTGGAAGGTGAGACATCCAGCAGGCAGAACTGATTCTGGGATAGAACCAGGTGTGGGAGATTGGTCCAGGAAGATGTGAGGAGGACAGACGTTTAGTACTTGAAGGAAGGTAACCAACCCTATGGCAGAATATAGATTAGTATAAATGGGTTATTCTAAGTTATGAGCTAGTCAGAGAAGAGCCTGGTATTTGTAAATATATTTTGAGTCTCATGAGTCATTATTCCAGGAGCTTTGGGGCAGGGAGGAAAATTACCTACCCTCCTACAGCTTTCTCCCTAGCCCCAGGATGAAGAGAGTATTAAAGAAGAGGCTATCCTAGCCAAATATCTATGGGTTGGAGGGATCATCCTGAATATTAATTTAGGTAGGAAAGACCTATCCTGAGTGTGGGCAGGACCAATTCATGGGCTGGGCCCTGAGCTACATAACAATAGGAGAGGCTAGATGAGAAACAAGCAGACAACACGGGGGCATTGTTTCCTCTCTGTTCTTCACTGTGGCTGTGATATGACCAACTGCTTGGACTCCCACCTTGTTTTTCCCCAAAATGATGGACTAAAATTATAAGCCAAGTAAGCCCTTTCCTCCTCTAAGTCACTTTTGGTCTGCGTGTTTTATCACAGCAACAAAATCAAACTAGAACGCCACACACCACACCACACGTGACTTTAGTCTCTTCCATCTGGAGACCAGAAAGCTGACTTCCACCCCAAAGGCATCATTAATCTGCAGTTTGACCTTGGGCAGACAGTTACTGGTTCAGTGCTTACAGGGTGGATTGTAGAATCAGAATACTCTTGGTTCAAAGCTCAGCTCTGCCATTGACTGGCTGAATCGACCGGTTCCATTCCTGTGATCTGCAAACAGTGGGACTTGATATACAACATACTGGGTAAATTGAATAAAAGTCCCCATGGGATCCACTCTTGCCCCACTTTCTCTCTCTAGGCTACTATTTTTCCATCTCAGAAATGATGAGCCCTTTCTGCTCTGACACTTTCAGATCGTGATATCCAACATGTCTTATTTTAGCTCAGTGTCTGGCTCCAATGCTGTGATTTGAGTCTGCACTGAGGCTGTACCCTGCTTTCCCTGGAAAAGGTCTTCTCAGGTTAGGATGAAGGCTTGGGGAAGGTTTTGCTGCAAGAAAGCTTGGGGAGGAGCAGGGACATCTTTCTATAACTGACTCCATAGTGAACTGTAAAGATGGACCCACATGTTGGCTGTGGGGAAGCATATCAGCTCAAAGGGCCAAGGAAATGGCTCAGTGGACAACAGGGCACCCACATACAAAGCAGGACATGGCTACCCATGTCTGCAACCCTAGCATTGGGGAGTACGGGCAGAGACAAACAGGTCTTCAGACCTCACTGAAGTCAGTGTAACTGACTGGTGAGCTTTTCAGGCACCCTTTATGGAGGCAACAAGGCAGAGAGTGATGGAAGGACATCCAACACTCTGCTCTGGCTCTGCATATACAGACACATGTGCATTGACCTATGTACCTTCCCCCTCTCAAATATCCATCAATTATAAGGGCCTGACTTGATTTAAATTAAGTAACGGTGAATTAATTGATGGGAGGGAGTATTTTGGAGCTGGAGTATATTGGAGCTACAGTGAGCTGATCTGGACTGAATCGGGTTCCACAGAGCTAGAAGGGTAAGACTCCCCAAAGAACTTTGCTCAGAACTCTGGACACTGGCATCATCGGGAAGCAGTTCATGCTGGTTTCTTGGGTGGGTGGATATTTGAACCCTCACTTTATCAGGTGAATGCTGTCATCTCCCCACAGAGTTTTTAGAGGATGCAGTGTGAGATTACACATGCTAAAGATAAAGAGCCTTGCACCTCAAAAGACAGAGGAGCTGCAGATGAAATCTACGCCCTAGCTAACGGCATACATTGTGAAGTGTTGAGGGCAAAGAACACCTAAAATACACCTTGAAATTTTTAAATAATACTAATAGAGAGAGAGATAGAAAATAAAGAGATAGGAGCTGAGATAAAGGGCTCAGATATAGCTGAGGTGGTATGGTGTTTGCCTAGGTGCATGAGACCCTGGGTTTGATCCCCAGCACTATGTAAACTGGGTAAGATGGCACGTGCTTGTATTTCCAGTGCTCAGAAGGTAGAGACAGGAAGCTCAGAAGTTAAAGGTCATCCTCACCTACATAGTGAATTTGAAGGCAGCCTGAGCTATTTGAGACCCTTCTTCCAAGAATGGAAAAGGAACAAAGGAGAGAAAGAGAGGAAGAAGAAGGGGAGAGAAGGTGAGGTAAGGGGAACAAATGGAAGGGAAGGAGAAGAAGGAATGGGATGAAAGAAAACGTAAACCCAGTATCAGATCATAAGCTGACTGGAAGTGATGGGCCCGTGATTGCTCACTATGAAACTCTTGTCTGTTTGTTTGCGGGGAACTTAAAATAATAAAAATGTTGCACCCAAAATAAAGAGCTCTGTAAACTGTGAATCGCTAAAATAACAGTGCTGGTAAAAATACAACTTCTGGAGGCGAACTACGTGAGTTTGATTCCCAGCTCCACACCTCACTCTTTTGGCCCTGAGCAAATGACTTCATCCCTCTGAGCCATTGCTTCTATAGATGTAAAATGGGGCTATTAATAGCCCTCACCTCATGGGCTTGTATCAGAACAGAGGCACCTAATTCAGCTCTAAGCAACACAAAGTACTGGCACTATGCTATCTCTACTCACAGAGAGGTCCTACATGCCTGCTAGGCCACCCATCAAATAAACCACTCAGTGGAAGAAGGTCCCTCCCTATCTCCTGGAAGTCTCTCTACTCCACACTCCCACCCCAGCCCACAGTTCCTCAGACTCACCTGATAAAATGAAAAAGATGCCAGAAACGAAGGCCAGAATGGTCCTCTGAGGTCGGATGTGGCCGATGTTGCTGATGACGAAGGCGGTGAACACGAGGAAGAGACTGACCATAGGGAAGGGAGTGGCTGTGCGTACTGTCTCTGGCAGAGGTGGACACGGAGAAGCAGGTGTGAGGTACAAGTCTCCAGGAAGACACCTTCCCATGCCCTTCATTTTCTTTCTTCCCTTAAGCTTCTCCCCTCTTCCACTGACTCTGCCCCTTATTCTTTGCTGACTCCACTCTCAACCAAGGCTCACTCTTGACTTGACCCCGCCCTTCTTCTGCAGATACTGCCCCGTCCAAGAGATTTCCATTTGCCCTCCCCTCTCCCACTACTCTTCCTTCTTTCAACCCCACCTCTTCCCTACCTAGTCCAGCCCTTTCTCCCAAAACCCTGTTGTTGCCTGGGCCCCTGCCCTGCTCCCCCTCACTCAGAATATTCTCCGTGTTTTCCGTCACCAAGTTGATCTCTGGTTCAAGAAAGTATTCCGAAGCCACACAGCGCCCCTTCTCCCGACCTGGTAGGGAGGAAGATAAGAAAGCAGGGGTGGAGGAGAGGCTCCAAGGCTGGACTGTCAGGGGCAGACCAGGACCCAGGATGGAGATAGGAAATCTCATCCAAAATTTACAATCTGCACTGTTCTTGGGGCTGAAGAAAAGGGGCTGAGTCAGCTGAGCCTGAGCCAGGATTGCAAGTTCAAGGGCACCCAGGTTACATAGTGAGATTAAATCCAGCCTGGACAAATCTAATAAAGCCCTGTTTCAAAATAGGATGTAAAGAGAGGGCTAGAGATGTAGCTCAATGGTAGAGCACTTGTCCAGCCTGTACGAGGCTTTGGATTCAGTCCCAAGCACTGAAAATGGATGAATAAATACATAAATAAGGGGTAGAAGAGTGTTGAAAGGTCTTGGTAATGGAAGGCAGGGCTGGATTTTAGTATTTTAAATGAGGAGGGAGCTGTGCGTGAGGATTTCTGGGTTCCTACGGTCCAGGCAGCTGGGATCTCTTTTCTTGTTTTGTTTTTTTGAGACAGGGTTTCTCTGGCTGTCCTAGAAGTCACTCTGTAGATCAGGCTAACCTCGGACTTACAGAGATCCACCTGCTTCAGTCTCCCTAGTGCTGGGATTAAAGGCATGTGCCACCACTGAGCAGATAGAACTGGTATTTCTAAAAGGAAACCTCTCAGTGTTCAGCCAGAAGGCAAGAATGTTAAGGAGTCTTTCTCCCTACCCATGAAACACTGGAGCTGTCCAAGAAGCAAGTTCTGAACCTAGACAGTTGACGGGTTTTGCTTTTTTTATTTTCTTTTCGTTTTTGTGACAGATCCTTACGTGTCTCAGGTTGGCTTTGAACTCCATATGTAGCTCAGAATGAGCTTGATCCTCTTGCCTCTAATCTCCCAGGTTCTGTGGTTACAGGCATATACCATACACATAATTTGTTAAGTTGGGTTGTATTGGGGGGTGGGGGGAACCGGGCCTTCCCCTGTGCTAAAAGGCATTCCACCAACTGAGCTACTCTAGTCCTAGAATTCTGATTTTTTTTAATTGTCACTTTAAAATTATTTACTTATTTTTAGGGGGAACAGGTGTGAGTATCAAGTGTGAAAGTGAGAGGACAACTTTTGGGAATGGATTCTCTCCTGCCACCATGGGGGTCTGGGAATGAAACCATTAGACTTGCTGCCAAACGCCTTATCAGCTGGGCGTCTCCCTGTCACTAGCCTGCTGACTTCTAATAGAGTTCTTGAAACTGGGGAGGAAGGCTAGAGACATACTGAGTTTCAATATCTGGAGAATAAAAGGGTAAGCATGTGGGTTCTGTGCTTGAATTTAACTTCCAAGGGAGAAATAAAATCAACTTCTGGGTTATTGGAATCCAAGATACACAACTATAGATAAGAACTTTGGGGTGAGTAAGGGCAAGCAAGGGGGCACCTGCAAAGAAGCAGACTCTCCAGAGGCCGGCATGCAGCGCCATCTTGACCTCGGTGGTCTGGTTCTGCGGCAAAACGGTCCCCTCCTCCATGTACAGCCAGTAGTCCGTGCTGACCGCGATGCCCACAAGGAGCAGGCCGCAGGCACCGAACACGCTGCTCAGCAGGGTCAGGGCGCGGCTGCTGCAGTGACTCATCCTGAGCGGCGGGGGGCGCCCTGCGGGGCCTGCGGGACCAGAAGCGATAGTAGAGAGCGGCCAGAGTCCTTCCCCAGCCCCGTGCGGCCATCTGGGACAGTCACTCTGGTCAGAGACACAAACTCTGATCTCTGTGCGATGAACTCGCGTCACAGCCCAGAACTCTGAATAAAGACACCAGTTGTTCCTAACCCATCACTGTGCTCTGTCCTCGTGGACACAGATTCTCAACTTGAGATAAGACTTCCAACCATAGTCTTTAGTCAGACCTGGAGATGACTTTTGATTTAAGAGCCATGTCTAGACCGTGAGGTCCACTGTCTTAGGATTCTGACAAGAATCCAAGTTCTCAACCCAAGACAAAGCCCTCCCCCCCCACTTCCTGTTTGGCTCAAAAGCCCAGGTTTAGAAGCCAGACCTTAGCAGAGTCCTTAACTTTTGAGGCAAGCCACTGACTCAGAAACAGCCTAATCAACAGCCTCAAATTTGAATCTGATAGCTCAACTCTGGCTCTGCTCTGATTCAAATCCCCAGCTGTGAATGCTAGACCCATCCCAAAGGATCTCCTACCACATTTTAAGCAGAACTAGGGTACTAGGCTTAGACTCTGAATTATGGACAACTCGATTTATTTGAAAATTCTATCCCATGCTACTCAGCTTTAACTCTATGCTCTGACGTGGTATATTGAAATGTTTTCTTTAGAACTGTCTCTGAATCACATCCAATAATCCCCAAAGTAGGTCACCACTCAACGAGCCCTAACCCCATACCCTGGACTCCTACACTTGACTTCAGGCATGTGTAAGACTTGGAGCACAGTCCCTCTCCTGAGTTGACACTTTTAGATACTTATCTTCACCTTAAGGTTCAGTTGTTATTTTTAAAGATTCCCCGTGTGTGTGTGTGTGTGTGTGTGTGTGTTCGTATGTATGAATATGGACACACATATGTAGTGGTCAGAGGACAAAGTCAGGTGTCAGTCACCTTCCACCTCGTTTGAAATACGGCCTCTTCTTTGCCCCTGTGTGTACCAAGCTAGCTAGCATATATAAACTTGATTTTCTTGTCTCTATCTCCCTCTCGTCATAGAAATGCTTTCATTATAGATGCATGCTACCATGACCATCCTCATGTGGGTTCTAGGAATCAGAATTCAGATTCCTTATTTTTACCCTCTGAGCTATCTCCCTAGCTGGGGGTGAAATCAGTTGTACAATCTTAGATCCAGACCTAATCTTGTTCTGCAAGATCTAGGCAGGCCACTGAACCCAGGGTGCTGGAATTTGTTCCAGGACATTAGGACCCAGAGATCGGCAGCTGTGATCTGGATTAGAGGCTCTAGAGTATCAAGAGGTCAAGCTTCACCCCTCCAACACAGCATTCCCAACCAGAAAACTCCAGTAAAAGCCATGTCCCTCTTCCAGCAAATGAGAAACCAGCACTCTGAAGTGACTGCCCAATCAGGAATTACCCATCCCCATCCTCCAAATTCTGCCAGACTCTGGACCCTATTTTTCCATGGTAGAACTTCCCAGTCAGTAATATGTAAGTCCTGCACTCTCCAAGCAAGAAATACCCACTCCATTTATATCTAAGAACTCTCAAGTACCAATTAGGAGCTCAGAAGTTCTAATTAGGGGTAAGGGGAGTCCTGAAGGGTTCCAAAATTTTTTTGTAAGTATGTATGCATTTATTGTGTGTGTGTGCGTGCATGTGTGCGTGCGCGCGCACGCATGTGTGTGACCTCCATGGCACTCTTGTGGAGGTCAGAGCACAACTTTCGTGAGTTGGTACTTCTCACTGCGTAGGTCCTAGGGATCTAACTGAGGTCATCAGGCTCGAAGCAAAGACGTTTCCCATCCGAGCCATCTCAACAGCCCCCAACTTCTTTATATACAATTCTTACACTACCACTTTCCCCACAAGAAACCCCTTCTTGCCACAAAATGGTATAATGTACATGCAGGACTCATATTGGTGTCCTGAATCTACCTCAGCCAGAGTCCTCTATGACCAGAGATACTCATCCCCTTAAAAAAAAAAAAATCTATGTGGGTGTGTGTGTGGAAGAATGTAAGTGCCTGACGAGGCAAGAGGTGATGATGGATCCTCTGGCACTAGAGTTAAGAGCCGATTGTGAATCACCTGAGAGGTGCTGCTTTTCTGGAAGTGTCTTAACCACTAAGCCAACTCTCCAGCTCCCACCCACAGTCTTTTTCATTATAAAGTTTGAGACACCTCCTCCAAACATTTCCCAAACATGCAGTTAAGACATGAGACTCTATTTTCCTCAGTCAGAATGCTGTGAGCTTTGGGATTCTACCTCATCCCAATAAGGACCATAGAATCAGAGTCACCACCGACATCCTAGCAGCACTCTTAGTCTCCAAAATCCCTCACTTCCAACCCCAACCTCGTGGAGGACCCAAAGTTCTAGATTCTGTCCAGCTCTGTCGAGCTTTTCCTCCCATCCCCCTCCAAGTGGCTCTGGGGCTTGACCGCCGGCTGCCTGCTCCGCTTCCTCAGCTCAAGCAAGCACCATCCCCAGTCACCCCGACCGTCTCTGTCCAGGTAGCTGACCTCAAGCTTCGGGTCTGCTCCTCCGACTGGACTCCCCTCACTTCTCACATCAATCCCATTCTTTCTCTTGTCCAGTTCATCGTCTTTCTACCTGACCCACTCAGAGCTCTTTATTCTGCAGCCATTCCTCCTCTGGGACACCCCCACCTCCACCATCACCAGGCCTGGAATCTCCTCCTGGTTCTTTACCCCAGCGATTCCACGATCTGAATATTTAAATGACTTCAGTGCCATTCCTCAAAGCCCAAGTCAAAACTCCATCTCTCTCCAATCTCCTTGGAGACTGTAACTCTTCTTTTTTCTAAAGACCCTTTTCCAGCTTGCTCTTACCGGCCTGGGCCCTCCGCGTTCACCCTATACCGCTTCCTTAAAGACCCCGCCTAGACCCTGTCCAGTGCGGACGATCTCTGAACTCAAACACCACAAGTTTGTTTTCTTATTCTCGGACCCTCGGACCCCAGGTCCTCTGGGATCCACCAGGCCCAAATGTCCCTCTATGCTCTCAAACCTCCCCAAATCCAATGTTGGAAGCCTCAGGATTCCATTCCTGGAGCCCCTCTAACCTCCCTGAACCCCAGCTCCGGTTAAGAGTGGTCTAGCTCGGAGCCCCCTTGCCTTGCCGGACCCTCCCCTCGCGCTTACCTCTCTCAGGGCTGGGCGGACGCTCCGGGCCGCGGGCCCCGCAGCCGCATGACCGGCCCCGCGGTTTTCCCCGGCCGCCGCCGCCGCCACCGGGGTCTCCGGTGCCCGCGCCCCCCGCCCCCGCCCCCGAGCCCGGCGTCCCGGCCCCCTCCCGGCCTCCCACCCCCCACCCCCCGCGCCCGCGGCCTCACTCAGCGGACGCAGCCGGGAGCAGGGACCGGCGGCCGCTCATTGGCTACTGAGGAAGAGGGGAGGGGCGGGGAGGGAGAGAGAAGGATGCAGAGAGGGAATGAGATGAGCCTTCAGGATGGGGGGGAGGCAAGGAGGGAGAGAGAATGGAAACACAGCCCAAGAGGGGCAGAGAGACAGAGACAGACAGACAGACAGACAGACAGACAGACAGACAGACAGACAGACAGACAGACAGACAAAGAGAGGAGAGGGAGAGAGGAGAGGGAGAGAGGAGAGGGAGAGACAGAGAAAGATTCTGGAACTCACGAGTCCCGAGACTGGAAGAGACAGACAGAAAGGGGGAGACAGATGGAACAGTTTCAGGTGTCCCCGCCCCCACCACTACAGAGGCTCAGAGATTCTGAGGCCCTGGAAGTGGAGAGGTCAGAGAGCCCAGAATTCAGGCAGGGAGAGCTCAGAGGCCTTGGGCCAAGGGAAACTGAAATCCAGGGACCTTGAGCTTGTAGGAGATGGGGTAGGGGAGATAGAAAGAGAGAGAGATACTCTCTGAGGAGAGACAGCAGGGGCAAGCCAGGGTGGGGGGTCCCCTGATGAGGACTGGGGCAGTAGCCAGGCAAGGGGCGGAGCCTGGGGTCTGGGCAGCTGGAGAAGGCGGGAAGGTGCGTCCCGGGCCGGGGTCCCTAGAGCAGCTGGCGGGCAGGCGCAGAGCAGAGCCGGGTCCTGCAGCCGCCGCGGAGCTGGGAGCGGGCCAGACCCCCCCCCCCCGCCGTGATGTCAGCCGGGCCACTCTTAAAGGGGCAGGCCGCCCGCCGAGGGTCGAAACTTGGGCTGGGGCCTTCAGGAACCCGATAGGAGTGCAGGAGAGGTGATGCCGGAGAAGAAGGTGGCCTCAGAATCCAGTCGGAGTGAGACTCAAAAATCCAGAGAACTGATGCCAGGCCTTCAAAGGAACCTGCTAAGCTTTTTGAGGTTCTGTCCCCTCCAAACACACTGACAGGCACACCATTCGGCTGGCTTGCCCGACCCAGAGACTACACTCCCCATCAGCCCTGGCGACCAGAGGCCAGCACCTGGGGTGGGGGTGGGGGGGCAGGGTCTTCTGTGATGTCTGCTGGGAAACGTAGTTTATCTTGATTGGCCCCTTCCACTCTCTGCTCCCCTCCACCTACACTTGAAAGTGGGTCAGGGAAGAAAGAGCCTGCCTTTTCCCTTGCTAACTAATTTCTAAGCTCCCAGGCTCTGGTTGTCTTGCCTTCTGTAACATGAGGTCCTTTCTTTTCATCTGCCTTCCCAGGACTTCTCTGGATTCTGGTGTGTGTGCACTTTGCTCTGGGTGAATATGGAGGTGTGGTAACTTGATGGAGGGTCGATCACTTGCTGACACAATGGTCAAGGGGTGTTCGTGTGACCAACATGGCACATTGGTCTTCTCTAAAGCAGTCTGTATGTCGCTCTCACGCCGAAGGTGTCTTCTTGTTCATTTTTTAGATCTGTGCATCCGCTCTCCACCACCTCTCTCCACCTCCCCCATGTTTGTTTGTTTCTATGTACAGCCGGCCCACCTACACACCCCTTCATTCCCCAAGCTTCACAAGAAAACATTCAAACATTTTAGCATCAGCATCCCAAATTTATTCTCCAGCAGCTGTGTCTGGGTGGGGGAGGAGAAAAGAAGGGGGTGGGGGAGGAGAAAGTCCCAGAGAGTGGCAGGCACTGCGGAGGACAAGGTGTGTGTGTGTTTGTGTGATTCGACCAAGGCTGGAGCCATGCACGGGGCAGGAGAGCAGTGATGGGTTTCGGAACAAAGCTGACTAAGAAAAGTCGGGGAAAGAATCCTCCGTACATGCCAGAAATCCCCAGAGCGTGGAAGGGAGATGGCCTGGAACACCGAGCCCAGCCTCCCACTTAACTCTACTACTGAAGTGGAGGTAGGAGGGGCCTTGAAGGATGCGGGCAGGCAGATTTGGAATCTTAGTTTGGAGCAGGCAATCTCATGAGAGTATTTTACCCAGGATAATGTAGGGGAAGAAAAGGCATAAAACTACCGAGACAGAGTCTAGAACCCCACACAAAGTGGGGTTTCTGGGAACACTTGGAACAGCATCCAGATGTTGGGGGTGGGGAAAAACAGGGCTCAGCACAACGGAATCTAGAGCACAGAAAGGCTCTAGAGACTGTAAGAAGTTTAAAATGCCAGCAATGTTGGGGAGCAGCGTCTAGAACTCGTTGGGGTGCGGGAAAGAGGCCAGAACGCTGGGTGGGGAACAGGACCTAGTATCCGGACTAGAGGCGGTTGGGGGAGGCGGGGAGCGAGGTGCAGCCGGCTTGGCGGAGGGAGCGCTGGGACCACCTAGCGGCGGCAGGTGAGATTACATGACAGGAACGGGTACTGGACTTGTGGGGCTGCGGGCATCTGGATGCACGAAGTCCGGGTTCACATAGGTAAAGCCCTGGAAATCCGCTTGGTCGATGCTGGCTAGAACCAAGCGGTCTGGCGGGGTCAATGCTGGAGCCGCCCGCGTAAAGAACTTGTCAAAGTTTTCGCCACTGCGGCCACACTGGAAAACGAGAGGATGGCAAATTAAGCTCTGATAATCAGAATCTGTACACACCCCCGTGATCTCTGATCATCTCTTTAGGAGCATCTTTGCAGAAGGGTTCCCCAGCCTCCACATACAGATCCTGAAGCTCGGGAGCCCCAATCCTCAGGGATGGAAGTTGGGAGGGCAACTGACCGGACGTGGTCTGAAAGGAGGAGCAATTTCCAATCTCTCCAGCCTCTCCCAGTCGATCCAACGGAAAAAGCCATGTGCCCGGATGGTGGGTTCCCCATCTGGTCCTGAGCCCAGGCGCTTTCCTGGGTGCTTGGTCAGGAACTGTGGAAAGCACACAGAGAGGGCCTGCCAGGTAGCTCAGTGAGTAAAGTCACTTGCTCATGTCTGATAGATGACCTGAGTTCGATACCTAGGACCCACATGTTGGAAGGGGAGAAATTACTACTTGAAGTTGTTCTCTGAATGCCACACATGTGCTGTGGTGTATGTGCGCGTGTGCACACACACACACACAAATCAATAGATAAAAATGCAATTTTAAGCCGGGCATGGTGACACATGCCTTTAATCCCAAGACTCGGTGAGTTAGATGCCAGCTTGGTCTACAACGAAAGTCCAAGGACAGCTAACGTTACATAGAGAGACCCTGTTTAAATAAATAGATAAATAAATCAATAAATAAAATACTTTTAACAATCAAGTGTGGTGCTGGGCAGTGGTGACTCACGCCTTTAACCTCAGCACTTAGGACGCAAAGACAGGTGGATCTCTGAGTTTGAGGCCAGCCTGTTTACAGAGTGAGTTCCAGGACAGCCAGGGGTACACAGTAAAATCCTGTCTTGAAAAACAAAAACAAATAACAGCAAAACAACAACAACAAAAAAAAATCAAGTGTGGTAGTATAAGGGCCAGAGAAAGACATAGGAAAAATCCCAAAGAAGGAGGAAGAAGAAAGGGAGAGAAGATCTGGGGAGAGCTAGGAATAGAACATCTCCTATGTGCCAGGCATTTCCTTCTGATCACTGAGGAAGAAGAAAGGGGTTCACAGTTTGGACGACTCAAAATCCATGAAAAAGAAAAGTCACAGGACTTAAGGGTAATCTGACCCACCCAGCTCTAGAAAGACAGGGTTTGCCCTTTTGTGTGCCAGGGTGTGAGCAGTGCAAGAAATGATGAGGCAGAGGCCACCCTTGGTCTGGGATGACAGCAAGGTAGCAAAATATTGTTCTACCAGCTTGAGTGACAGAAGTCTTTTTCTAAAAGAGACAGCCACTGGAGTATATATGTGAGTCTGAAAAATCTGGGAGTTGGGGCTCTTACCCCCTTGCAGATGGCCACAGCTTCCCGGGAAAGTGACTTGGGATAGGTGACAGTTTGTTCCATGATGGCTTGAAACAGCTCCTCCTCATCTTCCCCATCAAAGGGTGGCTACAAAAGTAGGCAGAATAAAGTCAGAGGCTTGACAGGCTGCCTTTCCCACACCTGCATCCCTTCAATATCCCTTCAAACAAGCATCCTGATAATGCATGCCCCATCCTTACCCCTGTGGGCAACTACCCCATCTCCATCTCCAGTTCCCTATCATATATGGCCCCATTCTGTGCATTGCTCTAGTATCTCCCTGTCATCTTCTTCTCTTTGTAAATCAATGGCAAGATAACATAGGCAATATGTCATCAGCGAGGCAGAGGGAGGGAGAGACAGGCAGACAGACAGATGGACAGAGGGGAGAGAGACTGCAGGAAAGGCTGGAAATGATCATCGTTACTGAATAAGTGGCTTCGTCTTCTGTGTTAAGAAAGGCAACACAAAGTAAAGGTTTTGTTTTCTTGCTTGTTTGTTTTGAGACAGGGTTTTGTGTGGTCCAAGTTATGTAGCCAAAGATGAGGCTGAACTCCAAATCCCCCTATGTCCACCTCCCAAGCATTTGGGCTGGAGAGATGGCTCAGTCGTCAAAGGCTAGGCTCACAACCCAAATTACAAGAGTTCAGTTTCCAACACCCACGACTATTTCTCCAGCCACCAATAAATAAATAAATAAGTAGATAGATAGATAGATAGATAGATAGATAGATAGATAGATAGATAGGTAGATAAATGACAAATAAAGACATACTTCCATACTATGGCTATCACATTGTTCCAGATAGTCTTGATATGGTTCATTAGACTGCTAAAGAGGTCCGAAGAGAGGAAAACCAAACCGCCAAGGTTAGAACAATGCTTCAGGACCTTGGACAGAGCCCTGCTGCCCCACCCCGCTTTCTCTGGAGATCAGCGTGCTTTCTTAGACTGAACTAAGGTCACTTTCTATCCTGTTCTTTCCAGAATAATGCCACATAAAAAGGGACAGCCCACTCTATGTGGCCATTAGTTAAGTCAGTACCTCCATACTTTCTCTTACCTGTCCTGCCAACATCTCATACAGCAGGACCCCAAAAGACCACCAGTCGACAGACTTCCCGTAGGGCTGATAGGCAATGATCTAAAAGAGGAAGAGAAAGAAAAAAGTGTGGCTTTTTTTTTTTTTGAGACAGGGTCTCATGTAGTTCAGGCTAGACTTGAACTAACTATCGAAGGATGACCTTGAACTTTATTCTCCTGGCTTCATGCTTAAGTGTTAAGAATGCAGATGTGGGCTACTGTGGCTGTGATTTCTTTAAGATTGCAGGATTCCTCTGGCCTCTCTGGATTCTGACCCACTTCAAGCATTCTGACACAAGTATTTTCCATTATGAATGTTTTAGCAAGAGCTACACCTTTGGAAAATCCAGGAAACAATGTTTATATGCTTACAAGCTTCCTTTACTGTTGTACATAAAGGTCCCTAAGAGTTAGCAACTTAGCAGCAGGGAAAAAGCTCCTTGACACACAAAGCCTGATGACTGGAATTCAATTTCCAGAACTCACATGGTGGAAGGAGAACACTAACTTCCTAAAATTATTCTTTGACCTCAATATGCAAGCTGTAACACACACACACACACACACACAAATAAATGCAATACTTTTTTTTAATGGAGAGAAAATTCCACAAAATTTTCTTCTGATCTACATATACATGCTGTGACATGTGTGTCCATGCATACTCGAAATAATAAATCTGGTAATTTAAAGCCTACCTAAGGGCCAAGTCACAAGTACCACCCATGTAGAATATTTAGATAACCACACTTGAATGCTAAGCATATAGAACTAAATCTTTTTGTTGCTGTTTTTGAGACAGGGTTTATCTTTGTAACAACAGCACTAGCTGTCCTGGAACTCACTATGTAGACCATGCTATCTGGCCTCAAACTCACAGAGCTCTGCCTCCCTAGTGCTGGGATTAAAGACATGTGCCACCACACCCAGCTGTATTATGGCTTTTGCATTGAAGTAAAAGAATGAGTTTCAGGACTCAATTCTCTGCTCCCAGTATGTGGATGCCTGAGATAAAGCTCTATTCCTCAGTCTTGGCAGTAAGTACTTTATTTTTTCATCTGGCTGACCCTCAGGCTGAATTTTAAAGACCAGAGAACATTTCTTTGAAACAAGACTTCATGTAGCCCAGGTTGCCTATCTGTGTAGACAATAATAACCTTGGACTTCTGACCCTCCTTCTTCTATATCCTGCACAATAGGATTACAAGGGTGAGCCACCATACCTGATTAAATTCTTTCCCTTTATTTTCTGCTTTTCTCCTCCTGGTTCAGCCTCCGAATGCTAGGACAAGAGATTTTTTTTTCTGGTGTTTTCAAAACAGGGTTTCTCTGTGTAACAGTTCTGGCTGCCATGGATTCGCTTGGTAGACCAGGCTGGGCTTGAACTCACAGAGATCTGTCTGTCTCTGCCTCCCAAGTACTGGGATTAAAGGCCAGTTGAGACAGGATTCTTACACCTGGAGAATTCTAGCCTCAGTAACCCAGAGTGAGAGTCAGGATTGTGTGCATATTTCCCTACCTTGCTGCAGTGAGTTCAGATTACCAGGAAGGTTTTGTGACCAATGACATTGATTACTTGGGTTCTAACACTGATCTACTGTAAAAGTCAAGGGTCAGCACTCCTCAACACAATGGCCTCCACAGCTTAGAAATGCCAGTGTATGCATACTACCCACCTACAGTATAAGTCCTCAGAATATTAGTTCCAGCCTCTTAACAACATTAAAAATATCAAAGGGTAAGCCGGATGTGGTGCCACACGCCTTTTGTCCCAGCACTCTTGAGGCAGAGGATCTCTGTGAGTTTGAGGCCAGCCTGGTTTACATAGTAAGTTCTGGGACAGCTAGTGCTGTTATGCACAAGGAAAAAAAAAGGAAGGAAGGAAAAAATATCTAAGGGTCAGTTTTGTGCTTTCCTAGGCAGTTCAAGAGTCTGACCTAGCCCTCTCAGAACACTGGAAGGGTGATCTCTTACACTACAGAACTGTGTGTAAGTTGAACTGTGTCTGTTGTTCAACTTCCAACATTAGAAAAACAAAGCAAAGTATAAGGTGCATGGGCTTGTGGAGCAACTTAGTAAAGTGTTTCCCCAGGATACATGAAAACCTGGGTCTGACCCTCAGTGACACATAAAGCCAGGTGTGCCGGGGAAGGCTGGCTGTTTCAGCACTTTGGAGATACAGGCAGAAGGATCGTTAGTTCAAGGTCATCTGCAGTTACATAGTGCACTCCAGGCCAGCCTGGGATACATGATACCCTGTCTTAAAAACAAAGAGGGGACTGTGGGGACGGCTTGGTGGTTAAAACTACTTACCATATAAGTGTAAAGACCAGAATTTGGATCCCCAGAACCCACATATATGCCAGGCAGGCTTAGCGGCCCACCTGTAATTCCAGCCTCAGAATGTGGAGGCAGAAGGTCCTTAGGGCAAGCGAGCTTGGGAGACTCACCATATCAGCAAGCTCTGAGTATGACTGAGGGAAGAAAACGGAGGAGTGGTGGAGGATCCCTAACATAAGCCTCCATATGTGTGCACAAATGTGCCCACACACATGAAAACATACATACACATGTATACTACACACCCACACAAATGTAAAAAATTTTAAAATCAACAAGGATACACGTACTGTTTATCAATGAGCTGTCACTCAGTTCTGTCCTAAATAAAGGGTTAGCTCCACCCAGTCAGCATACAGAAGACACAGATCCTCACAGCACACATAGTGTTCTCAGGCCTGCCCACTCAAAATACATTAGAAATACTCTCCACCTTCTCCGCTCTGGAAGAGCGCATGTTCTACTCACACTCCTACAAGCTGATGCCACTCCTGTACACTAACCATCCTCAAGTCCTGCTTGCTTTACCCACTGTGAGTGGCACCATTCCCTAGGTGGGAAAAGCCTGCAGTGTAGGGAGGAATGGTAGAAAGCATGTGAGCTGAGTGCTAAACACATGTGCTAGTCTGTTGCTTTCTGCTGTTAACAAGAATATGACCAGCTCCTTGACTTAAGGTGCTCATCAGTTTCCCCACTCGAGGCACTGGTGGAGACTACCACAGGTGGAAGCCTGTAAGATACCCACAAATCAAGGACAAGCCTTGCCTATGATGATGAATGCACCCGCTGAGAGATGCCCACAGAGCAGCAGGCTCACGGTTACCTCAGGGGCTATGTAGTCTGGGGTCCCACAGAAGGTGCGGGTTGTTGACCCAGGGAAGACATTCTCTTTACACATGCCAAAGTCTGTGATCTTGATGTGTCCTTCAGCATCCAGCATCACATTATCCAATTTGAGGTCCCTGGAGGATGACAGTTCAAGGAAGAATTTCAGAACAGCAGTGTGATGGTTAGTTTTCAATGTCAACTTGATAAAACTCACCATCTCCCAGGAAGAGAGTCTCAGTGAGGGATTGTCTAGATCACATTGGCCTTTGGACGTGTTTATCAAGGACTTTCATTACTTTAGTTGAGGTAGGCAGACCTAGTCTACTGTGGGTAGTACCACTTCCTAGGCAGGAAAGCATATGGAAGACATAATCTGAGCTCTAGCTGCATGAATTCATTCATAGCTCTCTGCTCTTTTGTTTGTTTGTTTGTTTTGAGATGGGGTTTCTCTGTGTAGCCCTGGCTTCCCTGGAACTCTCTCTGTAGACCAGGCTGGCCTGGAGCTCAGAGATCTGCCTGCCTCTGCCTCCCGAGTGCTGGGAGTAAATGGCCACCACTGCAGGACATGTTTTCTGCTCTTAACTGTGAATGGAAATAGCTGCTTCAAGTTTTTTATTTGTTTGGGGTTTTTTAATTTTAATTTTGTTGTTGTTGTTTTTACCTTGACATCCTCTCAATGATGGAAACTGTGCACCAAACCAAACTCTTCCATTGTTTGGTTGTTTTTGTTAGATTCAAAAAGTGTGTGTGTGTGTATGTGTCCAGGTGTTTGGGGCAGGGTGCAAAATAGGATGCAATACCTCCTGAAGCTGGAGTTACAGGCAATTGTGAACAACCAGTTATGGGTACTGGGAACAAAACTTCAGTCTCTGCAAGGGCAGCACTCATCCTGCTGAGTTCCCTCCTTCTGTCCCCCTTGTACTGTACTTTAACACAGCGATAGGAAACGAGACCCAAGGCAAGTAGCATTCAGCGATCCAGAGCTGTGTGTTGGAATCCCATCCCCTAGAGGGACCTATTTTCCCTCCAAGGAAAGTGCCAGGGCTACTGACCTGTAGATGATGCCCTGGTTGTGAAGGAAGAAGAGGCCTATGGCGATTTCCGCAGCATAGAATCTGAAGAAGCATGTGACAAGTTGGAAGGTCAGTGAGTTGGAAGGCCACTCCTCCCACCTCCCACTCCCTTCACCATTGCTGAGACTTACGCTGCGTGGGGCTCCTTAAACTTGCCCAGCTGCTGAATGTGGTACATTAAATCACCCCCAGTGACATATTCCATCACGAAATACAAGCGGTCCTGAGGAGGAGTGGGTGTGGCTTAGTGGAAGGGACACCCCCACACCTGGACAAAAAAGCTTTTAATTTTTTTTTTTCTTCGTGTAACCCAGGCTGTCCTGGAACTAGCTCTGTAGAACAGGCTGGCCTCAAAGGCCTGCCTCTGCCTCCCACTCCCCCAACCCTTTTCCCACCCCCAGTACTAGGGACTAAAGGCAAACACCACCACCGCCTACCCCCTCTTACCACCTTTGTGTGTGCGTGTGTGTGTGTGTGTGTGTGTGTGTGTTATGCCTACATGTATATATGTCACCACATATTGTGTCTGGTGCCTTAAAAGGTCAAAAGAGGGCATTGGATGCCATGGACCTGAAGCCACCATGTGGTTGCTGGGAACAGAATCTGGATCCACTGTTAGAACAATAAGTGTCTTTAACTGCTGAGCCATCTTTCTAGCTCCAAACTTTTTTTTTTAAGACAAGATCTCATGTAGCCCAAGCTAGCCTTGAACCCACTGTGTAACTGAAATAACCTTGAACTCTTAATCTTCCTGCCTCTGCCTTTCAAATGCTAGGATTACAGGTCTTTCTGCTGTAGCCATTTCCTTCTGTCCACTGGAGACAGACATAGAAACCTCATGATCCACTCAGCCAGAGGAACTGGACAAGCACATAAGAAGAGTCCAAGATTTTAACCCTGGTTTCTCAGCATCTCCTTAGCCTTTTACTCTACCTAGCTTTCTTAGAGATCTACAGGACTTGACCGAAATCCAGGAGGACTCAATCTCATACTACATCCACTCACACACATGTGTGAGTCTGGCTGTCTGGGAACAAAGGTGGTCAGGAATTACTTAGAACTATCAGTTTTTGTTTATTCAGAAGACATAGGATGCCCACTTCTTTCTATCACTGTGCCTTATTTCCACAAACAGGGTCTACTAACGATGGGGATGAAGATTCAAACTCAGGTCCTCACATGAGCACAGTAAGTGTTCTTACCCAGTAAGCAATCTCTCTAGCCCCTATTATTATTATAGTATCTCCATTGTGGGCTAGGATAAGCTCAAGCTCATGGCAATCCTCCTGCCTCAGCCTCCCACATGATAGGATGACAAATATGTGCCACTACACTTGGTTGCTTGTACTTTTTTTTCCTCAGTCAGGGAAAGTGAAGTCATGCTCTCTCCAAGCTCTGAGGATTCTAACTCCCCTTGGTCTCAGGGAAACACCTTTTTATGACTCATCCTTTAATCAGAATCCAAAAGTGATGAGCTCACCCTGAAGGCCCAATCACTATGGGCATGTACAATTAGAAGACATCCTTAAGAGCTGGTGATGGAGTTTGGTTGGAAGAATGCTTGCCTAGCATGCACAGATTCTTGGGTTCAATCCCCAACATGCTGTAAACAGGCTCATCCCCCAGTAGAGAGCAAGTTCAAAACCACTATGAACCATATGATATCTTGTCTCAAAAAAGGAAAAGAAAAAAAAAGAATGGAAGGAAGGAAAGGAAAAAGAAAACATTCCCATTTAAGTCATTTGAAGGCCTAAAACCACAGAGCACCAGCTACAGGCATTGGAATTAAGCTCAAAGGAACCACAAACGTCTGACCCTGCCCCCTCAGACCCCACCCTATGGCTGTACCGCAGTCAGTACCAGCATCCCCACGACATTGGATTCCACCTGTATGGCCACTTTCATTCATCATTTATTTGTTCATAATTCATTTTTATTTTATGTGCATTGGTGTCCAGTCTGCACGCATGTCTGTGTGAGGGTGTCAGATCTTGGAGTTACAGACAGTTGTGAGGCACCATGTGGTTGCTGGGGATTGAACCTGGTTCCTCTGGAAGAACAGTCAGTGCTCTTAACTGCTGAGCCATTTTTCCAGCCCCACACACCATATATTTTTAAAATCAAAGTTAAAATTATTTTGAATTATGTATTTATAGGGACATGTGTGTGCATATGAGTACAGGTAGCCTCAGTGACCAGAAACATTAAATTCCCCTGGAGCTAGAATTACAAGTGGTTATGAGCCACTGCACATGAGTGCTGGGAACCAAATTCAGGTCCTCTGCAGGAGCAGTGTGTGCTCTGCACTACGGAGCCATTTCCATAGCACACTCATCCATTTTACTGTATGGAGAAAGGGTCTTGCAATATAGCTCTGATTGTCCTGGAACTTGCTCTGTAGAATGGGTTGGGCTCTAACTCAGAGAGACCCATCTGCCTCTGCTCCCTGTGTGATGGGATTAAAGGAGTGTGCCACCACTCCCAGCCTTATTCATTTATTTTAACAATGTATTTGTGCTTGTGCTTGGTATATGTGAGTACTTCCATGCATATGAAGTGTGAGGGTGTGTGAGCTCATGCGTCCCATGTGGAGGTCACAATGTCTTCCTAGCTCTCTTACTGTCTTGAACTGGAAGCTCACCAAAATGACAAAGTTGGCTAGCCAGAGAGTTCTTGGGACCCACTTGTCTCCGACACCCAATGCTGAGGTTACAGATCACGCAGCCATGTCTGGCTCCTTAAGGACTGGGATTCAAACTCAGGCCCTCATGCTTGTGAAACTAACATTGTGACTCACTATCTCACACGCAGTGCTGGCTACAAGGTTCTTCTTGCCTTGCCCTGAACTCAGCCTTCTAAACCGTGACCCCATCCCTCCTTCCTCACCGGTGTCTGAAAGGTGGAATGAAGCTGAGTGAGAAAGTGGGGCCGGCCTCCGGGCCCCCGGCCTCCCAGTGCCAGCACACGCTTCTCCACTAGGGTGCAGTCCACATCGTCATCCTGAACTATGACGTCCTTTTTCAGGATCTTGATGGCATAGAGCTCATCAGAGCCTCTGCGTTCTGCCAGCATCACCTACAGACAGATATGCGAAAGGGCCATTTAAGAAACTCATTGCTGCAGGTTCCTGAGCTACTCTTCACTCAGAAGACCGGCTCCAAGCCCCTTCCTCCTCTCTCAGGGGACTGAATGTTCTGAAGCTGCATCTACTCCCCTCAAGGAAAGTATTGGCATACACAATTTTTATTACAATTACTTATTATGGGGAGGGGTGTGGGTATGTGGAAGTCAGTGGCAATTTAGGGGAGTCAGTTTTATCATTCCACCACATGGATCCTGGGGATCAAACTCGGTAGTCTGGCTTGAAGGCAAGTGTCTTTTTTATCTGCTTTGCCATCTTGGTGGCAAGTGCCCTTACCTGAGGTGCCCTCTTGCCAGCCAGCCCAGTATTGACATATTTATAGCAGAAATCTCCAGACACTATTTCTCTCTCTGTCTCTGTTTGGGTTTTGGTTTTTCAAGACAGGGTTTCTCTGTGTCTAGCCTTGGGACTCACTTTGTAGACCAGGCAGACCTGGAACTCACAAAGATCCACCTGTTTCTGCCTCCCAAGTGCTGGGATTAAAGGCGTGTTCCACCACCATCCTGCCAGACACTCGATCTTACCTAACTCTATTCAGAAACTCAGGAGCCAGTTGAGTTACCCACCCCAACTTTGTCCCAAAAGAATAGAAATCCAACCTTCTCCCCTCCCCCCCAGAACCCCAGGAATCTAACCTTCCCAAAACTGCCTTTCCCTAGAACCATGAGGAAGCTGAAGTCAGAGATATGCAGGCGTCCTGGGCTGGCACTGAAGAAGCATCTCTTGGAGTCTGTGGGACTGGGGGATGGAGAAGGGATGGGGGAGGAAGAGGGGCCCATCCGCACTTTCTGTGAGAAAGGAGAGAGAGCGATCCAGAGACAGTCAGAATCTGGAGATGTTCCCAAGAGGCATAGTGCCCAAAAAATGAAATGGACCAAGACAGACAGAATAGAGAGAAAATGGCATTGCCCTTATTCTGTGTTTAGCTTAAGAACATTCTCAGGCTAGGCTCATCTGTAACTGCAGCACTAGGGAGTCTAAGGCAGGAGATGACCACTCTGGGCCACACAGAAAGACCTTGTCTCATAAAATGGGGGAGACCGGGAGACCTTGTCTCAGAAAATGAAAGAAGGGGGGGGGAGGACGACATAAGAAATTAAGAAAGTGAGGGAATAAGGAAGGGTGGGAAGGGTTGTAGGAGGGAGGAAGGGACTTTCAGGCCTGTTGGACTTATTTAGCTAGCGCCTAGTCAGACCCAAAGAATCCATGTCTGTAGATTTGCACCTATTAACCTCTGAACCAGAACTTTCGAGGGCGGAGCCAGAACTCCTCCAGTGCAGTCTCTCGTTCCCAGGTTTTCTGAAGGTGGGGCCTAGGAAACAAGATCCAGGCTCACACTGCCTGCTGTTGGTTTGGGGAAACACTGGTTCAGTGATAGAGCCTCCTCAGTCTTTCCTTGCCTCCACCTCAGGGAGGTGCCAGGGTCCCATGACGGAAGTGCAACAGCTGCCACTTGTGTCCCTCTGTACCCACTGCCATGCTCCTCCTATGTTCTCTGCTCTGCAGGCCAATTTAAAAATAAATAAATCAGGTCATGCATTCCCTTTGCTTTCAAAGGCTCTGCCAGCTTCTGTGTATTAAGATTTTATTCCCTGCAGCTTCAAAACCAGGCTCTGATGGTTCCTGAGCATCTCTCTTCCCTCTGTTCCTCTCCTTCCATGATACAGACCCTGGCCTCATTCACTTAGTTCTCTATCTTCCCTCAAGGCTTTGGGAGGTGACACTGAGTCTTCTCATCTCCTGCAAACTGTTTCTCAAGCCTCTTTTAGACCAGAATCAAGCATCTCCTTCACAGATGTCTCCTGATGGTTTTATCAGGGTCAGAGGCCCCTGTGCAGCCATGGATAGTTCCTGAGTGGCCCTGAGTAATTATCATCTCTCCATCAGTGTGACTGCCTGCTTGCTCCCTGTGAGTTCCCCACATAGGAGACTGTTCTCCAAGCCTGTAGCAGAGCTGGGCTCCAAGGGAGGAAAAAGGTATATGTATCATATGTACATGAATATGTAAAGACACATATATGAGACAGATAAATGATAGGTAGATAGATGATGGATGGATGGGCAGACAGACAGATGGATAGATGGATGGTGGAAGGAATGAAGAGAGAGATGGAAAGACAGGAAGAGACAGAAAGTAAGAGTTTTTGCTTTTCTTATGACAAGATCTCATGTAGCCCAGACGAGCCTCAAACTTGCCATGTAGCCAAGGATGACCTTGAGCCCCTGATCTGCCTGCCTCTACTTCCCACATGCTAGAATTAGATACAAGCCACTCAAACTAGCTTCAAGAAGTATTTATTATAGGGGGTGTTCTTGTGAAGAACAGTCTGACCTTCTGGATTTGGGACCTGGCCATCAACGGGGTCTCTTCAAAACCTCATCTACAATGTAAGTATAATAGGTGTAATTTCCAGCAGAGTTAGAAAGAGTTGGTGATTAACATAACTAGACCACTTAGAATAGTACCCAGCATGCACCTTTTTACCAAGTAGTGAGCCTTGACATGCTATACAACAAGCACTTTAACACTGAACTATATCTCTAGCCCTCTGAGGGACTTTAATATGGTGCTGATGAGCGAGTTAATCCAGGTCCTTAGGCATCCCAGGCAAGAGCCAAGTTACAGTTCTACTTATTTATTATGTAGTATTTGTTCACTTGTCTTGAGAGAGTTTCACGCTGGAGCTCACCCTGGCATGAAACTCATTTAGTAGCCTAGGAACTCACTCTGTAGCCAACACTAGCCTTGAACTCATACCAGTCCTTCTACCTCAGGCTCTCAGTGCTAAGATTATAGGTCTGGACTACCATGCCCGAGCTCTCAAGTATTCTTGTGCGTTCTACTCCGGTTGTACCCCAGCAGACCAGCACAGAGTCTGTCATGTAGGGGGTCTGCACTGGTAATACTAATGGCTGCTTGCTGGTAATGGAAACAGCTGTGAGCGCCACCACACAGAGTCCCACCCAGTCACTGCTCCTCATCAACTAAGCAGCTAGTCCACACTGGGGATGGTGAGACATGCCTGTGACCCCAGCACTAGGGGGACAGGAAGATCAAAAGTTTAAGGTCAGCCTCAGATACATAGTGAGTTTGAGGCCATACCGGGGCTATATGAGACACACAAACCCTTTTATTTTTAGATAGCCCCACTGTACCTAATATTGGGTGGCCTGGCTATGTAGATGAGACAGGCCTGAGAATAACAGAGATTTACTTGTCTCTGTCTCCAGAATGTTGAGATTAAAAGCATGTGCCACCATGCCCAAACACAGCTCAGCCCAGAACCTCCCTTCTTGATTGGCTTAAAAACAAACATCCTCTTGAGAGATGACAAGGCATCCTCATCTCCTTCCCTTCTCCCACTGCCCCTCAATCTAATGTCACTGTCTTTGTTTCTCCCAGCTCTTCTCTCTAGCTCCTACCTCAGGGGCTCACACATGCCCCTCATCTGTTGCAAGACTCTTCTCTGGGGATCTTCACTCATTGTCTTTCTTCATTTACATCTTTGCCCAACAGTCCCTTTCTCAGGGAAGCCTTCTTACTGTAAGCTCACATTATTATCAACAGAATTCCCAATGTACCTCAGAAAAGATTGCAGTATTACCAACAGAATTCCCAGTGCTACTCAATGCTCATTGTTTTCCGTATCACTTATGACTTCCTAACATGTCATGAACTTGCTTGTTTTTTAATAATAAGAGGACTGACTCTGGAGTTTCATGATTCCAGGCAGGCATTCTACCTCTGAGGAACACCTTCAGCCCCTCACTGGAGGATTCTAGTCAGGTGCTCTACCACTGAGCTACACTTCAGTCCCTCACTGGGGGATTCTAGTCAGGTGTTCTACCACTAAGCAATACCCCAGCCCTTCACTTGGGGATTCTAAGCAGGTGCTCTATCACTGAACCACCTCCTGCCCCTCACTGGGGGATTCTAGGCAGGTGCTGTACTGCTAAGCCAAACCCCAGCACCTCTCTGGGGGATTCTGGATAAAAACTCAACTGCTAAGCTATAATTTTAGCACACATCCACACTCACGTTCCTTTCAATTTTGAGACAGGACCTCACTAAGTTGCCCGAGCTGTCTTTAAACTCACTCTGTAACTCTGGCTGCTGCAGAAAATGGCTGTCATGAACTTGTGATCTTCTAAGGCTTGCTGGGCTACATTACCAGGCCAGACTTTATCTATTTTATGTCATGTCTTACATCGTACATGAGTTGTATGAAGGAGGGACTGTTTTTGTCTTGTTCTCAACTGCATAGAGATTCCCAGAGCCTAGACCCCTGCCTCGTATACAGAGGTGTGCTATTTTTTGAAACAGCAAAAGAGAGATATTTGCTGACTACCTCCCCTTCTTTCTGTGTTGTTCCCTCCTTCTTCCCATCTGTACTCTCTAGGAAGTTGTCCTGACTCTCAGGCTGTGCTGCCTCCCTGGTGCCTAAAGCTATTTCTACCATCAAACACATTCTAGTTCTGATGTCTCAGGCTGCCTCCTTCATTAGAGAGGAGCCCCAGGGAATGGCCTGATTCTATGCTGCCACCATGCTTCAGGAAATAGTGTTCAATGAACGAGTGAGTAAATGAAGAATGTGTCCTGCCCACAGAGAAACAGCAAAGCTGAAGGGCCAATTCAAGAAGACTTCACTGTCCACTTACTCTTCAGGGTAAACAAATGCCTCCTCCTGGCCTTTTAGGTTTCCTGAGGTACCTGTAATTGAGCTCAGATACCTATGGTGGCATCCCTGTCTCACACAGTCACTGTTATTATTCAGCAAACACAAAGTAAGTGTTCAACTGATGTGTTCAGAATTGAAGACAATTAAGAATCAAGAAGAGTGATGTAAAATGTCTAAATGATACTTACCTCATACAATTCCAGGGGGTAATTACAGGCCTGGAGGAAAAGAGAAGCTATGGTCAGGACCCCTTGAGAGGTAGATAATTGCCCTAGAGCAAAGGCCCACAAGGGCCCTTAAAATACCCCAAAGCTATGGGGATAGAGAACTACAATTCCCATGAGACCCTGTGGCCTAGACCCCTATGAAGAGCTGAGGAAGGAGCCCTGGAGTCTTCTGGGAATTGTAGTCCCAGTACCAGTGGTCTACCAGGGGTAGCGGGCAAAGCCAGCTCTCAAGTTGGGGAGGCTGGGCTGGGCTCCCCTGGGGGAAGCCAGTCAGTCGGTCAGGGTACCTCAAACTTCTGGAGGAGGCTGCAGTTGTCAGCATCGGCCACCGGTACATTGTAATACTCGCCCTCCTCCTGGTTCAGTAACTTGTACCTGACATACAGACGGAGACCAGGGCCGGGCAGGGACGTGGGGAAGCAGGGCACCCATGGGAGAGGCAAAGACATCCAAAGGGAGGTAAGTGACACGGAAAGACAGACACAGAGATGGAGAGAGAGAAAGAGTGAGATAAGAAGAGAGGGGAGAGGCAGGGGAGGAGAGAAGAGGAAGCGGAGGAGGAAGAAGAGAAGGAAGAGGAGAAAGGGGAGGAGCTATGTTGGAAGGTAAAGGGGGAAAAGATGGTGGCCTAAAAGAGAGACCACATATGGAGGGAGAAGGTGACACCCAGGTCCACCACCAGCCCAGCCTTGCTCCTCACCATCCATCCACAGGGGCCTTGAGTAGCTCTGAGACACCAAAGGACATGGCACCCATGAAATCATTTCGGGATGTCCTATCCCAATCCCACACTTCCACACTGAGCCGGCGCTCCACATCCCCTGGCTTCAGGTTGCTGTGGGAAGGAGCAGAATGAGGAGCTGAAATAATGGCTCCTCACTTTCTTACCCCAAACACTGGAGGTTTTCCCACCTCTGACCCTTAGAGTCTCCCCTGCAGTGGCAAGTTGGGCATTCACAGGTTATAAATATGGTTATCACAAGCTCTCTCCAGTATTCCCAAATTATTGGCCCCTTGCCGGCATCTCCTGATTCTCTTCTCTCTGTACTCTGAGTTTCTGTGCTCCTCCTCTGGGTCTGATCTGTCTTTTGTTTCTGTTCTTATCATTCCCCTTCTTATCATGCCTCTCTTCCACTTTCTTTTCTTTCTTT
This sequence comes from Pachyuromys duprasi, assembly GCA_028658305.1. Taxonomy (NCBI): domain Eukaryota; kingdom Metazoa; phylum Chordata; class Mammalia; order Rodentia; family Muridae; genus Pachyuromys; species Pachyuromys duprasi. The sequence goes on from CM053758.1 coordinate 29,874,943, forward strand.
CTTTTTCTCTCCTTTCTTCCTCCTTCCTTCCTTTTTCCCTCCTTCCCCCCTCTCTCTCACTTACTCCCTCCCTTTCTCCTTTTCTTTGTTTTGCCTTGTTTGTTTGCTTGAAACAGTCTCTTTATGTAGTCTGGGCTAGCTTTGAACTTGGCTCAGTCCCCAAGTTGCTGCCATTACAGGCATGAACAACTATGCCCAGCCCCTTGTTGGTTTTGTCTTCCTACATAATTGCTTCTGCCTGTTTGTCCTGTCCTTCTCTTCCTACACCAGCCACTTATTTTTTTTTCCTTTTTCTTCCTCTGGACCTCATTTTTTTTTCTTCCTGTTCTCCTCACTTATTCTGACTGTCCATCTGAGTATCCGTGTGTCAATCAGTCTGCCCTACTAATCTCTGTCTACTGCCTTAACAATTAAATATTTTGTATACGTATGAATGTTTTGCCTTCAAGGATCTACACACTACATGTGCGTCTGAAGCCTTTTCAGGCCAGAAGAGGACATCAGGTCCCTTGGAACTGGAGTTACAGGTGGCTGTGCCTTGCAGATGCTGGGCATCTGCAGGTCCTCTATAAGAACAGTACTTGATCTTAACTCTGAGTGACCTCTCCAGCCCCTGTGCCTACTTCTTGAGAGTCCTTGTCTCTCCTCTGATCTCCTCATTCTGGCATGTAGGGCATTGAGGGAGTGTAAATTCTCAGAGACCTGTCTCTCAGCTCCTGAATCCCCATCCTTCTTTTTTTCTCAATAATTCCAGTCCTGTCTCCCACCTTCTCCTGCCTCTTATTAGAGGTTTCCTCTATCCTAACACCCCCAGCACTCTGGGGTTGTGTGACCCTCAGATTCTTCTTTTTAGTCATAACAGCCCAGGAGCTCACAACACGAAGGTCTCGTTCCACACGGGATTCAGTGTAGCTTTCACAGTCCTTGTCTTCTGTTTTGTCAGGTTCCGAGGGTCTGGGATGAGCTTCAGTTTCACATAGGGATCCGACAGACCATTGGGGTCCATAGGAATGAGGTTCCGGGCCTCCCCAACTGAAGGAAGAAGACAGGGAAGAATGACGGGAGTTAAAGATCCAAGAAATAGCTTCCAGCCCTCCCACAGCAAGTGGTCAAGAATTCCAAACCACAACCGGCAAGAAGGCTGAACTGGTAAAGGTGCCTGCCACCAATCTTGAGAATGTGACATGGTAGGAGAAAATGACTTCTCTGCCGGTTGTCTTCTGCCATTCAAGTATTTGCTGAGACACACAAGTGCACACACAACACACACACACCAAACAAAAATAAATGTGTAAAATAATAATAAGTAGCTGAAGAGATGGCTCAGCTATTAAGAGCACTTATTTTCCAAATGCCTAAATTTGATTCCCAGCACATAGATGATGGTTCACAACCATCCATAGCTCCAGTTCCAGGAGATAGGACACCCTCTTTTGGCCTCTATGGGCACCAGGTACACACACGGAAACAAAACTCTCACACAGGGAAAATAAATACACCTAAAAAACAACCAACAAAGAACTCAAGGTCGTCTCCCGTCTCTCTGACTTATCTTTCTATAATCTATATCCAGGGCTTAAGGCCTGTTGCCTGGAGCATGTGCCCCAAAATCAGACTCAGTATCTATTCTGCCACCAAGACTCAGGAATCTGGAGTCTGACTCCTGGGTAAATCAAAGCTTGCCTCTCACCACACCCTCTCAATAGCCACTAACTGTAAATCTGGAGTGGGGTGGGGATACAGTTCGATGGTAGCGTGCTTGATAAGCATGATGGATTCTTAGGTTCAATTCCCAGTACTAGAAAAAAAAAAAAAAAAAAAAAAAGCAGGCCACAAATTCAAGACCAGGGCTGTATGAAACCATATCTGGAAGACTAAAGCTCAGAACAGGTCTTCTGCTAGAAAGAGAGTGGATAGATGGAGCCCAGCCACCAGAGTGAAGATGGGGCAGGGATGTAGGAAGTTGTCTGCAGTGGGTGGGCATCCTGGTTCCTGGTATAGAACACCCTGGGTGAGCTGAGTCAGCCTCGGCTCCAGGTTGGGAAGTAGATATCGAGGAGGCACGACCTCACCAGTGATATGGATCTCATCTGACGTGGGAGCCCGGATTTCCAGTTGCAGACGTCCACGTCGCTCTGTGTGGTCCACGCCGCAAAGAGAGGGCACGCTGCGCACACAGCGTCGGTGCACATTCATTTCACAACCTAGAGGAACAAAACTGGGGATAGCATTTCAGGCCCAGGCCTTCACCAACCCCACGTTAAATCTCCCCTCAACCCTAGACATTGCACCGTTGAGGGAGAGCACCCTCTAGCTCCCGATCTGGGCCGGGGCAGCAGACATCCTAAGGGGCACACTCACAGGAACATTTCATGCCCTGGTGCACCAGCCCGTAGAGGAGGGAACCACAGTGGTCGCAGAAAGTGGGACTGCTGTAGCTGTGCAGGCGGAACTTGTGCTTGTTGCGAGGGTCCTGAGTGAAGAGAAGACTCATTGAGGGGTGCAGGGCTTGGGGGAGAGTCCTAAAACACTGAGAGAGGGGACTTTTAAAATGGTTTATTATTATTATTGTGTAAGCACATCTGCAGGTGCAGGTATAGGCCAGAAGAGGGCGTCAGATTCCCTGGAGCTGGAGTTACAGGAAGTGTGAACTTCTAGACATGGTTATTGGGAATTGAACGCAGATCCTCTGGAAGAGCAGCAGGTGTTCTAAACTGCTGAGCCAGCTCTCAAGCATGGAATGTTTTGTTTTTGTTTTTTGGCTTGTGAGATAGGGTCTCATTTAGTTCAGGCTAGCCTCAAACTTAATATGTAGTGGAGGGTGACCCTGAGCTCCTGATGCTCCTGCCTCCAACTGATATTATAGATATGGACCACCATGTTTGGCATAGAACTACCAACAGAGAAATGTCCTCAAACTAGAGAGAAGCCCTTTAATTTTTCTTTCTTTGGTCTTGCTATCTGTCAGCTTTCTGCTCTATCTCATTCCTTTCAGTCTACACGAATTCACTGAGATCCTGATGTGTTCCAGGCCCAGCATCAAATAGATACAATTAGAAATCTGTCACATGGTGGGACTGGAGATGTAACTCTGTAGAATGCCTGTCTGGCATTTGTGGGATCTTCTGATCCCCAACACACCGTAAGTTGAGTGTAGTGGTTCATGCAGGAGGGTCAGGAGTTCAAGGACATGCTCTGTTGGCTGCAGGGTAACTTCATGACCCTATTTCAAAAAAACAGAAAAACAACAAACACTCTTGTCATAATGGAGGGAGATATAAAATAGTAAACACAGAGCTGGGCAGTGGTGGCACACACCTTTAATCCCAGCACTCCAGAGGCAGAGGCAGGAGGATCTCTGTGTTCCAGGCTAGCTTTGTCTACAGGGCAAATTCTAGGACAGCCAAGGCTACATAGAGCAACCCATTCTTGAAAAACCAAACAAACAAAACCACAGTAAATTAAAAAATAAATAATATGGTAAGACAAATAGCTATAACTGTTTGGGAAGGAAATGAAGCAGGGGCAGGAATCATCAGAAACTTGATGGTGCATGTCTGTCATCCAAGCTATTCTTGAAGCTGAGACAGATCGATCAGAAATTTAAGGCTAGGGCTGGAGAGATGGCTAAGAGATTAAGAGCACTGGCTGCTTTTCCAAAAGTCCTGAGTTCAATTCCCAGCCACCACATAATGAGATGTGGTGCTGTCTTGTGGTATAGAGGCATACATGCGTGTAGAACGCCATATAATAGATAGATAGATAGATAGATAGATAGATAGATAGATAGATAAAATTTGAAAGCATGCAACAATTAAAAAAATTCAAGGCTAGCCTGAGCTACACAGAGAGTTCAAGGCAAGCTTGACACCCAGTCTAAAATTTTTAAAGGCCTGGGAGTGCCTCCAAATGATAAACCACTTATCTGGCTCTAGGTTTGATCTCAGTCCTTCAAAAAGAAGGGAGGATTGGAAAGAAAGAGGAGGTAGGGAAGGAAAAAGAAGAAGAGGAGGATGGAAAGGAGAAGGAAAGAGAAGACAAGAAGAGAGGGAGGAAGAAGAGAATGAGGAGGAGGGAGAGAAGGAGGGTAAGAATGAGTAAGGTGGAGAGGAGGAGACAGAGGAGGGAGAAAAGAAAGAAAAGGAAGAGAAAAGAGAGAAAGAGAAGGAGAGAACAGAGGAACAGGAAGAAAAATGAAAAGGAAAAGAAGTGAGAGGAGAGAGGAGTGGGAGGAAGAAAAGGAAGAAGAAACAGAGAAGGAAACCCGATTTGGAGGCTAGAAAAGGTCAGGGAGGTCATGTTAACAAAGTGGTACTTGGTCAGAGTGTGAAGAAGGCGAGAGCTCCCTGGATCATTCCCACTTCCATACCTCCTCCCCCAAGTTGCTTTCTGAGGACCCACGGGCCACCTTCAGCCCCAAGTCCTCCACTTGCTGTCTCCTTGCAGGCTGCCTTCTCTGAGCCCCATGTGAGACAAAAATCAGTTTCAGCAGGCACCAGAAGGCCTGGCCAGATTAGTGGGAGACTCACAGCGGACCTCTGTATGTGGGATATGCCTACTGCTGCTAGTCTGACAGCAGTTACTGCTGCTGCAGTTATTAGGAACAGGTTTATTGCTGGCTCTGAAGAGCCAGATGAGAGCCAGGTCACTTCCCAGATGTGTGATTTTTGAGCAAATTCATTTCTCAGTTTTGAGCCTCAGCAACCTTCTCTGTCAAGTGGAAATAAACAGACCATGTCTTGAAGCAACAATAAACGCCCAGGGTTTGGCTATGCAAGAACTGAGGACATCAGCCAGTACCTTCCCTACCTACACTCCACCCTACAGAGTAATGCCTGGTTTCTAAGAAAATCATTTCCTCATCCTTTCTTTCTTCTTTCCCTCCCTCCTTCCCTTCCTCTTCCCTCTCTTCCTTTCTCCTTTCCTTCCTTCCCTCCTCCCTTCTTTCCTAACTCCCTTTCTTCCTTCCTCTCCTGCATTTTTCTCCTCCTCCTTTTCACGGGCTGGCTTGGAGCCTACTGTGCAGCTCAGGATGGCCTCGAGGTCCTGATCCTCCTGCCTCCTCCCACTGAGATTCCAAGTATCCATCACCGTGGCCAGTTTTCACAGTGCTAGGGATGGAATCCAGGGCTCTGCTACCTGAACCACAGCCCCAGGCTCAGATTCACCTTTTTCTTTTATTTATTTTAGTAAGGTTTCTATTTTTTTTAAAGGTTTCTATTTTTAATTCTTTCAGATTTATTATTTTATGTGAATGAGTGTTTTGCCTGTATGTGTGTAGGTGCAGCATGTGTGTGCCCTGTGTCCACAGAGGTCAAAAGAGGGTATTTGATCCCCTGGAACTGGATGGTTGTGAACCACCATGTGGGTACCTGAAACTAAACTTGTGTTCTTTGTAGCTCTTAATCTCTGAGCTACCTCTCCAGCCTTTAGCTTTTTTTTTTTTTGACCTTGTGTGTGTGTGTGTATGTAAGTGCCTACATGTAGAAATCAGAGGATAACTTGCAAGAGTCCATTCTCTTCTTCCACAATGTGGGTTCCAAGAATGAAATTCAGGTTGCCAGTCTTGGCAGCAGATGCCTTTACCAGCTGAGCCATCTCAAAAACCCAGTATTTTTCTTATTATGTTTCAAATATACCATTCCAAGTGTTGGATTCTACTGAAACTTGGAAATGACCATGTAAGTAGACACAATTTTGACCTCATTTTATAGCCCGGGAACTTAATAAATGTACTGTAGGTAATTAACCCTGTCCCAAAAAACAAAAACAAACAAACAACAGAAAACAAAACAAAACAACAAACAAACAAAAGCATGGGGCATGGTGGTGCACGTTTAAAATCCCAGCACTCAGTTGACAGAGACAGATGGATCTAGCTGGCTTGGTCCTCATAGCAAGTTCCCAGGCATCTAAGGCTATATAGTGAAATGCTATTCAAACAAAACAACAAAAACAAGACCTCCAAAAGAAAGAAAGTAAAAAGTTTGATCCCTCCCAAGGAGCAAAAAAGAGTTTTAAATATATTTAAAATGTTTAATAAAGAAAGAAAGGAAGGAAAGAAGGAAGGAAGGAAAAAAAAAGAACACACTGCAAGAGGTAATTCCTCATTACCAGAGGGACTGACATTCACAACATGTGTTCTAGCTCAAGAATCTCTGCTCAGAGGGGAACAGAAGAAGGAAAAAAAGCAACTAATCTAATCTTAATGAGCAATTATACGGATTCAAGCCTACACTGGGTGTGAAATAGTTGATGAGTATGTATGTAATCAGGACCTCATAAAACACAGATAGTGTTGGAGGCAAGCAGGTGCACAGTCAGGCAATAACCACATCCTGGTGCTGGCACACAGTGGTACTCAATACGTGTTCTATGTATCTACATCCTCAATGCAAATTCTGTTTTCTTCACCAGACAAGCTAGCAGGTGCCTCCTGAGCCTCTGTGGATCTTCCCTCTTGCCTTTTCTTTGAGACAGTGTCTTAACATTTAACCCAGTCTGCCCTCAAACTCATGATTCTCCTGCGTTGGCCTCCCAATTGCTATCTCCCCCATCTATAAATCATATAACTATCTCTTTCCTTGTATCAAACTCTGGGAAGAAACAGTTCCTGTTGAACTGCTAACATAAGATTGAAAATGTCTAGATTTATGCTAGCCAGTTCAACAATGTAGCTGTTCAAATTTAGATCAGTCTGAGCAAAATGGAGTTTCGATTCTGCTCCTCAAAGCATCCCTACTTCATGCTGCTGATAGCAACCATAGAAAGAAAACATCTCTGTTACCATGGGCAGTTCTAACTGCTAGATTACAGACCCATTTTACAAGGGAAGACTCAGAGGCTTGGTGGAAAAGTGGAGTGGAAAGGAACCAGTGTCCAGAATTGACTGTACCCATCAGCCCCTGCTGAGTCAGAGGTAAGGACAGGGTGAGATGGTTGTGGATTTGAGTGCATTTGTGTGTGACTGCCTGGTGTCTGTGCACTATGGGGTCTCTCTGAGCCTCCATAAATATCTAAAGAGCTTCTGTCGCTGCTGCTTCCTATTTCACATACACACATTCTCTTAAGGTAGATCCTATGTAGCTCAGGCTTGCCCAGAACTTGCTACGTAGACAAAGCTGGCCTTCAATTCCGGGTCCTCATCCTCCACCTCTTACGTGATAGGATACCTACTTGTGCCATGACACCCAGCTTCAAACTCCTCTGTTCAGCTTCTGAGATTCTCTTTACCTCTTTTACAATTTCAGTACTGGCACTGATAACTCTCTCTCTCTCTCTCTCTCTCTCTCTCTCTCTCTCTCTCTCTCTCTCTCTGTGTGTGTGTGTGTGTGTGTGTGTGTGTGTGTGTGTGCGCGTGTGTGCACGAGCACGCACATGCGCGTCCCCCACATTCCAGTTTTCTAGAATTTCTTCTTCCCTGAATGACAGTCTCATCCCTCCAATGCTGACTTTTGGTCCCTTCAACCCCTGTTTCTTTTCTGTCCCTTACCTGCGTCCCCAGTCTCTCCCAGGCCCCTTCTTAGTCCCCCTTTTCAGGCCAAGGGCAAGGAATCTGGGCCAGACTAGCTCCTGCTATCTCTCCAGCCCCCCTCCCCTCCCAGCTTAAAAATAGCAGGAGAAATTGGGACGGACGCCGAGGGGGTGAGGGCGGGGACATGGCCTGAGGAGGAAGAACCAGGTGTCTGGGCACTCACGTCCGTCTGGGGGCCCTTTCCAGCTCCTGGACACTCGAAGGTCACAAATTCGTGGCATCGTCGGTGAACCACAAAGCTGCAGACTAAAGATGAGAATGCAAGAGACAGAGGCAGAGAGAGACCACCCAATAGACCCCAAATCAGAGACATACATTCCAGCCCAGAGAAAACCACAGAAAGAGGAAGTCCCATATAGAGAGTCCAGTGGAGAGAAAATCAGAGGGAAAACCCAGACCAAGAGCCATATGGAGACAGACACAAAAACAGAGAAAGCAGGACCCAGAACCCCAAGAGATAGACTTGAAGAAAGACCAAGTCCTAATGTGCATACACACACAGACACACACACGCAGAGAGAGGGAAGGAAGCAAGGAGAAAGAGGGTGACAGATTTTGAAGAGAAACAACAGAAATATCCTTAAACAGCAGAGAGCAGCAACTTGAACAGAAGTGAGTCTGGGGGTGCTGCTCCGGCCCGCCCCCCACCTTGAGTCACTGTGTTCTCAGTCAAGTGGCAGCTGGTGTTTTAGGACTCGCCACCCTCGCCCGGCCCCCACCCGCCCATTAGTGACCCCACCCGGCCTGCCCCTGCTTTAGGATGGATGGTGTTGTCATAGCAACGGTGGGGGGGGGCTCTGACTTTGCATCTTTGAGCCCCTTCCCCCTTCAGCTCCCCTCTTCCAAATCTTCGTGTTCCCATGGAAACAGATTCTCCAAATATCTGTCCCCACCTGGAGCCGGCCGAGGGAGGGGCCCCCAGCACCACCTCCGCGGTGGCCCTGCCATCAGAGTTTCCTCCCCACCACAGGCTGTGTCTCTGCCACACCCCCCGCCCAGGGCTCCCCCGCGCCTCTCTGGGGACCACAGAACACGTGTGTTAGCCGCCTCAGCTGAGGCCCCAGCCTTCACCCGCGGGGGGTACCAGGAGTCCAGGTCCCAGCTCTTACCTTGACATTGCAGACCTTGCTTTCCAATGCCCCTGGAAGAGTCAGGGATCTAAGGTCAGTGCAAAAAGGGGGGCCCGGGCCCTCCCACCTTTGCAAAACACAGGTTTGCGGCTTCCCAACCGCACTCAGGTGTCTAAGTCCCAGTTACCTTCTCCTAGAACCCAGAAATTCTAGTCCCAGATCCTTTTCCCTTGAACCCTGAAATCCAGCCTCCGGGCCCTCCTCCCTCAGACCCAGGAACCCAGGCTTCCTCAGCCCCCACCCTTAAGTCCAGGAGTGGGAGCTGCAGCCCCTCTCTGATCAATCCTTTGGGGGCCAGTGTAACATGACTGTCCCTCAAGTTCTCTCCTCCCCCAGCCCTCTCCCCAAGCCCACTTCCCTCACCAGATGAAGTCGGTACAGTGGCTGCAGAAGGTTGGCTGCTTGAAGAAACGAGCGGTGAACTTGTGGCTCTTCACCTCATGGACCACCTTCTGCCTCAGCGCCCCTTTTCTGCAAAACAGGGGTCGGGGTCCTCCCTCTGAGTCGCCTCCGCCAGGGCCCAGACCCGCCATGGCCCCAGGAACGCAGCAGGGATCACGATCCCGGCCCCTTTTTCTGAGGAAACAGGTGGACGGAGAAAGGGGGACTCCGCAGACTCCGAGATGGGAAGGACAGGGACGAAGCACCTAACGGTGCGCAGCGCAGGGCAGAAAGCAGCTCCCAGGCACCGGCTGCACCGAGCGGGGAGCAGGCGGGTGGGGTCAGAGCAGAAGGCACCGTGAAGCCGCTGGCACCGGTGGCTGCGGCGGCGGCAGGAGCTCCGGCTCCCGGCACCTGCTAAAATGTGGAAGTCGAGGGTGGGGGGAGGCGTTGCCATGACGACCAAGGGGCGGGGTTTCATCTTAAAGGACCCCCCCCAGTCCCGAACAGATGCCCCTCCTTCCTCTCCACGTGCACACACCCTTTCCGCAGGCTGTGTGCAGGGAGGGGACGTCCTCTGAGCCTTGTCCACCCCCTTTGTCATTCCAATCTGTCATCCTGGCCCCCACACCCATCTTCCTCCCCCACTCAGTTGCATGGGTGGGTCTTGTCGGGCTCTTGAATCTGGCATAGATCTGTGTGTCTCCGGTCATATTACTCTTTTAATGAAGAAACTTAGTGTTCAGTGCTGAGGACTTCCTGATGAACTAGTGTCTCATTCTCCGCGACGCTTCGGGTCCTTTCTCGCTCTCAGAGCCTGCGGACTTACTTATGCCTCCTTCTGGGCGTGTCTCTCTTCTCTCTGGCGTTCTGTCTTGTCTCTCTTTTCCTCTCTTTCTCCTCTCCTGTTTTCTCTCTCCTTTTTTCCCCTCTCTGCCTCTCTCCTTTTCTTGCTCACGTCTCTCCTCACGCCCCACACGGTGTACTGGAAATGTTTTCGTTACCATCTCCCTGCCTTTCCCGGTCTTCGCTAATATGTATTGCACACTTCACCTCAGACAGTTAAATTCAATGTTTCCCGACGTCCGTCACTCTGCTTCTGTATGTCTCCCCTTCTGTCGCTAGGGGGCGCTCCTCTGAATCGTTGCCTGTCCCTCTTTCCCTATGCTTCTTTCCTTCTGTCTGTCTCTTTCAGACCCACTCAGGGTTTTTGCTTTTGATCCTGTGACTCTGTCTTGGGGAACCCCTCCCCATTCTTGTGACGCTGTCTCAAGTGATCTCTTCTTCCTTGTCCCCCTGTGAGTCTCTGTCTCTAGGGTCTCTCCCTTATCAGCGTCTCCCTATGACGGTCTCTGGGAATTTCTCCCTTCTCTGTGTCTGCCTGTGACTGTCTCGGGGGGAATCTCGACCCTCCTCTCCCCGTGACTCTGTCTCAGGGGATTCTCTCCATTGTGTCTCTCCCTACGGCTCTCCGTTTCGGGAGGGCTCTCCCTTGTCGTTGTCTCCCTGTAATTCTCCATCTCTGAGGACCTGCCCCCTCCGCATCTCCCTATGACTCTATATCTGAGTTTGAGTGTCTTTCTTGACTCTGTCTTGGGGTTCTCTCGTGTTTCCCTGTGGCTTCTTCCGAGTCTCTCCCTGGGAGTTTCCATGCGCACACACAGCTTTCCTCCCTTGAGTTCCTCCCCCAGGTCACGCCCAGTGCTGTGGCTTTCTCCTAGTTCTGACACTCCTACGAACCCATCTGGCAGAAAGCCGTTCTGGGGAACCCTAGCTCGCCCAGAGGCACTCTGGGACTTATAGTCGAGGCCCTCGTGTAGGTTATTCTTGGGACGGAACGGCGAACTACTCCTCCCGGCGTGCCCTGGGTTTTAAAGCGGGATGTAGCGGTGGCGGCTGTCTGTACAGCACCACACCTTCTTTGCGGTTTTGTTCCTTCACCTTGGGGTCGGGATTCCAGAAGGTGCAAAGGAGGTGGGGGAATTAGAGTCAATCCCCAGCACTCTTCTCTGAACTCAAGAGTTCCCTGCCCACCCCACAAGGTACTTGTGGTTCCCTGGGGCGACCGGCAGAAGCTAGGAGTTACAGCTTCTTCCTCTGTTGCTCTTTTGAGTTAATACAGCAGATCGCTAGATGGGACAGCTGTAGTTTTTTTGTTTTTTAAATAGGGCCTTGCACGCCTTTAGTATCAGAGGCTGGAGGATCTCTTGTGAGTTTGATGCCAGCCTGAACTACATAGCAAGTTCCAGACCAGCTAGGGCTACACAGTGATAGTCTGTCTGAAAAACTATAAATAAAAGGGTCTGATGTATTTCTGGCTGGCTTCAGACTTGCTAGGTAATCGAGGATGACCTGCGTCTGAGCTTGACCTGCCTTCTTCCCAAGAGCTGGGTTTACAAGCATGTATCAGCACAGCTGGGATTGAAGGTAGGGGCAGGGATGTTCAGGTGCTGGGGATTTGAACCCAGGGCCTGTGTTTGTTGGGCAAGCACTCTGCCAATTGATCCATGTTCCCAACCCTCTAGCTGTTCTTTCTGGTGTCTTCCAGAAGCTGTTCTTGAACCAGGGTGGGGAAGGAGTGGGTGTGATGCTCTCCTGAGAAGAGAGATTCATATAGATAGGTCTTGGTAGAGGCTGAAGAAATAAGCTTTTCTCACCCATGAGCATCACGACCCACCTCACAACCCTTCTCCCACATACTTTCCTTTAGGTCTCAAACCAGGGACAAATGGCTAATTGAGGTGCCTATTTAACATATCCAAGCAGGCCTGGCTGCCAAGTTCTCCCCGAATCCCTCAGTGCCTACCTGTTACAGAGTATGGCTGGCATAGCCCACCCCCTACCTTAAACTTCTCCAGCCCAAGGGCTGGGCTACCCTTCCTCCAGTTGCTCTCTCCTACATAAGCCAGCCATTCTGGTTCCCTGGCCCTTTTGGTGTGCCTACTACCCTCCTGGCCTTTTGGTCTCCTAAGTCCCCCTTCCCAATTCTCCTCACATGGCCTACCTCAGGTCATGTTCACTCTGGACTCTCCCATATGTCCCTGCCTCTGGCTTTGCTTTCCCTTTTATCTACAATAAATCTCCACCATACCATGTCCTTCATTTTTACTTTTTCATTAACTTCCAAACCTTGAAATGTTTTCCGAGTTACTTTTGGGTGGGTGCAGGTGCAACCAAGGGAATTTAACGATCCTGAAATTTCTGTGTGTCTTTCGCTCCGCCTATTCATCTAAGGCAGGAAGCCAGAGAGCCCCAGTGACCCTGTCCCCCCCCCCCACACACAGGGGTGTTGCACACATGTGAGATGCTTAGCTTCTTTCATGGGTGCTGGATGCAAATCTTGGTTCTCATGACACTTAAGCATGTGCTTCTAACCTACCTGAGCTCAAAAATAACTCAGAAGACTAGAGTATACAGCTCAGTAAAGTGCTTGCCTAGCATATCCCAAGTACTACATAATGGGGTGTGGTGGCTCATGCTTGTAATCCCAGCAGTGAAGGAGGTAGGGCTTCTGAAAGATATCCTTGGCTACACAGTGAGTCTGAGGCCAACCTCAGCTCTGTGAGACTGTCTTAAAAGGGGCGGAGGGGGGTCAAATCCTGTCTCTGCCATTGTTTTCTGAAGAAGCCAAGGTTGTCCTAGTCCCAACCCCATTTGGACATCATACTGAAGAACCTGAGTCTCACTTCTCTCTTGGAGCCTTCCCTCCCTCCCACCCACCCACCTTGAGATAAAGCAAGCATGAGTCTTCCTGTTACATTTATATTGAGATTTTTTTTAAAAGAACTTTATGGATGTGGGGAGTAGGAAGGGATGACAGCAGGAGCTATAGGAACCCAAAGCTCCAGGAAATTAAAAAAAAATAAAATATATATTTATACATTCACATATATATATACCAAGTAATGCATGTGAGTCCCAGAGAAGCAGAAAGCAGCAAGAAGCAACTAAGACACACAGATCTGGGTTCATGTGCAACACTCACACAAGCCATTCCAATCCTGATAACCCTTATGTCGCCCTCCCCCCCAAAGAAAAGATACTTAAGAAACTTCCCTCTTAAATGGGGCTACACAACTGGGGTGTAGTGGCACACCTGTAATCTCAGCACCTGGCAGGTCGAGGTGTGAAGACCAAGGGTTCAAGGGCAGCCTTGGCCACACAGTTGAGGCTAGCTTAGTCTACATAAGACCATCTCAAAAGCTGCTTAAAAAAATTAACAAAAAGCAAAAGAGCTTCTTAGTTGTTTTTGTTTTCTTGTTCAGAAAAAAGGAAAAGGACAAAGAGGATAATAATACCTTTAGGGCCGGCAGAGGCCATTTTTCTTCTCACTGAGCTAGGAGGGCCACCATCACTGCCCCTCTGAAATACTTTAGAGTTGGGCTTAGGACCATATGGTGTTTGGGGTGGGTTTTTAGTTTGTTTGTATAGCACAGAGAATAATTCAGGAGAAAGCATCCATCTTTTGCTTCATCTAAGATAACCTTAGGCAGCGGGCTTTTGGTAAGACTAGCTTAAAAAAAAAAAAACATTCTAGAGCCAATCTGAGGCAAAGCTGAGTGACAGGTAGAGGCAGAGACTCTAAAGTGATGACTTCTGACCACTGGAAATTACTGACCTCCACAATTTTGTTTTGAACTTGAAAGGAGAGACGCACTGCATGGCCTGCTCCCCAAGCCCCTTTAACACACACACACACTGACTAAGGCACAGCTAAGGCAGGCAGGCAGGCAGGCAGGCAGGCAGGCAGGCAGGCAGGCATGCTTTGGCAATATGGCCCCTAAAGAGGCCCATGGGGTGAAGAACTGTAAAAGAGTGTGGGTAACTGCAAAGGAGTATGGGAAATGTGTGGGGCCAGCACCTTTGAAGGGTGAGGGAGAGAAAGCAAGAATTCTGAGGGCTCCCAGGAAAGACAGGTGACAAAACCAACAGGAAGACAGTGTCAGGTAGGAAAATGAAAGAGGGCTGCGGAGCCAAGGCTCAGGGCCAAACAGGATACGGGCAGGCGTACTGGAAGAGGTAAGGTAAGGAAGGGGTGAAAAAGAACCCAAAAAGAGAACAGTGAGTCAGGAAGAACACACATATATACAGGAGAGGAAATGGGAGGGACACAGGGAGGAGGAAACAGGACGGTACCAAACACTCGGGTAATCAGGTGAAGATGCTGCAAGGAGGAATGTGGAGAGGAGCCCTTTGTTAATCCTACACCTTGACGAACACCAGGCGGGTGGAGTACACCAGATCAGACACATATGCCAGCAGGTTGACACCTGTCAGGATAGCCACCGCCAGTCGGCGGTCCCAGGGGCACACTGAGTGGGGGTACGTGTAAGCACAGTTTGGATCCATCGAGCGGCGGGGATGGCCATTATACCTCTGATCAAATTGGTAGAGGGGCCAGAGCACAATGGCAGTGGCATAAAAGAGGACAGACAGTAAGGCCAAGCCTGACAGGAAGGTGGGGAAAGGGATGGGCAACATGTTGGTACAATCCCCCAGGTTGAGCAGGATCGTCACCGCAGCCAGTATGAAGCAGATGGCATAGACTGCCACACACCACTCCAGGGCTGGCTTTTGCTGGTACAGGGATGGTTCACTGATGAAGGCAAAGATGATACAGGCTACAAAGGTCTCAAAAACTTTGAGCAGCCCTGGCACGGTAGCCATGTAGCCAGTGATCTCACCAGGCCTTGCGCGAGTCCAGGCCACTTCGGTGGCATAAGCCAAACAGGCGATGCAGGAGAAGGTAGTGGCGGCGATGGCGTGATCCCGGGAACGTCCGTGGGACATGAACTGTACATAGGTGGTAGGATAGATGATCGAAGATGACAGGCAGAAGAGGGCCGCGTAGCAGGCATAGGTGATGGGGAAGTTTCGCCATGACAGTGGGAAGCGGGTCTGGAGTCCACCTAATTCCACGATCAGGATGATGAGGGTCACAGCAAAACAGAAACACCAGGTGAACATGGCCCAGTTCCCCATGGGCCCTGTCCAAGCAGCCACACTGGCCACCAGGGAGAAAGCCACACAGGTGCATATGAGCTGCAGGAGGCGGAGGAGGCCCAGAGGCTGCATCAGTGCCCGAGGGGACCCCACGATGGTGGAGGATGATGTCGTAGTAGTTGTGATAGTTGTACGGGTTACTGATACCGGCATGGCTAAGAAACACAAAAGCATCTGGATAAGGTCTCACACCAAGGGATGCAGGCACCCAGCTCCTCGTCCATCTTGGAGCAAATTACTCTGATTTCTGAACAGGCTGTATTTCAAAATATGGAACTTGTCTGTAAACTATAAAAGTGAGTTGGTCGTCTAGGTTCTAGGCTCATCCTAGCCCTATGGATGAGAGAACTCAGAATCCGGACACCCAAAGCAATACTTGCTTTCCTTTCCCAGGGACTCAGCAACGTATTCACTGGAGTACGGTGGGCCAGTGAGATGCCTCAGTGGATAAAAGCATTTTTTGCCATGCTGGAAAACCTGAGTTGGATCCCTGGGACCCACCTGACGGAAGGAGTAAACCAACTCCTCCAAGTCCACTCTGACCTCCTCAGGTGCACATAAAGACCCACCCAAACATACACTTAAGACTGTGCTCTTGGGGGAGTGGCTCATTTGAAAACACACTTGTTTGCCATTCAGGAAGCCCTGGATCTGATTCCCGAACTGTGTAAACCACGTGTAGAGGCAAACACCTGTTATCTTAGCATTTGGGAGGCTGACATAGGAGGATTACTGTGAGATAAAGGCCAGTAGGGGTTACATAGTAAAGTGTAGGCCAGCTTGGGCTACAGAATTAGATTCTGCAAGAAACAAACAAAACAACAATAACAAAAAAGACCGTCAAAGCTACACAGAGAAACACTGTCTCAACACTGTGTCCAAACCAAACCAAACCAAAAGAAAGCAGGGCACCGAGGCACACAACTTTAATCCCAGCTCTCTGGAGGCATAGGCCAGAGAATCTCTGTGAGTTCCAGGACAGCCTGGTCTACAAATTAAGTCCAGGATAGCCAAGGCTATACAGAGAAACCCTGTCTGGACAAACAAACAAAAATAAAACAAAACAAACAAACAAAAACACCCAGCAACGATGAGATTATGACCATTATGGTCTAAGATCCTGCCTGTTTGTCACTTCTTCCTGTGTTTGACCTACGGCTTTATACCCCAGGGCTTGTGAACAAAGTTCCCCCTTTCACCCTACAGCAACTCAGTCATTTCTAACTTCTCCATAGCCAAGACTCCAACTTCCTCATACTTTAGGCCCCGTGAAAAGATTTCTTTTGTGCAAGAGCAACCTAGACATTAGCAGACCCTACAAAGCCAATATTCCAACTTCCATTCCAGCTCCTACATCTAACCATCCTACTCACTCCTCTCCCAGAGATCCCTGATCTGGAGCATCAAGCTTTCTTTCTCCCCTCCCTTCAAACTTCACCCATTCTCCCCTAATCCTACCTCTGACCTGGAAAAATCAAAGACAGCTCAGTTTCCTCTTTCCTATCACTGAGCCTATCACTTCCTCCAGGGAATCAGCTAACAGGTATCTTAAGTTCGGGAAAACGCAACTCCCTCCATTCCTACTGTTCCTTGTTCAGATCCATGCAGGGAAATCTCTCGTTTTCAAGGTCACTCATGCAGGGCTGGACTTCAGGACAGGGCCTCTCAGCCCTCTAGCTTCTTATGTGGTCCAGACATAAGATGGGAGTAGAAAGACTAACCTCTTTTCCACTGACAAACCATACTTTATATTTCCTTGTCCTAGAAATTCAGAACTGTTTGACCTCTCAAACGATAGCCCTAAATATTTGGAGAGGTAGTTCACCAATTTGCACTTGGGTTAACTTAGGTTTCTTAGATCTATCTTCCTATTTTTTGTTTGTTTGTTTTTGGTTTATGAGACATGGTTTCTCTATGTAGCCCTGGCTGTCCTGGAACTCATTATGTAGACCAGGCTGGCCTCCAAACTCACAGACATCTGACTGCCTCTGCCTTCTGAGGGCTGGGATTAAAGGCATGCACCACCATCCTGCAGCCAGTCTGTCATCCTGTGCTCTGAGATGGGCCTAAGTTATTCATAACTTTCCCCTCAGGAAAAGTCATGCTAAGGTCAGGCCCATAGAGAGACAGAAGGGCAGGCTTTAACCTCTGGAAGCTCACACTGTCCCAGAACAGCTCCCAAAGTACACAGGAGCCAGCTCCTGGATACAACTTCCTAGGCACACCAGATGCCTCTGATTCTACCCTCTGGAACCATACCAGGTCCCTCCTCTCTCAGGATCTAGGCACCATTCCCCTTCTCCCTCATACCCAGGGATCCAGACCCTAGCCCTCTCCTCCTATAGATCCAATTCAGTATTCTGACCAAACTCCCTTAGTTAGTTCTAGCTCAGTTCTGTTTCCAGGCACTCCGCTCTTTTGACTCAGGAGGGTCCAGGCTGCAGGCGCTCCTCCATTAGACTCACAACAGGGCTCTAAACACTCCTCTCTTAGACTCCAGGTCCTGAACCCCAGCCTTCTTCCCTTAAAGTTGGACACCCCCTACCCCGCAAGCCCTTCAACCGCAGAACTCTAAGTCTACCCTCAACTGTAAGTCCCTAGCCGCTCCACCCTCAAGAACTAGGAAATAGGGCCACTAGCACACTCACCTGCGGCCTTAACAGAGGACAGGAAAGAGAAAGTTCCGGCTCCGAAGGCGGATAGGGTTGCACACCTGGAAAAGGCTGATCAAAAGCCCTGGAGGAGGAGAGAGGCAGTCAGGGCGGAACTCAGACAGTCTTCCCTTGGAGCACCCTGACTCCAGAGCCTTAAACTAGACAGCTGGGGCGTGTCTCGCGGTGGGGACGCATATTTGGCAAGCAAACCCCGCAGCGCAGCGAAGACCCAGAGGTTGCCCCAAGGAAGCACCGCCCCTCTCCTTCCTCTCCTAGGACTTACTGCGTGGGCGGGGTGGAAGAAAGAGTGGACAAAGGGCCCGCCCTCAGGCCCGCGAGGGGCGTGAGTGATGTTAACCTAGCCCCAGCCTAGCAGTAAGCGGGAGGGAGATCCCTGGGCGGTGGTTGTTGGGGCGGGAAGCCCAGCCAGGCCGGCGTCTACGCTCCTTATAAGGGCTTTGAGTCGCCTCAGCCACCGCAAAGTGGCAGGGTCCAGGAAGTGGAGCCAAGACCCCAGGCTCCGAGAGGCTACCCGCCCCTTTCCTAGCGGGACACCCTAGCTAGAGACTGGGTGTGTGCCTGTGGAGGGGAATCCTGGGTTCTAGGAGGGGTGGAAAAGTGTGAATTGGTAGCACGGCACTCCCACAAGTTGTCCTCTGACTTCCACACGTGCCCTGTGGTATGTTCGTCCCCACCCTCTGCAAAATAAATGCATTTTTAAAAATGCATTTTGAGACAAGCTTTTGCTGTGTAACCGTCTCTGTCCTGGAACTTGCTATGTAAACCGGGCTGGCCTTGAGCTCAAAGATCCGCATGCCTGTCTCTGGAGTGCTGGAATTAAGAAATAGGGGGAAATTATTATTATTATTATTTTAGTTCTGAGTACCTCCAATAACGGAATGAACTGGCCTGGTAGAGAAGGACTCTATTTCCAAAACGTCGGTAGAGGCAGGAGTGGAAATCCAAGGCCTTCCTGAACTCCATAGCGGTTGTTCAAGACCACCCAAAATCCAACAAATGGAGAAAAACGGGTGATGGTGAGGTAGGGAGTATTTGACCAGCATGTGTGAGGTACTGGGTGGGGTTCGGGGTTAGAGGAATGAGGTTCTCTGAGTATAAGAGTGGATCCCTTTAAAACGCCTTAAATTCGCCTTGCTGAGCTCCAGGACACATGGCTCCCTGGCTCCAGGCTAGAAAACTCACGCTAAGTTGAAATTCTCTCTGGCAACTAGAGAGACTAGGTGAAGCCTGAGCCCAGAGATTAGGTACACACAGTAAGTGTAGGTACCCTGGTCAGTACACCGGGAAGCCAGGCCCAGCCCCGTACTCAGCACTCAGGAGGCAGAGGCAGGCGGGTCTCTGGCAGTTCAAGGCCAGCAAGGTCTCCAGAGTTCCAGGTCAACCAAGGCCTTGTCTTTAAAAATAAAAAAATAAAACGGGCTACTTTCCTGCCACAAACACTAGAAGGGAGAGGGCGAGCATGATTCCTACTGCCTGTGGTTAGGGAAGAAGGAATAAATGAAAGGAAGACCCCAAGAGAGGTAAGGGCCCTGAGGGTCCAGAGGGACTCAGCACCGTTTGAGGTCAGAGCTCAGGAATGCTCAGCCAAAGACCTAAACAGGGCGAGGACGGGCCCCTTGAGCTTCCTCCTAGATCTAGTTCCATTCTCAGGGCCACACCCAGCACCCCTGCTCCCCTCCCCACCCCCAGCCACACTCCTGAGGTCATTCATCACTCCAGACTCTGCCCTGGTCAGACACCCGGCCACGCCTTAGACAGGCTGTGGGCTCAGCCTTGCGCCCTCATGGTTTCCCAGCTCCCACCACACTCCTAGTAACTGTTGAGGGCCTCGGGAAAGAGGGTCAGAAAAACATCTACATCCCTTCTGGTGCACCTCTGGGCACCAGGTGCAAGCCTAGCACCCAGGAGTCCCATCTCTTCTCAGATTCAGGCATCTCCATCTCTCCAGGTCATCAGATCAAGAGTCCAGATCCCAGGCCCTCCGTCCTTCAGCCCAAGTTCAGACACCAGTCCCTTCTCCCTCAAAACAAATCCAGACAACCTCTCCCCCCCATCTCCTCCGAATTAAGGCCCGAATCCAGTCCCATCCCCCAAGACTCATCTAAGTCCTGATACCAGACCAAACATAGGAGTTTAGATCCCATCCCACCTCTCTCAGCCTCAGGGTCCAAACCACACCGTCCTTCATCAGATCCACGTGCCCACTCCTCAGTCCCTTCTCTTTCCCATGTA
>CM053758.1:29894997-29912967 GCA_028658305.1 Pachyuromys duprasi
GACTAATGCATCTCCGGCCCTACCCAAGAGGGGGTGCAGGGCTGAGGTCACTGTTACCGTGGAGACAAAACAGGAAGACACAGCAGCTGGAGGCGTGGGGGCTCCTGGGGGCTACCCTCCCAGACATAGCTCTAGAAAGAAATCTCCAGGGTAGACCCGAGAATGCTGTTGCCATAGATACGGGTGTATTTACGGTTTGTTTTAGATGGAGTCCCCTACCCCCACACCAGCTTGGGTCCCCAGGCTAGTCTTACCCCAACCCCTCATTCAATTCTCCCTCTCTCTGTCTCCGTCCCTGTCTGTCTAGTCACTCCACGCTGACCGGATAAAAGAAAGCTAGGTCCCAGCAGACTGGGGGCCAGACCTCTCCGTTTAACGGATTCTGTGGGCTAGGGTCTTGGCTACCTGAAAAGAAAAGGAATTTAGGGTGCCAGGCCTTGAGTTTTTAGGAGTTCTGAGCAAGCCATCTTGACTAGTGAGGCCCCTCACCCAAAGAAAAAAAGACTAGATTCGTGTGCTTGAGGGTCTTCGTAGAGGTGAGTGCCACATCTCCAATTACGCTGTAAGGGCGCCGTGAGGACTGAGGAGCCACGCCTCAGGAGATCTCTGTCAGCAGGGCGACAGGATGATGGATGACAGTCGCTATTCCTGGAAACTTGGGGGTCCCAGATTTCTGAGCGATCAGACTATGTTTTTAAAAACATATGTGATAGAATGTTTGCCGAGTCTTCTGGGTCTAGAAAGGAGAGCTATTTTTGGCCTGCATTCCAGCCTTCAGGACAAAGGGAGGGGCTCAGAATCTTTAGGAGGACGGAGCTGGGGCCCGGAGCTCTGGATTCTGGGTTCTACCACGTGGGAAGGATTTAGTGGCCCCCCATTGTGCCGGGAAGGGGAGGGGGGAAGCAAAGGCAGGGAAAAGATGCAGGGTTGGGCTTCTCCCCCACCCCACCCCCCAGTAGTCGGATTTGAGGGCCTAAAAGGCCTGGACTGAGCCAAATGGGAAAGGGAGCTGAAGGTCACGAAGCTACAGGGAGCGGAAGGTCGCGATGCTGGCCCCCTGGGCAGGGCAGGGCAGGGACCCGGGACACCTAGCTCCCTCCTGGCCGCACTCACCGCACTGCAGCGCTCCCGGGCGCGGCCCTGCTCCGCTGCTGCTGGGCGGGGCCTAGTGGCGGCTGCCGGTGTTAGGCTCTTCTCCGCGGCTTCTTCGAGTCACCTTCTAGGAGGACTTGAAAGGCTTAGAGGCTCAGCCCAGGAGAGGAAGCCGCGAGCGTCGCGAAGTGAGGGGTCCGAAGGGGTCCAGAAGCTCAAAACAGCCAGCTCCGTGGCCTATGGAGGAGGGAGGAGCTGGAGAGGGGACCTGGGCGCTTGCTTAGTGCTTTGCCGAAGTGGGGGTGGGGACCTAGGTAGACAGAACGGGTAGGTAAAGAGCTTCATGCTCTCTCACCTTGCATTCTTGAGAATTGACCCAGAAACAGACCCTCTTTATCATCGTATCCTCTGAGAAAGGGAGGGGTTTAGTTTAAACACACACACATTTACTTATTTTATGCGTGAGAATGCAAATACGGAAGTCAAAGGACAACTTGTGGGAGTCAGCTTTCTCCTTCCTCGTTGAGGGCTGGGGGCCTCAACCCCGAGGAATCAAGCTCAGGTCATCAGGTTTGGTTTGTTGGCTTATGGAAAGTATGGTTTTGGTTTTGGTTTTAATTTGTTGGTGTTTGTTTTGGTTTGTTTTTTGTGTTGTGTTTTGTTTTGTTCCCACCCTCAACCCGCCCCCCCCCCCCAGGACGGGGTTTCTCCACGCCCTGCTTAATATTGTTTTTTAGAGTTATTTATTTTTTATGTGTCTGAATGCTTTGCCTTCTTGTATATATGTGTAACACGTGCGTTCCTGGTTTCCTCAGAGGTCAGAGGAGGAAATCAGAGCCCCTAGAACCTAAGTTTCACATGGTTGTGAGCTACCTTGTGCATGTTAGGAATTGAACCCTAGTGCCGCTGCAAGGACAAGTGCTCTTAACTGCTGAGCCATCTCTTCAGCCCCCTAAGGAATCGTTTTCATAGTCCCAGTATCAGACATTTCCACAGATACACACACATGCGCGAGCCCTCAGGTAAGCCTATAGCTTATGAATAACGGGTTGGGTTTCCCACAGGTTCTATTTACAAGCCTCCTTAGCTTAGTCCCAAGAATTCAGGTTTAGTAACATCTCTCTCCCTCTTCTACCTGTCAGTCACCACCACTCTACCAGCACCGAGTTGGAGACAGATCAAGTGGTCTACAGAGGTCTTGACTTACACAACTTACCATGCTGTGCCCTATTTAGGTACTGAGATGGGGCAAGCCAAGCCTGGTGACATGAGATCCACTCTAGGACCCATGTGGTAGAGAACTGATTCCCAAAAGCTTTCTTCTGACTGACACAGGTCCACACAGTGGTATGCATTTCACTATTATCCCCCCACCCACCCACACACCTACCCACCCACCTACCCCACATATGCACAGAGCAAACAAAATTCAAAGCAGTTCAGTGTTCAGGGTAGCATGAAGAAAGCACAGGCATCTGGGGTATGTAAATGTGTTGTGCTGAAGATGGAGCCCCCAGCCTCCAGCATACTAGGTGAGTATATACCACCGAGACCTTTCCCAAGCCCAGTTTGCAAACATTTGAAGAGTGAGTCACAGGGTGTGATTTTGGAGAAATGTCACCCATGGGTTCCCATGTCTGTGTAATCTGGAATTGTGTATGCGCTACTAGTTTAGTGTTTACCCATCTTTTAGGACAGAATCCCCACCCAAACATCTCCAACCTATCACTGTTACCTCCTTTCCAACAGGCTAGCTTGGAGTGTTCTAGGAGGCCAGCTATTTTAGGAGTGTTTCTGTACATGAACCACCCCCTGCCCAACTCATACCAACCTCCAAATAAACTGACTCTTTTTAGCAGCAGCAGAACTGTGTGGTTTAACATGGTGGTGAATGGTGAATAGAGCCATTCATCGTGCACACACAGGCTGCTTTTGGCTGGGGTGCAAAGGGCAAGGAAAGCAAATAACAAGCAAAGAGTTACTTATTCCATGGAGGAAAAACTTATTGCCCAACCCATGATGGAATAGGTCCAATGTAATCCTCAGCAGACTGGGCATTTGGCTGGCCTTTCTAGTACACTGTGCTTCCTTGGGGGCTCAGCAAGTGATGCTGCCACCAGCAAGGTGGGCATCTATTGAAGATGTGGCTAAGGTTGGTGAGCTGAATCCATTATGGTCCTCCATAGACATTTTTGCTTAGGAGCTCACCAAGCAAGCCCTTCAATATCTAAAGAAAGGTTGACCAAGAGACACCAAGCAGCCATCTGTTCTACCGTATGACATAATTCCCTCCTGTAGAGGTGGGTAGTGGAGAGTTAATGAGATACAAGTATGAGGTGGTTTTCATTCTCACAACTTCCAACCTACTGTGTAAGTTTTATTTTCTAGACTAACAAGCCTTTTCCTCTTATGATTCAATTAAAATTTCTTTATTCTAATGTGTGTATGCTTGCATGAATTTATGTGCACCACATTCATCTCTTCAGAGAACAGAAGGGAGCATCAGATACCCTGCGTGTTAACAGATGGTTGTGAGCCATTGTGTGGGTGCTAAGACCTGAACTCAGATTATCTGGAAGAGCAACGTTTTATGTTATCCCAGGATGGTCTTGAACTTGCCGTGTAGACAAGGATGACTTTGAATCCACTTGCCTCCGACTCCCTAGTGTTGGGATTACAAGTGTGCATCACCTAGTTTATGAAGTTGTGAGCATCAAACCCAGGGCCTTGTTCATGCTGGTGACAAGAGTACGAACAAGCAATAGCAAATCACTCTCCTTCTGGGTAAGATTTCTCAGCGAACAAACACGCTTGCTGAGCAGGCCCATGGTGAAAAGAGAAAACTCCTAAAAATTGTCTTCTGACCTCCACACTCACATGCATGCACGTTTCTCTTTGTAGCCTGGCTGTCCTGGAACTAGCTCTGTAGACCAGGCTGGCCTCAAACCCACAAGAGATCCACCTGCCTCTGCCTCCCAAGTGCTGGGATTAAAGGTTCGCGCTACCACCTCCGGCTGTATGACTTGTTATTTAAGGAGGAAAAGAGCTTCCCTCATGCTGGCGGCAGCTCTGTGGCTAACAGCACTTACAGCTCTTGCAGAGGACCCGAGTTCAGTTCCTGGCACACAACTGGTGGATCACAATCAACCGGAACTTTCACTCAAGGAGCTCTGATGCCCTCTTCTGGATTTGGGAGACTTTGTGCTCACATATGTACAGACACACACAGGTATACAAAAATTTTAAGAACAGATCTTTAAAAATTAACTTCCTGTTTCTTCGGGACCTATGCCATGAGTATGTTTGGTAGCTACTGACCTCAGTGACCTGCAGCCCTAACTGAGGTAAACTTCTCAGAAGAGGCAGGTAACAGACAGTCAACTCTGTCATCCACAGTCCTAACACACAAACCACTTCTCTTTTGCTGTAGATCTTCAACAGGCATGCTTTATTATTAGGCTTTGAAGGTTATACCAAGTATCCAATCCCCTCTCTTGTTCTCTTTTCCTGACCACCTTGATATGAACTGCTTCAGCTTCTCTGCCATGGTGGACTGGACCCTCTGAAAGCATGAGCCTTTCTTCATGTTGTTCCTTCAAGTACAGTGACCATAGGGGCACGAAGTACCAAATACAGCCACCATCAACAACTACTCTTGTGGCTTGGGACCACTGTTAAGTAAAATACAGGTTTCTTGAACACAATTGCCTGTCATGGGATACCATGACAGTCTGTCTTGTCGCCAAGGCAGCTATGGGTGACCTGGGAATGTAGCATCCTGGATTTAATTCCCAGTGACACATAAATGTGGTGTGTGCCTACCTATAAGATCAGTACTCCAGAGATGGAGAAAGGAGGGTTGGCAGTTCAGACTCAGACTTGGCTACATAGTGAGTTCAAGGCCAGCCTGGGCCACATGAGATTCTTCCTTAAAAGTTGGGCTATGTGAGACGACTTGTCGAATAAAGATTCTTGCCTCCAAGCTGAATGGTCTGAGTTTGATCCCTGGGACCCACATGGTGGAAGAAGAGAGCTAGAACCCCTCCTTCCAGTTATCCTCAGACCATCACACTTACAATGTGTAGGGCCTGGTGTGGAGTCACAAGCTTTTATTTCCCAGTACTCAGGAGGCAAAGGTAGACAGATTTCTGTGAGTTCAAGGCCAGCCTGGTCTACGTAGTGAGTTCCAGTACAGCCAAAGCTACATAGTGACATCTGTCTCAAACAAAACCAAAACCAAAGTGTGGCATGCACTTCTGTAAGTGTACATACATTAACAACAAAAAATAAATAAATTTTAATGTAATAAAGAGTGCTGGGAATGTAGCTCAACAGTAGAGCACTTGTGAAGCCTAAACTTTATTCTCCAAAACCAGGGGTGAGGAAGCTACTTGCTTGCTTACATGTTATGACTTGGTAATCTATTTAAGGAAATATATTTTCCAGTTGCCCAGTACCTCTCCCTTTTTGCTTTTACTGGTCTATTCTGTAACTTTCCAGAAATACACATTGCATAATAGCCATTATTTTTGTACCCAGAACTATTCATCCACATGTATTCAAGGAGTGTAGGTGCCCATGGCAGAGTATACTGGGGTAAGGTATTGTTAAATATCTGTGATGGTACAATCAGGCATTTGAATTCTTTGTTCCCCATGCACTTGCTGTTTCAAGAGGTTTAGAAAGTATCTTAGTTAGGGTTACTATTGCTGTGATGAAACATCATGACCAAAAGCCACTTGGGAAGAAAAGTATTTATTTCGCTCACACTTCCATATAATCATTCATTGCCACAAGCAATCCAGGCAGGAACTCAAGTAGATCAGAACCCTGGAGGTAGGAAATGGTGCAAGAGTCATGGAGTGGAGCTGTTTACTGGCTTGCTCAGTCTATTTCTTTTCTTTTTATTTTTTTTTCCAGGACAGGGTTTCTCTGTGTAGCCCTGGCTATCCTGACACTCATTCTGTAGACCAGGCTAGCCACACACAAAACCTCCTGGCTCTGTCTCCTGAGGGCTGGGATTAAAACTCATCAGCCACCACTTCCCAGTTTGCTTTCTTATAGAAGCCAGAACCACCAGCCCAGGGATGGCACCACCCAAAATAGGCTAGACCCTCCCCCATCAATCACTAATTAAGAAAATATGAACCAAGTATGGCCGTACATGCCTGTAATCCCAGCACTCAGGGAGGTAGAGACAGGCAGATATCTGTGAGTTCGAGGCCAGCCTCGTCTATAGGTCAGCCAAGGCTATGCAGAGAAACCGTGTCTCAAGAGAAACAAAACAAAAAATAAATAAAATGACATCTATAGCTGGGTGGTGGTGGTTCATGCCGTTAGTCCCAGCACTGACTGCCCCAGGCAGTCAGATCTCTGAGTTCAAGACCAGCCTGGTCTACAGAGTGAGTTCCAGAACAGCCAGGGCTACACAGAGAAGCTCTGTCTCAGGGGAAAAAAAAAAATTGTTGTTTATATTGTTGGGGGAGGTATATCACAGCACATCTGTGGAGGACAGAGGACTGTTTACAGGGTTTTTTCTCTCCTTCCAAGTTCGGTACTGGGGACTCCAGTTAGGTTGTCTTTCTTGGCTCCAAGTACCTTTACTAGCTGAGCCACCTCAGTGGCCCAGATATTCTCATGGACAATAATTGTGTTCACCAGTTCGATTCCGAGGTAGTCAGGTTTGGCTACAAGGACCGTTACTCACTGAGCCACCTCGACGGCCCTGTTACCCTGTCTTAACTCTTCACTGGGAGCGACTGTCGCTCAGCGTGGAGGCTTGATTCATTTCCAATATGATAAACGCATTTAGCAACTTTAGAAATCAAGTAGATTTCCTTCCTCCCTTGTCCCCAGTGCAGCCCACGCTTTCAAAACAGGCTTCATTCCCTATAGTTTAAGGATGACAAAGCTGCCATCTGCTAATCCAATCTGCATTGTGAGGAACTGAGACTCACTTCCCCCTGCGAAAGACCCTCTCCTGCTCCACCAAGGGGAAAGCAGCCACAGTGCTTTATTCCATATCTTTGCAAATTATGATTTTGCAAACCAGGAAAGGAGAAATGTGTCTGAGGATGCCGAGTAATTCATGGGAAGCCACAGGAAGACTACATCAGGCCCAGGAATTTGTCAGAAAGCCAAGCATAGACAGCCAAAGGAATGCTTCCTGAGTCACATTGCAACCAAAGCCTGTTCAAGTAAGGCTGCCTGTCACCAGCAACTCTGCTCATGACACCCTAGTGACACTGACCAATCGTACCTCCCTGCTGCTGCTGTGCAACATTCCCAGATGTTTTTGCACCTTCCTTCTCTAATTGGTGTGGCATGGATTACAGTTTGAGTGTATCCCACAAAGAGTCATGCACCGAACTTGGCACCATGGCTCATGCCTGTAATTTCAGCACTCAAGGAGGCAGAGGCAGGCGGATCTCTATGAGTTCGAGGCCAACCTGGTTTAAAAAGCAAGTCCAGGACAGCCACGGCTACACAGAGAAATCCTGTCTCAAAAACAAAAACAAGGGCTGGAGAGATGGCTCAGAGGTTAAGAGCACTGACTGCTTTTCTAAAGGTCCTGAGTTCAATTCTCAGCAACCACATGGTGGCTCACAACCATCTATAATGAGATCCTGTGCCCTTTTGTGTTGTGCGGGTGTATATGTAAGCAGAACTCTGTATACATAATAAATAATTTTAAAACAGAAACAAAAGAGATGTGCACTGAATGAGGTCTCAGGCCTGGGTGTGGCAGAGCTGAGAGGTGGAGGACTTCTAAGAGATTACTCATCTGGGATGCTGTCTTCAGAAGAGATTAATGTAGTGGGGCTCTTCTCAGTTCCCCCGAGAATGTTACTTTGGGAAGAGAACCATGACAGTACAGGTCTGCCATTCCTCCACTCAGGAGGCTGAGGCAGTAGGACCAGTATTTCAAGATCAGCCTGAGCTATGTAAACAGTTGAGGGTCCACCTGAGGTAATGAAACCCTATCTCAAAAATAAAACAAAAGCCTTGAGGTGGTGGCACACACCTTTAATCCCTTGGGAGGCAGGAGCAGGCAGATGTCTGAGTTCCAGATCAGCCTGATCTACAGATGGAGTTCCAGGATGGCCAGGACAACACAGAGAAACCCTGTTGGAGGGCTGGGCCTGGGGACCCACAAGAATCTGAAAGCCAACAGAAGCTAACATGCTCAAAAAGCAAAACACCCCCAAGTCCCAGAAATTCCATTCTGCACTTGAACACACAAAGTTATTGTTGGGTAAGGGGGAGATAGGGTATCCCTGTGTGATCTGGCTATCCTAAAGTTTGCCAGACTTGAACTCACAGCTAGCCAAGTACCTCAGCCTCCTAAGGCTGGAATTACGTGAATTATTATTTACCCTTGTCCAGTTAAAAGTTTGATATTTTAAAAACTTTTTACCACTTTAGTATAGTAGCTGCAAGCACTTTTACTTACTAAGCCATTTTGCCAGCCCCAAAGTTTGACTTTCTAAAAATTTTGAGATAGGGTCTTAATATTTAGCCCTGGATTGCATAAATCTGTACTGCACAACACATTTTGATTTACATGTGTACTGTGAAATGATGCAATGCTTCACCTCACTTCCTGTCTTTACTTATTAGAGACAGGGTCTCCCTGTGCAGTTCTGGCTGGCCTAGAACTCTACATGTAGACCAGGCTGGCCTCAAAGTCACACTGCCCTTTTCCACCAAGCGCTTGGATTAAAAGCTCTCTCCTGGCACATCATTTTCTCCTTTCATGTGTTCAGAACACTTACAATTGCTCATAGGGTGGGCAGAGCAGTGCAGACCCGCAATCCCAGCATTGGAGAAGGTAAAATAGGAGGTGCAGAGTGGCAAATCAGCCTGGATGCACAGAAACGTCTCAAACAACAACAACAGAAAGCCCATGGCAATCTACATAACAATTGTTTTTGAGAGACAAGGGTTTGGTTTTGTTTTTGTTCTTTATTTTTCTGTTTTCTTTTTTGTTTTGTAGCTACCAGGCTGGCCATGAATTCACAGAGATCAGCCTGTTTCTGCCTCCAGAATGCTAGGCTTTACGGGGTGTTGTGCTGTGTGTGTGTGTGTGTGTGTGTGTGTGTCTGTGTCCTATCATGTGTCACACCCTACCAATTAATCAGCAATTTTCAATACCACCAGTCATCATTATCAGCTAAAGTTATCCTGTCTCACCCTTGAGCTTTTCCTTCTCATCTGCCTCACTGAAACTGTGTCCTTTGAAAGCCAGCGTCCACGGTCCTCCTTCCTCCTTTTTCTGAGCCGGGTGCCATCCATTCACTCTTAGCTTCCCTGAACTCAACTGTTTTTCCTCTCCACATGTGTTCTATGTCAAATTTATTTCAGTCACCAAGAAGTCTTGCCAGTTCATTTATCTTGTGACAAATGACAGGAACACAAGGCCAGATGTGGTGTGCATGCCTTTGGTCCCAGCCCTTGTGAGGAAAAGACAGGGGAATCTCTGTAAGCTTACAGTCTACCTGGTCTACATAGTGAGCTCCAGGACAGCCAGGGATATGTAGAGAGGCAGTGTCTAAAACAAACAAATGATCGAATATGTATTTCATTTCTGTTACCCATTCATCTGCTGATGGGTATGCCAGCTGATTCTCTTGGCTGCTGAGACTAGGGTCTCCACAAACATAGAGTGCAGATGTCTCTCCCATCCACTGCTGTCATTTCCTTTGGATATATACCCAGAAGTTGGATTGCCTTATCATATGGTGGCTCTATTTTTAATTTCTTAAGGATTTTGAGATGATAGCATTTAAGCCAAGAACCGAAGGATAAAGGAAAATGAGGCATGTGAGGGTCTCAGGAAAGGCTGGGCATTCCAAGCCAAGGGCAGAGTTGACATAAGGATCCAGGATGTATAATCCAGAATGAGAAGCCCCACAGCCCAGGGGTCAGCGGAATGGATTGCTAAGAGTGAGATAGGACGAAAGGGGAAGTTGAATATAAAGCAGGCCAGGATGTGATAAAGCATTTGGCTTCCTTTCAAATATAAAGGGAAGCAATCAGAGGCAGGAAATGACACAATTCTATTTCTGGTTTTGAAAGAATCTTTTGGGAGGGTGGGGTGTTTTTTGAGACAGGGTTTCTCTGTATAACAGAGCCCTGGCTGTGCTCCCTTTGTAGACCAGGCTGGCCTTGAACTCACAGAGACCCTCCTGCCTCTGCCTCCTGTGTGCTGGGGTTGAAGATGGAGGCCTGATGTGCTGGGGCACGTGGGACTGGTGTGGTGGTCTCTCATGGGTGGCCACAGAGGAGTCCAGCTCTCTAAACTGTAAGGAAATTCTTTGTCTGAAGAATTCGAGGGCTTTCTGCCTTGTTGTAAGCACTAGTGAAGCTGTGAAGAAAACAAATTCCCTGTCCTGGTAGACACAGGGAAGAATGTGTTTAGCACTGGCCGCACACTGCTCTGTGGCTAAACCTTTTTCTTCTCTCTTCTCCCCTCCTGTCCCCTCCTGTCCTTTCTGCTCCCTCCTCTCTTGTCCCTTCTCCTCCCCTCTCCTTCCTTCTTTCTTTCTTCTTCATTTGCTTTTCTGTTGCTGGGATAAGTACCAGGAACAAAAACAACTCACAATTTCACATCATCGTCCATTATGAAGGAGAGTCAGAACTCGATGCAGAGGCCATGAAAGAACACTGCTTGCTCAGCCTGATTTCGCATACAATCCAGGGCCACCTACACAGGGATGGCACCATCTACTATGGACCAAGACTTCCCATATCAATCATCAATCAAAAAAGTGTTTTATAGCTTCACCTACAGGTCAGTCTGAAGGAGAAGTTTCCTCTCTTCAGATGACTCTAGCTTATGGCAGGTAGAAAAAAACAAAAAACAAACAAACAAACAAAACAGCACTCACTCCCTTCCTTCCTTCTTCTTCCCTTTTTTTTTTTTCTTTCCATGTGTACATGCAGGTCTCCTATATCTCATGA
This sequence comes from Pachyuromys duprasi, assembly GCA_028658305.1. Lineage (NCBI taxonomy): Eukaryota > Metazoa > Chordata > Mammalia > Rodentia > Muridae > Pachyuromys > Pachyuromys duprasi. The sequence continues at coordinate 29,906,053 of CM053758.1, forward strand.
GGCTGATTTCAAACTGAATATGTTGCTTAGCTAAGGATAATTTTCTTCCTCTTCCTCCTCCTTCTCTCCCCCTCTTCCTCTTCCTCCTCTTCTTCTTCGGGACACTATTTCTCTATGTAGCCCTGGCTGTCCTGGGGCTCACTCTGTAAAATAGGCTGGATTTGAATTCCCAGAAATCTGCCCACCTCTGCCTCCCAAGTCCTAGGACTAAGGAATGTGCTTTTTTACCTTTTTTTTCTCTCTCTCGAGACAGGGTTTTTCTGTGTAGCCTTGGCTGTCCTGGACTCGCTTTGTAGACCAGGCTGGCCTCAAATCCACAGAGATCCACGTGCCTCCTGGAGCATGGGGACTACAAGCCCGTGCCAACACCACACCAGGCTGACTTGTCCTCCCGCTTCCCCTTGCTGAGAGCTCGTTTGCAGTTGAGCCAGGTTTACGCAGTGATGAGGATGGAAGTGAGAGCCTCCTGTGTGCTGGACAGACACCTACCAACTGAACCAGAAGTCTAAGCCTGTTTGTTTTTGTCTTTGTTTGAAAAAAATCACATTATTTGCTTACTTGTGTGTATGTCTGTATTGTGTGGACATGAGTGGCATACATGTAGAGGTCAAAGGGTAGCTCTTAGGGAGCTGGTTCTTTTCTCCTGCCATGTGGGTTCCAGGGATGTTCAGAAGCTAGATCATCAGTCATGGTGACAGGAACCTTACCCACTTGCATCACTCTCTTAGTCTTTTTCTTAGTGGTTTGTTTATTTGTTTGCTATTGAGACAGGTCTTGCCATGTAGCCTTTTCTGGAGAAGTACTCACTATGTATATAGCTCAGGCTAGCCTAGAAGACAACCCTACTTTAATCTTCCAAGTGCTGCAATTATAGGCATGTTTAATTTTGTCTGGTCTGACCACACAGTTTTTGTGCTATATCAAATACCAACTCTTAGGAAACAACTCTTGGGAGAAGCTCTTTTTGGAAATTCTGAGGTTTAGTTTTTTAGATTAGGACATAAAATACATCAATCAAGTCTCAACCAAAGAACCAGGCATGGCAACACAGATCTATAATACCAGCACTTAGGACATTGAGGCCAAAGAATCTGGAGTTTCAGGCCAGCCTGGTCTACAGAGTGAGCCCTATCTCAAATTAAGGAAGTGGAAAGAAGAAGCTGGTCAAGGTGGCACAAACCTATAATCCCAGCACTCAGGGAAAGCACAGGCAGGCAGATCTCTGTGAGTTCAAGACTACACAGAGAAACCCTGTCTCAAAAACAAAAACAACACAACAACAAAAAAGAAGTAAAAAGAGGGCTGAGGCTATAGCTCTATAGCTCAGTGGTAGAGGCCCTGCCTAGAATTCCCTAGTGAGGGACTACAGGTGTGGCTCTATAGTAGAGCAACTTTTAGCTTAGCATCCACCAGTAAGAGTGTGTGTGTGTGGGGGGGGGGGGTTGGTTCAGAGGTAAAGGGCCTGCTTTACTAGTGAGAGTTTGGGGATGTGGCTCAGCAGTATACTGCCTGCCCTAAAATCCAACCAGGATATGCTTGGATATGGCTCAGTGTTTTATTCTTGACTTAATATCTACCAGAAAAGACCAGGAACGTAGCTTAGTGGTAGAGCTCTTGACTATAATCCACCATAGAGTTGCCATGGGCATGGCTAAGGGTAGATCCTCTTGCCTAGCATTTATCAGTGAAGGCCTTGGGCCTGCCTTATTGGCAGACCATTTGCCTGGCACGTAGGAACACTGATTTCCATTCCCAGTATCTCTCTCTCACACATACACACAATGATAGATGTGGTGCTACTCCGCCTCATATAGACGGTGAGAATTCTTATGAAATTTAGACTGCTGACCACATCATCTCCACATATGTTCCCCACATGTGAAACTGAATGGGAAGACAATGAGACCGGCTGCAAAGATGAGAAATGGATGTAATGCGGGAGACCACAGACGAAATGAATCCGTATCTGTGTCCCACTATTTCTAATTTTCTTTGTGATTTATTATATAACATACACCTCCCAGGACTGCTCAGTGACAGGAGAAATTAATGAGCATATAGCATGTAAATCCTAGTCTGACCTTCCAGACAAGGCTAGCCTCCTGCCAGAGCACTTCATCAGCATTCATTACATCTGTGGAAATAAAGGATAATGAAAGCTGCTGAGCTGCCTCAGCCGGTAAGAGCACTGGCTGCTCCTGTAGAGGACTTGGGGTTCCACTCCCAGAATCCACATTGGAGGGCTCCAACAAGCCTTTACTCCAGTTCTAATGGATCTTTTGTCCTCTTCTTCACTCCAGGGAGCATTGCACGCATGTGATGGACAAACACACCTGTAGGCAAAATATAAAACAAAACCAAATCTTTTTTTAAGAACAGATAATAAAGATGAGCATTGTTCATTCCTGGAATCATAGCACTCTGGAGAAGGATCCTGATGAGGTTAAGGCCAGCCAGTAAATGATACATTTTCTCCCCAACCTCTGGCTAGTCTGGAAACTTCTATGTATAATGGGCAGGACTGGAAACCAGAGCTATGCCTGCCTATATTTCCTGAGTGCTGGGATTAAATGTGTACACCACCACACCTGGCCTTTCACAATGCAGAGCATTCGGTGTGTACCACTCCTGTCTACATAGTGAGCTTGAGGCCAGTCTGAAAGAAAAGAGGAAAAGAGGCAGGAATAAGCTTTCCCTTTGAGATGCTGTCTGACTCTGTAGCCCAGGTCAGTGTGGAGGTCTGGAACTCATGTCCTTCTAGTCTTACCTTTTGCAGAGGTGAGATTACAGGTGTGTACAACAAACCATGCCTGACTCTAATGAAGCAAGGTTCCTTTTTTCCTATTATCTGTTTGAGACAGGGTCTTTGTTTTGTGTTGGTGTTTTGTTTGTCTGTTTGTTTGTTTGCTTTTGAAGCAGGGTTTCTTTGTATAAGCTCCCTGGCTGTACTTTGTAGACCAGGCTGGCCTCGAACTCACAGAGATCCATCTGCTTCTGTCTCCTGAGTGCTAGGAATAAAGGCATGTACCACCGCACCTGGCTTGAGACAGGGTTTTGTTTTGTTTTTTTAATGTAACCTTGCCTGTCCTGAACTTGATATGTAGACCAGCTTAGCCTCAAACTCATAAAGATCCACCTGCCTGTTCTCTCAAATGCTGGGATTAAAGGTGTATGCCATAATGCCTGTGTCCTTCCTTCCTTTCTAGTTGTGTGTGTGTGTGTGTGTGTGTGTGTGTCCCATGCCCTAATTTTATGTCTGCTTGATTCAGGCTATAGCCATCTCAGAGGAAGGAATCCCAGTTAAGAAAATGTTTTGAGCTGGACACTGTAGTGCCTGCCTGTAATCCCAGCACATAGGAAGGCAGAGGCTAGTGGATCTGTGAGTTCGAGGCCAGCCTGGTCTACAAAGCAAGTCCAGGACAGCGAAGGCTACACAGAGAAATCCTGCCTCAAATCCTGCAAAAAAAAAAAAAAAAAAAAAAAAGAAAGAAAGAAAGAAAAGAAAAAGAAAATGTCTTTATAAAATCAGGTGGCAGGCAAGCCTCTCAAACCTTTCTTTAGAAAAAAGAAAAATAGTGATTGATGTGGGCCCATTGTGGTGCCATCCTGTGGCTGGTGGTCCTGGGTTCTATAAGGCTGAGCAAACCATGGGGAGCAAACCAGTATGAAGCACCTCTCCACGGTCTTTGCATCAAGTAGGTCCCAGCCCCCAGGTACCTGCCCTGTTTGAGTTCCTGTCCTGAATTCCTTCCGTGCTGTGGTGTAGAAGCTTGAGCTAAATAAATGCTTTCCTCTCCCGTTTGCTCTTGGTAGTGGAGTTTCATCACAGCAAGAGTAGCTCAGACTAAGACAGCGCATGCAGCTGCCTGTGTACCTGTGAACCATATGCACATAGGTATCTATGGGGGCCAGAAAAGGCGTCTGCTGCCCTAGAGCTGGAGGTAGAGTTGATCAGGAGCCAAATGACATGGGTGCTATGAAGCAAACCCAGGCAGCAAGTGCTCTTTGTTGTTGTTGTTTTGCCTTGATTTTTGTTTGTTTTTGTTTTTCTGAGACAGGGTTTCCCTGTGTAGCCTTGGCTGTCCTGGATTCACTTTGTAGACCAGGCTAGCCTTGAACTCATAGAGATCTGCTTTCCTCTGCCTCCCCTAGTGCTGGTATTACAGGCATTCGACACCGTGCCTGGTCTAATATGTGTTTGTTTGTTTGTTTGTTTGTTTGTTTGTTTGTTTGTTTTTATGTATATGGATGTTTTGCCTGCTTGTATGTATGTGCACTGTGTTACAGATGGAATTACAGATGGTTGTGAGCCGCCATATAAGTGCTGAGAATTGAACCCAGGTCCTTTGTAAGAGTAGTCAATGCTCTTAACCATTGAACCATCTCTCCTCAGCATCAAGCGGTCTTAACTGCCAATTGGCCCACAAGTTCATGACCAGCCTGGGATACGTAACGAGTACTAGGCTAGTCTAGGCTGCAGAGACTGTCTCAAAAAACAAACAAGATATGCCATGGCTCACAGTTCCCAGGAGAAATGGTGACATTATGCTATGCAGGGTTCCCTGAGGCAGCATTTAGGCAGGCCAAGGACCCAAGTTCAATTCCCAGCACCCACATAGCAGCTTACAACTTTCTGTATCCTCAGTTCCAAAGGATACAAAATCTTCACACAGACATACATGCAGGCAAAACACCAATTCACATGAAATTGAGAGATAGAGGCAGAGAGAACTGGAGAAGGTGTAGGTAAGAGTTATACTTGGGCTGTGAGAGAAAGCCAAGCAAGAGATTCGGGATCTCTGAAGTGATTTGCTTGAATTACTTCAGAGTGCTCTGGAGCACAATGGTACTCCTGGCCCTCTGGGACCTGCCCTGGGTGACAGCAGCCCTGGGTACGAGAGCCTAGTGGAGCAGGTGTCACTTGGCATGGGCTCTGGGTTGTGTAACCTGCAGAGGAATAGTTGCCCTCTGCCTCCGGCAAGCCATTTACCACACATGAAAATTTCCTAGTTCTGGGATGGGCAGAGCAAGAACCCCAAGTGCCAAAAATCAGAAGCAAGAAGCCAGGCTGGGCTTGGTGGTGCTTGCCTTTAATCCCAGCACTTGTGAGACAGAGGCAGACAGATATCTGAGTTCGAGTTCCAGGGCAGCCAGGGCTGCACAGAGAGCCCCTGTCTCAGGGAAAAAACAAACCAACCAACCACATTAGAGAAGTTCCATCCCTTCTGGGGAACAAATGCAGTGACTTGAGACAGTTTTGGTTGGGTCAGGGAATGCTAGTGAGAGCTGCCGAGAGGAGGTCCAGATGATCTCACTGAACATGCAAGCAGCTCTAACAAACCAAGAATTGCCCAGGATGCCTCCGCTGTGCCAAGAACTAAACTGACATTTTCCAAAGCCGATTTATTACATAGTTTCCTAATTCAGTAGACTTTTCTTCAGCTTCTTGTTCTGAAGAACAAGAAGTGATATCATCGGTTGGATGCCCTGGGGACAGCCTCCAGCCCATGTAATGGCTGACTCAATCCCTCCCTCTCCCAGATGTGTTTTAGCTGGTGGAGTGCCTGCCTAGCATGTTTGAAGCTAGCATTCCCAATACCAAATAAATGGATTGTGATGGGTTTTACTCCAGAATCCCAGCAATTGGGAGGTGGAGGCAGAAAGATCAGAAGATCAAGGTCATCCTTGGCTGTAATGGGTTTGAGGTCAGCCTTGAAGCCCATCTAAAAAGGGGCTGGATAGATAGCTCAGCCCATGAGGAGCTTGAGCATGGGACAGTAATTACCAGGATTACCAAGGAAGGGTCAAGGAGAGCTTCAACCCTGGATACCTCAGATGAGGACAGCAGGAGTTGGCTCCCTTCCCCCACCCAACCTGGTGCCATAGAGTCAGCTGCCTCACCGCCAACCCTAGTAAGCATTTATTACCTTGACAGTATACAACGATACACGGCCACACAAACCTTGCCCCAGAGACCCTGGCCACCTCCCCAAAGGAATAAATACCCCCCCCCCCAATAAGCGAACCAAGCTGTTCTTTGCCCACACACTCACTGCACCAAGATCCTGCCGATCCCCACCCGGTAAGCCAAGCTCCACGCCCTCCAGTGCAACCCTGCCTGCAACAAGCCTGGACGCCCCATGGGAGATGTGGAAACGCGTGGCACTTGATGACAACTGAGTTTAAATCCAGCATCTGCATAAGGTCACAGCTGCTAGCAATTACAGCTCCAGAAGATCCAATGCCCTCTTTTGGCCCCTGGGGCAACTTCTCCCATACACACATAAACTTAAAAATTATAAACAAATAGGGGTTGGAGAGTTGGGTTAAAAGCCAACTCTCAGTGGTTAAAAGCACTTGCTCTTGCAAAGGATCCAGATTCAATTCCCGGCACCACTTTCTTAGGCACTAGCATATTCGTAGACAAAGCAGTGAAGTGAGTAACATAAATCTAATAAATATATACATTGTATATAATTTATATATAACGTATTATATATTTAATACATTATATATAATATACACACATATTATATATCTAATATATATGCATATATATTTATCATTAGGGCATGGTGGTACACGCCTTTAATTCTAGCACGTGGGGGCAGGGTGGAGCCACACAGAGAAACCCTGTCTTGAAAAACAAAAAGCATACAAAAAAAAATTTGTTATTAAAAAAAAAATATATATATATATAAACAAATAAATCTTTCTTTTTTTTAAATTTATTTATTTTTATCTCAATCACAGGTTAGGTACTTTGAATCCCAGGCGTAGCCCCCTCCCTCATTCCCTCCTACCCTCCCACTCCCTCCCTCATCTCCCTCCTCCCCGCCCCCTCCAAGTCCACCAACAGGGGAGGACCTCCTTCCCTTCCATCCAACCCCAGCTTATCCTGTCTCCTCAGGGCTG
>CM053758.1:29913067-29955399 GCA_028658305.1 Pachyuromys duprasi
GGCTATCATGGGCCTCATCCGTGCGGGGGTTCCAGTCCACATCCACACATGGTCCTTGATTGTAGAAACCGTCTCATACAAGACCCCTGTGCCCTGCTCAGTTTGGTCTTTGTGGAGCTCTTGTTCTCCCCAAGTCTCAACAACCTCCCCCAGATCTATCATTACTTCTCGCCCTCTGTCAGAGGCTTGATCTCGAGTCTTAATATCTGATACATTGCTACATTGACCCCCCCCCATAGGTCCTCTTTGGCATGCTCCTGTTCTGTTGCTTGTTTTCTCCTCCACTCAATGTCCATCCCATTTGTTCATTCAAACAAGCATTGATCATATCAATCTGGGTCCTCCTTCTTGTATATCCTCTCTAGGTGTGTGTGTGTGTGTGTATATATATATATATATATAAACAAATAAATCTTTCTTTAAAAAGGGGGTCAGTTAGATGACCAGGTGGGTAACAGAACTTGCTGCCAAGCTTGATGACCTCAATTGGTTCTGGGGATCTACATGTGACGGGAGGGACCCGGCTCCTACAGGTTGTTTTCCAGCCTCCATATACGAGATATGGGGTCTGCACACCCACCCTCTGCACATAAACAAATACATGTTCATAAAAAGAAGAGTTCATGCTTGCCGTCCCTCGCCCTACTCTCCTATCTCAATCCTTCCCTTTCTTCCCCCTCTCCTTATCTAAATCGAACGCCTGTGTTTGTGTCAGCTGGTAGCATTGGGTAACTATCTCTGACATTTTGGACCATGGTGCAATTACCTCACACATATTTGCTAAGTACACATTTGGTAGAAGGTACTTGGTTGTGATGAAAAAAAAATATTTTTTTTTATAAATATTTAGACAGGGTCTCTCTGTGTGGTCCAGAGTGGCCTCCTGCCTCTGCTTTCCTAGTACTGGCATTACTGATGGGCTTATCTCACTTAGCACTAAGAATCTTGCTCATGAGCCCCTATGGCCTTATATCTGAATGCTAAAGCATGAGCTCTTAATCTCCAAACTGCTGGTCAGCCTGTGAACCCTTGTCACTCTCTGCAGCTAATTAGTGACTTGTGGTAATTAAGAATCCCTCTTCCTTCAGAAAACAAGGATCTCCTTTAATTTGCATTTGATCCTGTTTCATTAAGGTATCTACACTACTCTTGCTGATTCACCAGCTAATGCCTCTGTTTCTTACTATGCTTTCTATTTATTCTTATTTCCTACTGCTCCCAGGGGTGAGTCACTTAGTGGTTTATGGGCAATGTTTTATGAGGCCCACTTCTTCTTTTGGGGAGGGAAGGGGAGGGTGTTGAGACAGGATTTCTCTGTAGCCTTGACTGCCCCATACTTGCTTTGTAGACCAGGCTGGCCTTGAACTCATAAAGATCCGCCTGCCTCTGCCTCCCAGAGTGCTGGGATCACAGGATGCACCACTGCTTGGCTTCTAACTTCCTCTTTTAAACTTGTTTTTTTGTTTGTCCTTTCTCAGTTCCGTTGCCCTCTGCTGACTTCCAACGTCCTCTGCAGGTCAAAAGCCAGCTAGGTTTGGCTCTCCAGGCAGAGGTCAGAAGATGGTCTCTAAAGCTCAGAGAAAGGGTAAAGATGCCTCTCTTGGTAAAGTGCTTGCCTTGCAGGGAAGCCTGGCTTTGACTCAGCACCTCCTGAGTTAGGCAGAATTGCAAACAAGAACTCCCCCCCCCCAAAAAACAAAAAAATAGTTCACTTTTTTGGGGTTTTTTTGTTTTTTGTTTTTTTTGGACAGGGTTTCTGTGTAGTCCTGGCTGTTCTGGACTCCCTTTGTAGACCAGGCTGGCCTCGAACTCACAGCGATCCACCTGTCTCTGCCTTCCTGAGTGCTGAGACTAATGATGAGCACTACCGTGCCCTATGAAAATAATTCACTTTTGACTATGAATATCCATGAGTAGGCAGAGGTGGTAGTAGTGGAATTCACCTTTAATCCTCGCACGGGGAAGGCAGAGGTAGCGTGATCTGAATTCAAGGTCACCCTAGTCTACATAGTGAGTTCCAGGACATCAAGGGCTACATAGAGAAACGCTGTCTGGGACTGGAGGGTGAGCTCTGTAATTTGAGCTTCAATTTGATTGCATGAAAAAGGCCTTCCTCATGTGATGGTAATTATTATTTTATTCCTTTTCTGACAGTGGAAAGCAAACCTATGGTCTCATGCTAGAATGGCAAGCACTCTACAAACAGCCTTGCCTACAGCTTTCAACCTATTGATTTATTCCGAGATAGAGTATGTAGCCTTGGCTGTCCTGGAACCAGGCTCGCTTCAAACCCACAGACACCCACCAACCTTCCAATTACATTAAAGTCTTAGCTAACCCGTGAGTTTATTGGGATTGCTAACAGGAGTGTGAGTGTAGGGCTACTTACAGGAACAGGAAGGATTCAAAGGCAGCTGAATCACCAAACAAGCCCACTCCTGAATGGGTGCACTGACTCCTGAAAGCTGAACCTCAGAGTCTCTGTAGGACTTGCAAATAGCTAAAAAAATTAACAGGCTAGAGAGTCTCTGCAGACAGTTGGCATCCTTGTCACTAGACATGCATTTGATGAATAGACATAGACATAACATGCTAGCAAACTCATACACAAAATAAATAAATGAACATTTTATTTGGTTTTGTGAGACTGGGTTTCTCTGCCTTGGCTGTCCAGGAACTTGCTTTGTAGATCAGGCTGGTTTTGAGCTCACAGAGATCCACTGCCTGTCCCTCCTGAGTGCTGGAAATAAAGGTGTGTACCTCCGTGTCCAGCTTTATTTTTAAAAGTTTAATAGAGTGGACGCTGCTCTTGCAGAGGGCCATAACCTACATAGGACGACTGGTCAGGAGCGTTTGTAACTCCAACTCCAGGGATCTAGTGCCCTCTTCTGGTCTTCCCTGGCCACTACACCCACAAACACATACCCAGATCTCACAGACCCACATACATACACATACTTTAAATAAAAATAAATCCTTCAAGAACTAGGCTAAGGAACTGAACAAAGAGTATCAGAAGAATAAATACAAATGGATAATAATTTTTAAGTGTTTAGTTTCCTTAGCCGTTGGTGAAAATCCAAATTAAAACTACTTTGAAGCAGGGCATGGTGGTACATGCCTGTAATCCCAGCACTTGGGGAGGCAGAGACAGACAGGTCTCTGTGAGTTTAAGGCCAGCCTGGTCTACACAGTGAATTCCAGGATAACCAAGGCTACACAGAGAAACCATGTCTTGAAAAAGCAAAAGCAAAACCAAACCAAGAGGAGATGGAGAAGAGGAAAAAAACCAACCCAAAATAAGGATGTATAAGAAGGATCTGGGTTTCCTGGCACATAGCACTCTGAAGGCAGGCAGGTGGATCTCTGAGAGCTGGAAGCCAGCCTGGAGTTCCAGCACAGCCAGGGCTATTGCACAGAAAAACCCTGTCTTGAAAAACAAAACAAAAAACAAAAAAGCAAGAAGGGAAAATGAAATTTGGGTTTAAGCTGGTATAAAGCTTAAAGTATATAAGTATATAAGTTTAAGCTGGTATATAAACTGGTTTAAGCTGAAATTAGGTTTAAGCTGGTATAAAACAAAAATTTTAAACAGATTAAATACAAATGTTGTATGAGTAAATAAGCCAGCCCCAGAACATGGCTAAGTGGAATCCCTGTGTCCAGGGTGTACTACCTCCCTATGAGTTTTCGTTCAGAGAGGGCCCTAGAAGCCCCCAAACAACACAGGTTATTGGCATTACTATTATTACTATTTATTGCCCACCAGAAGTAGGTGGTAAGACCCTATTGCTGAAGATATCAAATATTCTTGGTGCAAAACATAGAGAAAGCAAGCTGAAGCTGGTTTGGAAATGATGTCCCTGCTGGCTAGCTGTCAGTCCTGGAAGGTGCTGGGAAAGCTGCTGGGAGAGAATCCTCTTCAATGGTCACACTCAGCTGTGCACTGTGCATGTAATACTGTTGATGCAAGACGTGCCTACTGGCAAAATGGCGGCAAACCTGTTTCTGAGACATCCAACTGTTTTATTTTTTCTGAGATTCATTTTACGTGTACAGGTATTTTGCCTGCACGCACAGCTGTGCATGCCACATGCATGCCCGGTGGGATGGGTCCCTGGAACTGGAGTTACAAGCAGTTGTAAGCTGCCACGTGGGGGCTGGAAATCGAACCCAGCTCTTCTTGAGTTCTTAGCCACTGAGCCACCTCTCCAGTACCTTGATTTTCCACACATAGTATCTAGATGTGTTTATTCCTCTGTCTTGGTCTTCCTTCTATAACCTCATCTTTATCCATTTGATTGATACTTTTCTTCCACAGTCTCATATTTTCTGCATTCCTGCAACAAACCCTCTCTTCAGTGAAGGCTTTCTTTTATGTACAGCTCTTCACAGGTCCACTTTTCCCTTCCCCCATTAGTCCTCTTCTCTTGGGAGCTGCTTCTTACTACCGCTCCCAACCACAAAATCTCTCTTACCTTCTCACAACACAAAAGCTCAGCCTCATTTTCTCCTCCTGCCATTACCTTCGTTTGCCTAACTCTTATTTATTTATTTGTTGGTTGGTTGGTTTTTCAAGACAAGGTTTCTCTGTGTAGCCCTTGCTGTCCTGGAGCTCCCTCTATAGACCAGGCTGGCCTTGGACAGAGATCCGCCTCTGCCTCAGGAGTGCTGGGATTAAAGGCCTATGCCACTATGTCCAGCCCAACCCTCATTCGGGTACTTCTCTTTCCTTCTCCTCTTTGCTTTGTCATCAGCACTTTTATACTCCACACTCTCTCCTCTCTGACTCTTGACTCCTCATCTTTTACCTTATGCAAAGCTGATCTTTATCAATACACGTATTCTCTGAACTCTGGCTATGTCCTCCCCTTCATGGCCTCACCCTTGTTCTTTGTCTTTTCTGAATGGAATCTGTGGTTACACAGTTCTTGGAGAAAATGAATAAGTTGGAAAAAAAGAAAATCCATAATTCTCCCCAAAACACAAACATCCAAACAAGTTCCCATGAGCAATGTTTGATGGAGGTTGAGTTAATCAGTCCCTTAAGGATGACTACAGTTTTACAAGTGTTCTGTGTCCCTAAGGTCTGAGGAGCTGGGGAGCTGAGAAGGAAAAACCCCTCCTCTTCACACTGGGATGTGACCTGGCCCATGGAATAACAGTCTCCATGTCTCTCAAGGACTGCAAAGGTTTTCTTTTGTCTCTTTCTCTGTTTGCCCATTGCCTTGCTGATCCCTTCCTTTCTCTCTTTTGCTGCTTTCTAACTTTCTCAGCTTTGTATCTTTCCCCTCCCTTTATCTTTCTGACCACTTGTTTCTCCTCCGATGCCTCTCTTCCTCATCTTTAGTCTTTGCCCTGCTCTTCCCTCACAGCACCTGTTTGGCTGTCTCTGTGTTCCATTATTCTGTGGAGACTCTCCCTCTAGCCTTGTCATGCAAAGCTGTGGAAAAACTCGAGAATCAGAACTTTGACCCTTCCTGATAAAGGGGACTAATAAATTCCAGGTAAAAATCTTTTCTTCAGAGAGGAGTCTCACTGTGCAGAGCAGGCTGGCCTCCAACTCATAATGCGCCTGACTAAATTGTCCATGTGCTTCGATTATAGGCTTGTACCCTCTTCTGTTTTGTGGTTTCTATTCAACCCATTTGCTAGAAATCTGGGAGCCACAGAGCAGCAGAAAATAACCAAAGATGTAGAAAAGAGACTTCTACAAGGTTTCCCTTAGTCTTTCTTTTTCTTTTTTCTTTTTCTATTCTGAATGGAATTCTCTCTCTCTCTTTCTTTCTTTTTTCTTTAAGAGACAAGATTTCTTTGTGTATCCTTGGCTGTCCTGGGCTCACTTTGTAGTCCAGGCCGGCCTCAAACTCACAGAGATCTGCCTGCCTTTGCCTCCAAAGTGCTGGGATTAAAGGCGTGTGCCACCAAGCCCAGCTTCCCCTTAGTTTTTCTAAAGTGGCTGGAATAAGGTTATGGAGGAGAGGTGCATGGTCAGACCACCTTTGGATGGTTTTCCTGCCACAAGCCCTGAAGAGGTGAGGAAGGCAGCCTGGATACCTTTAGGTACAGCCTCTTGGCAAGCTGCCTGCTTCAGATTTGAATGATAAATCTTTAGCCAGACAGAGCCTGTGGAACCCAAACAGATTAATTCCGAGTGAGTGTGAACTTTGAATTAACTTTTCTGTTTGCAGCACACGTTATAACATGAATTATGTTACACCCATGGTTTCGTTAAGTTCTCACGACACATTGATGGAAAAGACCGAGGAGGTGTTAGAGGGAACAAAGACTGCTTCTCAGGGAAGGAAAGCCACTTTCTTCCAGCCACGTGCTGTGGGTTTGGCTGGTGTCTTTGGACGGAGAAGAACCCTGAAGCACATGCTGCCCCGCTGCGTTCTTGTTCTTGTGATGACAGGAAGGGAGTGAGTCATATCTAGGATCCTGGGCTATTCGCGGTGTCTGAGCCTGGCAGAGCCATCCCTCAGCTTCCTTTTCTAGCTCATGAATTAATATGTCTAATGACCCATCTTCTCATCGTCACCATTCCTTCATACTTTCATTCATTCTCCTCAGAGCACTCACTACTTACCTGTTCCCTTAATCATCATTTGCTGAGAAGCTGTGCTGAGGTGCACATCAAAACCTTGGCTTAACGGCTGAGAGTGGACAGAATCCTGGCTTTCAGGAGGCCTCAGTTTCTGTTCCCAACACTGTGTCAAATGTGAAATGACGGCAGTAGCCTGCCATCCCAGCACTTGGGAGGGAGAGGCAGTGGGGTCAGAAGCTCATGGTCAGTCATCTTCTGTTGCATAGGCAGTTCCAGGCCAACCTGGACTACCTGAGACCCTGGCCCAGAAGTAAAAAGTACAGATGTGCTCTTGCTCCAGCTGTATTATATCTTGATCAACACATCTGGTCTTCCTGCACTAGACACATAAAAACAAACTAACTTTGCTAGTCATGCTCTGTACACCAACCCAATGTAACACAGTGGCTCACAGTAGCTCAGAAACGCAGCCTTCTCCAACTGTCAATCCATCCATCTTTTTGCACAGCTCCTGTTCTTTCTATTGTGGTGGTCTTACAGAAGGGGGTAATGTCTTCCCGGAGCAGCAGTTTGTGGGTGGCATTTCCTTCCTTCCTTCCTTCCTTTATTTTTTCTTTCTTCTCATGCTTTTTTTAAAAGACTTTAAATTTTTTAATTATGTGTATTTATGTTTGTGTGAGTAGGGGTGGATGTGAGTGCAGGTGCCCACAAAGTCCAAAATAGTGTGTTTGATCTCCTGGAGCTGGTGTCACGGGCATTTGTGAGGCGGCCAGCATGGATGCCGTGAATCAAACATGGCTCCTTTATGAGAGCCCCCAGAGCTCTTAACTGCCTAGCTGGCTTTCCAGACCACCTCTCCTTCATTTTAAAAACCACATGGTGGCTCATGCCTGTAATCCCAGCACTCTGGAAGGCAGAGGCAAGCAGATCACTGTGAGTTCCAGGCCAGCCTGGCCTACAAAGCAAGTCCAGGACAGCCAAGGAGGCACAGAGAAACCCTGTCTTGGAAAAACCAACCAATCAAACAAACAAACAAAACCACATTTATATATTTACTTATTTATTGAAATAGCCATGTGGAAGTCAGAGAACAGCTTATAGGAGTTCATTCTTTGCTTTACCATGCGGGTCCTAGTGCTTGAACTTAGGTTGTAGGTGCTATGGCAAGCATCTCTACCCTTTGAGCCTCCTCCCTATGCCCCTTCTCATTCTTTCATTTTCTCCTTTCCTCTCTCCTTCCCTCCTTCCCTGTCTTCCTGTTTCTTCATTCATTCTCTCCATCCCTTTCTCTCTTTCAAGACCGAGGCTCACTCTGTAGCCCAGATTAGTCTGAACTCATTCTGTAAGTCATGCTGGCCCTGCATTTGCAGCTGTCCTCCTGCTTCAGCCGTCCCAGTACTGAGAAGGCAGGCAGGTGACTCACCTGCCGAGGTTGTATTCTGTTTCTTGCTCAGTATCCTGGCTACATCTGTAAAGTGGCATTGAAAGGACATATGCCCTAATCCAGACACAGAGGTGAACAGCTCTAATCCCGGCCCTTGGGAGGCAGAGGCAAATGGATCTCTGTGAGTTCAAGGCCAGCCTGGTCTACACAGTGAGACATTGTCCCCCTCGCCTCCCCCCACCCCCCATTTTGTTTTTTTGAGACAGGGCTTCTCTGTGCAGCCTGGCCATTCTGAAACTCGATATGTAGACCAAGCTAACCTTGAACGCAGAGATTTGCCTGCTTCTGCCTCTCATGTGCTGGGATTAAAGGCAAACACTCCATCTCCCAGAGACATATGCCTTTATAAAAACTGATTTTAATATCCAACATATATTCGAACAACATAGAAGTGTACAAAGAAACAAAAATCTTGTAGAAACTGACTAATTCCAAACTGTACTCATTCCTTCCATACATAAAACAAGCCCTGCAAAGAACAAGTCTTGCCCCAAGTGGATTGTCAAATTTACCCAAGAGAATTTTCAGTTTCCTCTCAGTACCTACCAAAGGACTTGGGAAAGCAGGAACCAAAATTCCTCCCCCTCCTCCTCATTCCTCTTCCTCCTCTTCTTCTCTTTTCCTTCTTAATTCCATTTCCTGTTTCCTCTCTTTCTTCCACCTTGCTCTTTCTTACTTTCTCCTATGCTATTTTCGACTTCTCTTCTTCCTCCTCAACCTCCTGTTTCTTCTTCCTTCCTCGTAGATTTTCACTCTGTAGCCCCGTCTGGCCTTGAGCTTATAGAGATACACCTGCCTCTGCCTCCCTACCTGCGAACTTAAGCATGTGTGCCACCATTGCCTGGCTCTTTGTGGATTTTTGAAATGGGGTCTCACTGTAGCCCAAGTTGTCCTGCAATTTCCTGTGCAGCTGAGGGTGGCCTTGAATTCAAGGTCCTCCTCCATCAGCCGCACAAATGCTAGGTTTAGAGGTGTGGTTACAGAAGCCTAACCCCATCCTTATCATGTAGTGCTGGTAGGAGTTCACATCTGTGCAATGTTTACATTTTACAATGTAAATGTAAAACGCAGATGGAGCCCCCTGCGTCCATCCCCTTGGCCAACCACTCCTCCGTGTTGGAGTTCATGCTTCTCGGGGTCACAGACAAGCGCGGGCTCCAGCTCCTCCTCTTCGGGGTCCTCCTGGTTACCTACACGCTGACCCTGCTGGGGAATCTGCTCATCGTCGTCCTCACCTTGGTTGACCGCCGCCTGCACACCCCGATGTACTTCTTCCTGCGCCACTTCTCGCTGCTGGAGGTGGGTTTCACGTCCACTGTGTCCCCGCAGATGTTGGCGCACCTGCTGGCGGCCCGCGGGACCATCTCCCGCCACCGCTGCTTCTCACAGATGATCCTCTACTTCACCCTGGGCGCTGTGGAGACCCTGCTGCTGGCCGTGATGTCCACCGACCGCTTCCTGGCCATCTGTTTGCCCCTGCGCTACCCAGCGCTCATGACGCCCCGGGTCTGCACATCACTGGTGCTGGCCTGCTGGGCAACCAGCCTCCTGGCCCTGCCTGGCCTGTTTGCCTGGATGTTGTCTCTCCCTTTCTGTGGCCCGCGTGTCCTCAATCACTTCTTCTGCGACAGCTCCCTTTTGCTGGAGCTGGTGTGCGCAGACACCAGGCTTCTGCAGCTGGTGGCTTTCGTGGTGGCCGTCTGCACCCTGCTCATTGCCACGCTGATCACGACCCTGTCCTATGGCTGCATCATCAGCACCATCCTGCGCCTACCTGCGGCTGGGGGCCGCAGCAAGGCCTTCTCCACCTGCTCTTCCCACATCCTGGTGGTGTCCATGACCTACGGGAGCTGCATCATCATGTACCTCAACCCCAGGCAGACAGGGAGGCTGCACCTCAACAAAGGACTGGCTTTCTTTAACACCACAGTGTCGCCCCTGCTGAACCCCTTCATCTACTGCCTCAGGAACCAACTGGTCCACAGAGCGTGCCGGGATTTGCTGCTCAGGGGAAGAGAGCTTTCCTCCAAGATATTCCGAGCCTAAGACTATAAAAGTTTGGTATTGGTTTGGTTTTGTTGTGACTTGTTTGCTGGGCTGGGAACTGCTCCTGGAGCCTCTCAGACGCTGGAGCCATGCCACCTCTGAACTATATTCCCACGCACGCCCACCTGAGAAGTGGTTTGTGTAGACTAGGCTGGCTTGAAAATAAATCGGCAAGCAGCCAAGGATAACTTCTATTTCCTTATCTTCCTGTTTCTGCCTCCCAGGGGCTGGGATTTTAGGAATGAAACCTGGACCTGTTTTTAAATTTAATTAGTTAAATTTAACTTGTCATGAGACCAAGGATGACCTTGATTTCTTTACTCTCATCATCTTTATTATTTGTTTTTTGAGATAGGTGACATATCTCTATGTCACCCTGGCTGTCCTGGAACTCACCGTTTAGACCAGCCTGGCAAAGAACCCATGGAGATCTGCCTTTGAAGTGCTAGGATTAAAGGCATGCCACCATGCTTGGCACTGGTCTCTTTAATTTTTAAGATTTTCAAAACCTTGGGCTGGAGGGAGATAGCTCAGCCTTTAAAAATATCTGGGGCGGGGGAAGGGGATGGCTCAGAGGTTAACAGCACTGGCTACTTACTCTTCCAAAGGTCCTGAGTTCAATTCCCAGCAACCACATGGTGACATTAACTGTCTTTAACTCCAGCTTCTGCACCTCTGGCACCTTCTTTTGGTTTCCACGGGTGTTAGGCATGCATCAAGTGCCCACACAACATACATGCAGGTAAAACACTTGCATAATAGAATAAAAATAATTTTTAAAGATTTATTTATTTATTATGTATACAGCATTCTGCCTGTGCACCAGATCTCATTGTAGATGGTTGTGAGCCACCATGTGGTTGCTGGGAATTGAACTCAGGACCTTTGGAAGAATGGTCAGTGTTCTTAACCTCTGAGCCATCTCTCCAGCCCATAAAAATAAATTTTTAAGAAAAAAATTGTTTTTTTGTTTTTTTGAGACAGGGTTTTTCTGTGTAGCCCTAGCTGTCCTGGAACTGACTGTGTAGACTACACTGGCCTTGAACTCAGAAATCCACCTGACTCTGCTTCCTAAGTGCTACGATTATAGTCATGAGCCACCACCGCCTGGCTAAGAAAAAATTTTAACTTATGTGAATGCATGCATGTGTGTTTATGTGAATTATGGCCAGGCACAGTGTTGTAGGCCTGCAAACCCAGCACTTGAGGGAGGCAGAGACAGGCAGATCTCTGTGAGTGCAAGGCCAGCCTGGTCTATAAACCAAGTCCAGGACAGCCAAGGCACAGAGAAACCCTGTCTTGGTAAAACAAAAACAAAATAACTTAATGTGAATCACTTGCAGGTACACTCGGAGACCAGAAGAGAGCATTAGCTTCCCCTGGAACTGGAATTGCAGGCAGCTGTAAACTGCTTAGCATGGGTCCTGGGCACTAAATCCAAGCCCTCTGCAAGAGCGTTAGATGCTCTTAACCACAAGCCATTTCTCCACGAGCCATTTCTCCAGTCTCCCGGCGGAGGCATGTTTTGTTGTGTAGAGAAGGATAACAGACAAACTTAATGACCTACACTAATTTAAAAGCTGTTGATGCTTTGTGGTAGATCAAGCTTGTAATCTCAGTACTGAGAAGGATAATGAAGGAGAATCAAAGGTTCCAGGTCATCCTTGGCAACATATCAAATTTGACACCAGTCTGGGCTACATGAGTAACTGTCTCCAAAATATAAAAATTAAAAAAGGCATGGTGTGTGTAGTGTGAACCGAAGAACTCTTATGATCCAGGAGAGTCTTGAAGCGCATGATTAACAAGTGTCCTGTAGGGTAGTGATTGAATCCTGGAACAGGAGGACTTTCGTAAACACTAAGGAAACGGGATCAAACACTGCAGACTGTAGCCATTCCGCCTGTTCTATCCCTAGTTGTAACAAACATGCAAATGCTTTATGTCACATTGTTACAAATTAGAATTACCTAAGTAGCCAGCCTCTGCTGAAGTGTCCTGGTTGCGGTAAATTATGAGGGAAGACTCCCCCTGATGAATGGTACTTCCTGATAGCAATTCAGACAAAAAGGGCGTAGCAGACATAGATGACTCCCCTGGCTTGCTTGCTTGCTTGCTGCTGCTGCCAATTCCTTCCCTAATAGCACAGCCAGCGTTTCCAGGCTTCCATTCCAGACTGAGGACCAGAAGCACTTACTTTCCGTGCCAAATTGCAACTGCAGAGGCCCAGCCCCTTGGATTGAGCAACTCCCGGCTGACAGCCTCAGCAGTGAGACACAGCTACTGCCTCCAAGCGCTGAGGCATATGGCCTCACTGTATAAACTCTGCTTGGTGCTACCTGCCTATGATCCAGATCTCAGGAGGTGAAGACAGGAGTCAGAAGTTTCAAAAACAACAGCACCAGACTGCTGATGCCTCTTTCTTTCCTTCTTTGCTTTCTTCCTTCCTTTTTTTCAAGACAGAGTTCTTCTGTGTAGCCCTGGCTATCCTAGAACTCACTCTGTAGAACAGGCTGGCATGGAACTCAGAGATCCTCCTGCCTCTGCCTCCCAAGTGTTAGCATTAAAGGCGTGTGCCACCACTTCCCCGTCTCTTTCATTTTTTTCTTAGTCTGTAGTTCATTGAAGAATCATGGGTAGGCACCTCTCCTTCCTGAAGTAAAACTTAGTCGATCATATCCAAGACCCTGAATCTATCCACATTTTAGAAACATGTCTTTACCACCCATCCCACGAAATTCCTCATAGTGCAGATGAGAACAGCTTTAACTGCCAATTCAGTGCAAATTCTAAAAATACCCATCCGGTTTCAGCAGCAGGGGTACCAGGAAATTCAAATATCACATTTGCCCATCTTACCACATTTTCCACATTCCTCTTTGGTTTAGAAGCAGAATCCTGGGGACCTGAGGAGGCTGACTATAGAGTCTGGCTGAAGCCTCTGGTCAGATGAGAGTCCAAAGTTCCAGCACAATGAATATTTGCTTGCAGGTTGCCAACCTAGAAACAAACTCTTTTATATAGCAATGTGCTCAGGGCTGGCAAGATGGCTCAGTGGGTGAAAGAGGTTGTGGAATAAACCTGAAGACTTGAGTTCAATCCCCAGATCCACAGCAGAGAGAGAGGACTGATTTTGCAGACTACGGCAGCTGCAAAGTTCATCTCAGGTACAGGGCTGCACCCCTTTAACCTCAGCACTCTAGAAACAGAGGCAGGTGGATCTCTGTGAGTTCAAGACAAATCATTTCTATATAGGATGTTGCTATATAGAACTGGGCTACATAGTCAAAACCCTTCTCTTAAAAAAATACTATTAACTTTTTTTGTTTGTTTGTTTGGGTTTTTGTGTTTTGTTTGTTTATTTGTTTGTTTGAGAAAGAGTTTCTCTGTGTAGCTCTGGCTGTTCTGGAACTCACTGTGTAGATGAGGCTAGCCTGGAACTCAGAGCTCTGCCTGCATCTGCCTCCCGAGTGCTGGGACTAAAGGCGTGCACCACCACTGCCCATCAACTATTAGCTTTGGTTAGGAGTTGAGGATGTAACTCACTTGATAGCATACTTGTCTTGACTGCATGAAGCCTTGGGTATGATACACAAAACACAACATAAAATCTGGTGCGTGGCGCATGCCTGTAAGAGGGAGGCAAAAGGATCAAAGTTTAAAGTTATCCTTGATTACAGCGAGGTAGAGGCCTCTTTAGATCACATGAGACCCTGTCTCAAAAATAAAAGAAGATAAAGCTGGGAGGGGATGGGAGTGGAGGAGGGGGTTGGTGTGCAAACCTTTAATCCCAGCAATGGGGAGACAGAGGCAGATGGATCTCTGTGAGTTCAAGGCCAGCCCAGTCTACATAGTGAGTTCCAGGACAGCTGGAGCTCCATAGAGAAACTCTGTCTTGACCCCCTCCCCCAGATAAATAAGCAAGTAAATAAAATAACTGAAAAGAAAACGAACCAAAAACACTGCTGAAGGGCTGTCAGTCCCCAGCGCCCACTGTAAGTCCAACTTCAGTGGGACAGATGCCTGTCCTCCCTGTGGGTACCAGCACACATGCACAGAGACAGACACATAAGCATTTTTAAAAGATTTATTTATTTTTATTTTATATGTATTGGTGTTTTGTCTGTATGTATATCTATGTGAACATGTCAGATCCCCTGGAACTGGAGTTACAAACAGTTGTGAACTGCCACGTGGGTGCTGGCAATTGAACCAGGGACCCCTTGGAAGAGCAGCTGGTGGGTGATCTTAACCACCGAGTAAGTTCTCCAGGCCCCACATAAGCATTTGTTTGCTTGTTTTTGTTTTCTGAGACAGGGTCTCACTGTGAGGTCCAGCTGTCCTGGAACTCATCCATGTAGACCAGGCTGGCCTGGAACTCAGTTATCTACCTGTGCCTCCTGAGTGCTGGGATTAAAGGTGTGTGCCTTTAAAATTTTTTTGGCACATATACATAATATAAAACAAAACAAAACCCTCTGCAGTGAAGACACCTATCCTGCATCTCGGGAGACACCTTGTGACCACATTTACGTTTCTTTCTTTGAAAAAGAAGTTTAAAGTCCAACACGGTGCAGGCCTGTAATCCTAGCACTCAGGACAGCAGGAGCAGGTGGATATCTGTGAGTTCGAGGCCAACCTGGTCTACAAAGCGAGTCCAGGACAGCCAAAGCTACAGAAAAAAAAAGGGGGGGGGCTGGAGGGATGATGGCTCAGAGGTTAAGAGCACTGTCTGCTCTTCCTAGGGGTCCTGAATTCAATTCCCAGCAACCACATGGTGGCCCAAAACCGTCTATACTGGGATCTGATGCCCTTTTTGGATCAGGTGTACATGCAAATAGATCATTAAATAAATAAATAAATAAATAAATAAATAAATAAATAAATAAATAAATCTTTAAAAAAATAAAAACTAAATTGAAAGTTCATTTAGTTACTTTGTATATTCATGTATGTGTGTGTGTGTGTTGGTATCTGAATGCACACTTATGTAGGTCAGATAACAACTCTTCTTTTACTTCCTGGGTCTCAAAGTAGTTGAGGTGGTTTTTATATATTTTCTATGCTTACCATGCATCTTGTTTGCCTGCTTCTATGATTCCTGTGTATCTCTCTTTTTGCTTATGAGTTTCTGGAGAACCGTGCCACAGTTAGAGGTAGCTTGTCTGAGAAGTTAGGAGCATGTTGTATTTCCTCCAACTGCCAGACACTGTGTGCTTATGTCATGTTTCAGCATCAACATCGTGACTGAGTCCTCCCAATTTATCAGGAGAAGGAGGTAGAGATTCAGGGTGGGAGTGTATTCTGCTTGTCCCAAAAGCCAGGGAGGCCGTGGGGGTGGGGATGGTCTGGATGCTAGTTTCCTGACAGCCCCTGTGGTCTGAGAGTGAGCACACAGCTCACAGGAAGTTTCTCAACCTCTGTCCTCAGCCTCCCACAGAGGTGAGTGTGATCATGGGAGGGGTAAAGCCCTGAGCAGCAAGCAACAGTTTTGGGGGGCTGTGTGATAATCTTTAGGTAATGAACACTTTGGGCCTCAGTTTACCCATCTTTTGAATTTGAAGATTAGCCTACTGTGTGTATATTGTCCCAGCTGATAAGGACCAAAGAGGTTGGAGACAGACAGATCTAGGTTTGTGTGTGTGTGTTTTTGTCTGTTTGTTTGTTTGTTTGTTTCCAGAGACAGGGTTTCTCTGTGTAGCCCTGGCTATCCTGGAACTCCCTCTGTAGAGAGACTGGCCTTGAACTCAGAGACTACCTGCCTCAGCTTCCGGAGTGCTGGGATTAAAGGCATGGGTCACCACTGCCTGGCTAGATCAAAGTTTTAAACCCAGGGCCTTCTGCATGCTAAACAGGTGCTCTACCACTAAGCTTCATTCTTAGCCCTTGGTCTCAAGTAGCCCAGGCTAGCCTGCAACTTACTGTGTAGCTGTGTACCTTGAGATTCTGAAGCTAGAGAATTTCTACCTCAGAGTCCTGGGACTACAAGTGTATGCTTCCATACCTGGTTTATGCTGTGTTGGGGATAAAACCCAGAACTTTGTGCATGCTAGTCAAGCACTCTACCAACAGGCCTATAGCCCTTTTGTTTTCTTCAAGCCAGGCAATGGTGGTACATGCCTTTAAACCCAGCACTTAGGAGGCAGAGGCAGCCTGGTGTGCAAAGGGAGTCCAAGACAGCCAAGGCTACACAGAGAGACCCCGTCTTGAAAAACTAAACAAATTTTAAACATATATTTTTAATTATGTGCATGTGTGTGTTGAGAGGTTCAAAAACTTGGAGTTAATTCTTGGGACTGGGGCAAAGTCACCAGATCACAGTCCTTCCAGAGCAGGGGTCCAGCAGCATTCCCCCACCCAGATTAACCTCAGGGTGTGACTAGGGTCACGTAGCCCCTAAGGAAGCCCATGGAATCTGGTAACTCCCCCTCCCCCTTGCTACAACCTAACCTGCACATAACAGGGCAGTACCTTGCCTGGGGAGCAGGGGTCCCCCAGGTAGCCAGACCTGATCATTTGCAGTTTTGGCGCCTGAAAACAAACCAATCATTTTGAAAGTCAACTCCCCTAGAGACCCTTTCACCCAATCCTGTAATGCCAAGACTTACACTTCCCTACTTTCGTTTTTCTTTTTTTTTTTTTTTTTTGCCCCCTTAAAACCCTGTTCCCCCTGGAGTTGGGGGTCGCTTGTCCCTTTGTTCTTATATAGGGTAGCCACCCAGCTCGAGTTTGTAATAAAGGCCCTCGTGTGTTTTGCATCGGACTCAAAGCCTGTTGGTCATTTGGAGACTCTAGATCTGGGTATTTCATGTGTATGTTTGCCTGTATGTGTACGACAGTTCAGATGCACTCAAAGGCTGGAAGAGGTGTCAGATCCCCTGGAGCTGGAGTTATAAGCAATATGAGCAACCCCAAAATAGGTGCTGGGAACTGAACTCCAGTCCTATACTAGAGCAGGAAAAGCCCTTAACCACTGAGCTATTTCTCCAGCTTCTTACAAAGACCAGAAAAGGATGTTGAATTTCTTGGAAGTGTACTTATAGGCTGTTGTAAACTGCCTGGTGTGGATGCTGAGAACCAAATCCAGGTTCTCTGCAAAAGCAGTAAGTGCTCTTAACTGCCAAGCCATCTCTCCAGCCCTGCTTTCTCTCTCTCTTTTTTAAAAATTACTTTATGGGCATTAGTGCCTTGTCTGTGTGAGGGTACTAGGTCCCCTGGAATTAGAGTTACATACAGTGGTGAGCTGCCATGTGAGTGCTGGGAATTGAACCTCGGTTCTCAGAAAGAGCAACCGATGCTCTTAACCATCTCTCTAGCACTGTATTTTGTTTTTTGAAGCAAGGTTTTAAAATGTAGTTCAGGCTGGGCTGAAATTTGAAGCTCTCATGCTATCAATTGTCAGCTTTAGAGTTAAAATTAAGTGTGAGATTTTCCTGCTGAAGACTCCAAAGTGCTAGGATTCCAGTCATGTGCTACCACACCTGGCTAACTTTCATCTACTATGTAAACTCTTATCTCAGGGACTTCTCCTAATCCTCAATTTTCCCACATGTGCATTAGGAGTCAGTCCCATTTTCTGTTAACTGATGATCCTGGAGTTGTAAATGTAAGGTGTTTGTTTTGGTTTCAGATATCTTTTTTCCTCTGTCTTCTTGGTTCTGGAATTATTGTTTGTTTGTTTACTTTTTGTTTTTTCGAGATAGAGTTTCTCTGTGTAGCCTGGCTGTCCTGGACTTGCTTTGTAGACTAGTCTGGCCACTTACTCACAGAGATTCCCCTGCCTCTGCCTCCTAGAGTCCAGGATTACAAGTAGGTGCTCCCACCTA
Source organism: Pachyuromys duprasi (assembly GCA_028658305.1). Taxonomy (NCBI): domain Eukaryota; kingdom Metazoa; phylum Chordata; class Mammalia; order Rodentia; family Muridae; genus Pachyuromys; species Pachyuromys duprasi. The sequence goes on from CM053758.1 coordinate 29,930,931, forward strand.
GCTCTTTGTTTTATTGTTTCTATATTTGTTCTGTTTTGTTTGAGACAGGAACTCACATGCCCCAGGCTAGCATTGGACTCATTATGTAGGTAAAAATGACTTTGAGTCATTTGAGTTCTTGATCCTGCCTCTATCCGAAAAGCTCCAGGTTAATAGGAATTCCACTATTTTCCAGATTAACAATTTGGCATTTTGAGATAGGTAGTGGTAGTGCACAACTTTGGTTCCAGCACTCAGGACGCCAAAGCAGGGGGATCTCTGGGTGTTCAAAGCCAACCTGGTCTACATATCCAGTTACATAGTGAGACCCTGCCTCAAAAAACAAAATGCGAAACTGAAAGGAACAGGATAGCTTTCCATGTTTCTTAATAAATTCTATACCCCATGTTAAACTAATTTCTCCCAGTACTTTTCCAGAAAGCAGGAGGAGGGGCAGGAGAATTGAAACAAGACCCCATCCCGTTGCAAAGGAATACAAAAGGTCTCCTCCCTGCTGTGGAGGAGTGTCCAAATCTACAGCACGAGGTAACCCAGATAACCCGGTTCGGACATCCAGCTTCCCCACCCACATTGGGGCGGGACCAGATGGACTTGGCGCCTAAAATAGACCAATAATTTTAAAAGTCAAGTACTCTATCCAATCCAGTGTTGCCAAGCTTGCAACCTCTGAGATTCCCCCAGGCTCCTTCCTTTAAAAACTTCAGACTTCCGTCTCTCCTGGCTGTTCTCTCAGGTTTGGTGGGGGGGACAGCCACATTGGGCAGTGGCTTGAATAAACCTCTTACACATTGCATCTATTAGGCCTCCTGAGTTCTCTTCATCCTCCCCTGTAAATTAGGGTCCCTTGGGCCTAACAAAACAAACAAAAAAGGAAACAACACACAAACAAAAACCCTAACTCCCTTCATCCTTGGTAGGAAAGCTAAGTTTCTTTCAAAGTGCACTTAGCAACTTTCTGGAATTTTCTTTCTTTTAGTGATGTGGGATAGTAAGTGGGGATTGAACTCATGTTTCTGCATGCTAAGAAACTGTTGCTACTGAGCTAACCCCATGCCTTCTGGTGACTTATCACCGTATCTTCTGGTAGTTTCCAGCTGATCCTGGACTTCACCAGACAGCCTAGCAGCACTGCACCCCACCCTGTCTAGCACTCTCAGTTTCTAAGTCTTTCTGAACTCAAAGACTTCTGGGAAGCACTGCTGACAACCTTGTCTCACTGAGAATTCCTTGGGTCAGAGTAGTGTTACCACATATTCAGGGTCTCAGCTGGCTGGGTGTTCCCAGGTTCCAAACTACCGCTGGGCTGTAGTGGTGCACGCCTTTAATCCCAGTATTCAGGAAGCAGAGTAGGCAGATCCCTGAGTTTGAGGCCAGCCTGGTCTACAGAGTGAGTTCCAGGACGGCCAAGGCTACATAGATAAACCCTGTCTCAAGCAAACAAAAAAAACAAACCAAAAAAAGATCCTATGTCAATGAACAAATGACATAGGAATGAATGAACAAACAAAACAACTAAGAAAAAAGAAAGAAAGAAAGAAAGAAGGGCCCACAAAGCAGCAAATTAACAATTCAGAGTGAAGTAATACTACAGATTAGAGAGGATCAAGATGGTCAAAACTGACAGTGATCTGAAGTAATAATGCAGATTAGATAGGGACTAAGATGGTCAAAATTGACAGTGATCATGTGAATGACAGTACTCAAAGCCACTAATTATTGTTTGGGCTTTCCTTTTTTCTTTTTCTTTTCTTCTTTTTTTTTGTTTTTTGTTTTGTTTGTTTGTTTGTCATTTCTCTATTATGATTCATAAATTAGGTCATATAATTATTTAAATCTTTATTTTATTTAAACATTTTTGATTGTGTGTGTGTGTGTGTATGTGTGTGTGTACATGTGTGCTGTGCCCTGACAAACCCAGAGAGGATGAAGAGGGCATCAAATGATTGTAAATCACCAGATGTAACCAAACTCAAGTCTTCTGCAAAAGCAGTACATGCTCTTGAGCAGTAATGTTCTTAAATTTTCTACTGCATGCACCCCTTCCCATAATGCATCTGCTCTTAATCATGCCAACCATGAATAGGCATAAAATGGTAAACAGAAAAATTTTCCTAGCAGTGCACTTGAGGACACAGTTTTCGATAGCTCACATATCCAAAACCAGTTTAGACCAGATCAACATTCCATTTCTTCCTTCTAGACAAACCTGGCGGTGCAACTGAATAGAAACTCTCTAAATTTGATTGCTTGAGGCCAGAGAAACTACACTATTGTTCAGGAAGGAATGTTTGCACAGCCCAGTGCAGGTTGGGGGACAGGGAGCCTGAGGTTGGGAAGTGTGATGTTCTGAGAAGGGCGAGTGTGCACAGTACCCACAGGTGAAGGAAGTCCATTATTACAGGAGACAGAGGGCATAACCAAAAACCAAACAGGGTCTCCGGCTACTAGGTCATGTTCTGCACTTGACTGCTTCAACAGTGGTCCCAGCTCTAAATGGCTCAGCAACCAGGAGCATGAGAAAGAATATGGATGAGCCTCACGCTGTTGAGCAAGTAAGACCCGAAATAAACACGAACAAACTGTCATAATGCAAACTTAAAATACAGAGAAGCATAGAGTATGGCCTTAAAAGTTGGATTCTGTTGATGCATGAACTGGCTGGATAGCGATGACTGGGAATGGGCTGCGGATGTGGGTCAGTTGTATAACATGTTCAAAGCCTTGAGTTCAGTTCCCAGTGCTGGATAAACTTGTCCTGGTGTTGCACACCTGTTAAACCCAGCAGGAGAATTAGAAGTTCAAGGTCATCCTGAGTTACATAGTGAGTTTAAGGGTAGGTTCTGTTATATGAGACTCTGTCTGAAAAGACAAACCAGCTAACAAATGGCTGGAGAGAGCCTGGGGGAGGGTTCTGTGGAAATAGTCACCTCTGTGTTATTTTTTGTTTTCTAACTACAGGGAAGCTGGGTATGGTGGCACATGTCGTTAGTCCCAGAAATGGGGGAGCAGAGGCAGGAGCCCGTCAATTTTGACTATATTTGTCCCTCTCTAATCTGTATTATTACTTCACTCTGAATTGTTAACTTGCTGCTTTGTGGGCCCTTCTTTTCTTTTCTTTCTTTCTTTCTTTCTTTCTTTCTTTCTTTCTTTCTTTCTTTCTTTCTTTCTTTTTTTCATTTCTGAGTTCCAGGCTAGCTTGGCCTACAAACTGAGTTTCTTGGAAAACTAAAATAATAATATAAATAAATAAAAAGCTCTGCAGGTTTTTGTAGAGCCCAATCTCTTTTTTTTAAGATTTATTTATTATTTATACAGTATTCTGTGTGCCTGCAGGACAGAAGATTTCATTATAGATGGTTATGAGCCACCATGTGGTTGCTGGGAATTGAACTCAAGACCTCTGGAAGAGCAGACAGTGTTCTCAACCTCTGAGCCATCTCTCCAGTCCTGTGCAGCCCAATCTTATGGGGCATTTTCTCACTTGAGGTTCCCTCCTTTGAGATGACTGTAGCCTATGTGGAGCCGACATGAAATTAGCCAGTGCAGGAGGTAAGTGCAGAGGACAGCAGCTTTCCGTCTTGCTTGAGACAAGGTCTCTTCTTTGCTGCTGTGCTCATCAGACTCCCTGGCCTTCACTTACCCCTGCGTACCCAGGTTCATTAAGTTCTTAGAATCTCAACTCAGGTCCTCTTGCAAGAAAGCCCTTTGCCCAGTCAGCCACCTTTTCAACTCTAGGAGATTGAGTTTTTTTGTTTGGTTTGGTTTTTTTGAGACATTATCTCATTTTTAATTTCCAATCCTCCTACTGGGATTACAGGCATGTGTCTCCACACCCATAAAAGGTTTTTTTTTTTTTAACTTTATTTATTTATTGTGCATTGGTGTTTTGCCTGCATGTATGGCTATGTGAGAGTGTTAGATCTTGGAGATACAGTTGTGACCATGACAATATGGGTGCTGGGAATTGAACCCATTTCCTCTGAAGAACATTCAGTGCTCTTAACTGCTAAGCCATCTCCCCAGCCCCTTTGTCATCGTCTCCTCCTCCTCCTCCTCCTCCTCCTCCTCCTCCTTCTCCTCCTCCTCCTTCTTCTTCTTTTTAAAGACAGAGTCCTGAGCCAGGCATAGTGACACACACCTTTAGTCCCAACGCTCTGGAAGGCAGAGGTAGGCTGATTGCTGTGAGTTTGCGACCAACCTGCTCTACAAAGTGAGTCTAGGACAGACAAGACTACACAGAGAAACCCTGCCTTGAAAAAACAAAAACAAAACAAAACAAAAAAACCAACGAAACAAACAAAAAGGACAAAGTATAACTACATATCACTGGCTGGCTTGAATTCACTATGTACATCAGTCTAGTGTCAGAATCACAGAGATCCTCCTGCCTCTGCCTCTCAAATGCTGGGATTAAAGGTATGCACAGCCATGCCATCCTAGAAAAACCTCACGTAGCCCAAATTGGCCTTGAACTCACTATCTAGCCAAGCGTTGAACTTCTGATCCTCCTTCTACCTCAGGAGAGCTGCCCTTACAAGAGAGTACCCTTTCCCAGCAGTGGTGGGGAAGAACCCAGGCGTCACTGGCGATAGGCGAGCATTCTCCCAACTGAGCCACATCCCCAGCCCCCACGCAAGGGTCTAGATTCCTGGAAGAGGCCAGGTCTTCACACACCTTCCTGAGCTAGGATGACATGAGGAAAGACAGAAGAGAATGGTTGTTTTGTCAAGGGAAAACAGAGCAGAAGCTTGCTCAACATGTCACGCTTACAGTCAAATGCTCCTGGGATTACCCCATACCAACTTCCCCTTCAAAACAAACCCTACTGTTGAGAGGGGCAGGTAGCAGAGAAGCAAGGGGTGGGGGAGCCTGATTTCTTGAAAGATCTTGCCTCTGTCTCAATCTCATTCCTAAACCCTGGACAATGAGGCCGTGGCAGCATGCTACAGTGGCCACTGTCCTTTCAGAGAAAGGTTAGAGCGTCCAGCCCACCACTGCATCCCCATGTTGCCAGCTCCAGCCAAGGATGGCCTCTGTCGACTGACCACCTACCTGGAAGAACTCGATGCTGGGGAGCTGAAGAAATTCAAATTATACCTGGGGAGCGCAGTGGAGCTGGGCCAGGACAAGATCCCCTGGGGACGAATGGAGATGGCTAGTCCTCTGGAGATGGCCCACCTCATGGTGACCCATATGGGGACAAGGGAGGCTTGGCTGCTAGCTCTCAGTACCTTTGAGAGGATCCACAGGAAGGACTTGTGGGAGCGAGGACAGGGAGAAGACCTGGTGAGGGGTAAGTAGAGGGAGGGAGAGCCCTGCCTGGAATACACCCGTTCTTAGTTTTACAGCTGTGAGGTGGATTCAGATTTCAGCCCAGCGGGTCTTTGTCCATGCTGTCTTTGTAAAGGGCATGTGTGGTGTGTGTGTGTGTGTGTGTGTGTCAGAGAGAGAGAGAGAGTTTGCAAAAATCTATTGTCTCCTTCTACCTTGTGGGTCCCAGGGATCAAACTCAGGCCTCAGATTTGGCCATGTCTCTGACCCTAATCAGGATATTTTCCTATGTGCACATAATGTATGTTGATCACATTCACCCTCATTACTCTACCTTCCTCTCACTCTGCTGACCCTTCCTCTCCCAAATATTCCTCTTTCTACTTTGATGTCTTTTAAAAAATATATTTATTTATTGCTGATAGTGTATGTATGGCACGTGTGAATGAGTGCTGGCTCTTGGGTGCCACAGCCTGTCTGTGGGGTCAGAGGACACCTCTTCTTCCAGGGATTCCTCTTGCCTCTGTGGATACCTGCATTACGACCTGCACCTTAACTCATACTGTCTCACACATGTAAATGATGATTTTGTTTGTTTTGTTTTGTTTGTTTTTCAAGACTGGGTTTCTCTGTGTAGCCTTGGCCATCCCGGAACTCCCTGTGTAGACTGGGCTGGTTTTGAACTCGATGATCTACCTGCCTCTGCCTCCTGATTGCTGGGATTAAAGGCATGTGCCATCAATCACCTCCTGACCTAAGAATAATTTTTGTAAAGTGAAAAGCTACAAAGCTCACTCACTCACTCTATCTATTATCTATCTATCTATCTATCTATCTATCTATCTATCTATCTATCTATCTATCTATCTATCCATCCATCTATCTTACTATGTAGCCCAGGTTGGGCTCAAACCTGTGTAGATCTCATTGCCTGAGCTTTCTGAGTAAGTGCTGGGATTAATACATGTGTGAGTCATCACATTAGGCTATCTTATTTATTTATTTATTTATTTATTTATTTATTTATTTATTTAACAGCACTAGGTATTCAGTTTATTTTTTTTTCAAAGGTTTTTCCGAAAGAATTATGTGTCCAGGTGCAGTGGCACATGCCTATAATCTTAGTACTCTGGGAGACAGAGGCAGGCAAATCTCTGTGAATTTGAGGCCAGCCTGGTCTACAAAGGGAGTCTAGGACAGCTAAGGCTACACAGAAAAACCCTGTCTCAAAAAAAATAAAAAACAGACAAACAAACAAAAACAAATAAAATCATTAAAAAACAGTTTTAACAAGTCTCTGCTTGATGGCTAGAGATGCTGAGCACTTTTAAAAATAACTGGCCATTTGCATTTATTCTTTTGTAAACTGTTAATTTCATTAGACTATTTGTAAACTAGGGGCTAAATCCAGACAATGTGAGTTCAATCCCTGGAACTGGACTTAATGGTGAACATCTCCACAAAGTTGCCCTCTAAACTTTCTCACACATACACACATACACATATTATACTCATTATATATACACGCAATAACAACAACAAGAAATACAAGAGTTTCTTAAGCTGGGCATGGTAGCACACACCTATAATCCAAGCACTTTGAGAAACTGAAAGGGGTTGGGGGTGAGGATGTAGACTACTGCAAGTTGAAGGTCAGTTTGGATGACACAGAAAAATCCTGCCTCAAAAACCAAACACATGGGCTGGTGAGATGGCTCAGTGGATAAAGGCTTCGGCCATCAAACCTGATGACCTTAGTTTCATCCCCAGAACCCACACAGTGAGAGGAATTCCCAAGGTTGTCCTCTGACTTCCACACACTCCCTGTGGTATGCATACCTCATCCCCACAACAGCAAAGGTAAAATATATATATATTGATGTTGTTGCTCAGAAGAATGTATTATGCACATATATATAAATACATATATAGAAATACATGCACACACACATATATATAGCCAAGCTGGGTGTGATGGCACCCACCTTTAATCCAACTCTCGGAGAGAGAGAAGCAAGCTGATCTCTGTGAGTTCAAGGCTAGTCTGGTCTACATAGCTAGTTCCATTCCAGCCAAGGCTATGTAATTGGATCCTGTCTCAAAAAAAAAAAAAAAAGAGAGAGAGAGAGAAAAGAAAAGAAAAAGGAAAAAGAAAAACTTCAAGTTATATAACTGTATATGAGGAAAAGAATATGTATATAGAATATTTGCTTCTTTACATTTTTGTTATTATTTCTTTGTGTATGTGGGGGTTCAAGACTGTCTCATCTGCTCCCTTGAATTCCCTGTGTAATCAAGAATGGCTTAAAATCCAGGTCCTGCTGTTTCTGCCTCCTAAATACTGAAAGAAATACATGTATATATAATATATATATATACTTATATTTGGGATGAGGCCTCTTACATAGCCTTGGCTGTACTGGAATTCACTGTATGTATATATATGTGTGTGTGTATGTAGGTATATATAGGTATACATATGTATATACATGGGTGTGTGTTTGTGTATAGCTATGCATATTGAAAAAAATTCTTTCCTAGCTTTTTTTCAAATAAACAAATCTTACCTCAGACACAATTTCATTTTCTCAAGCAATTCCATTGCTTGACTTTGGACCTATCTGTCATCACTCAGCATGTGAAATTACACTGTTAATCTTTCACATGTTGTCTCCCTACACCATTCGACTGTCTATTTCCAACAGCACAGAGGGGTGAGTGTTGGACATTCCAGCACGGGTTGGCAGGAGCTACAAAGGTATCTGATGTAACAGCTAATATCAGGACTGGAGGTGGAGCTCAGGGCACAGTGCTGGCCCAGCATGCCCAGGGCCCTGAATTTGATGCTTCCAAGCAATAAAGAAAAGAAAAGGAAAGAAAGAATAAAATGTAATACTACTGAATGCTAGCTGACCTGCTGACCTCCCAAAATATCTCTTGCAGTCACTCCAAATAATGGTTTGTGCTCCCTTGAGAGCCAATCAGCTCGCCTTTTGGATGTCTCTCCTGGTGCTTCAAGGAAAGGTGAGCTATAAGCCCTGTTCCTATTAGATATACTATCAGCTACATATATGCCATATCCCAGATGAAGGCAGTTACATACATACATACATACATACATACATACATACATACATACATACATGTGTGTGTGCACTTATATTTGAGACAGGGTCTCTCTACATAGCTGTGGCTCTACTGGAACTCACTATGTAGACCAGGATGACCTTGAACTCACAGAGATCCACCTGCCTCTGCTTCCCCTATGCTGAGATTAAGGCATTGGCTACCATGCCCAGCCAGAAACAGTATTTAATGTTGGCATATGGCAAGAAACCTTAGGTGAAATAGTTGCAGCGTTTATATGGTAAACAAATGCCATCAAAGACTTCACCTCTTTGAAAATTTTTTAGAATATTTATTTATTTTTATTTTATATGTGTGAGTGTTTGTACGTGCACCACATTCATGCCTGATGCCTGATGTGCCAGAAGACCTTGGATCTCTTGAAATTGGAGTTAAAGGTGGTTGTGAGCTGCCCACTAAGTGCTGGGAACCAAATGTGGGTCCTCTGCAAGAGCAGCAAATGTTCTTAACTATTGAGCCATGTCTCCAGCCCCTTTAAAAAATCTTTAAGCCTGGTGTAGTAGTGTAAACCTATAACTCCAGCACTCAGGAGGCAGAGGCAGGCGGATCTCTGTGATTTTGAAGTCAGCCTGGTCTACAAAGCGAGTCCAAAACAACCAGAGCTACACAGAGAAACCCTGTCTCAAAAAAAAAAAAAAGTTTAAACTTATTTTGTGTGCATGGGGGTGGGGAGTGTGCCTTCTTGGATGTGTGATGGTCATAGGAGTTGAAGGAGTCGGTTCTCTCACTCCACTGTGTGAGTCCTAGGTGTTGAACTCAAGTTGTCAGGCTTAGCAGCAAGCGCTGCCCCTGGCTAAGTCATCCTACCCAACTTTGTTGATTCAATCAACCTCTTTATATCGGCCACTTGTCACTTGTCATACAATTTTTTGGTTTGTTGTTTGGACTAGAATTTACTATGTAGCTGAAGCTAGACTTGAACTCCTGACCCTCCCATATATAATTTCCAAGTGCTGGGGTAATGAGTTCTTAGCTTAAATTGTAAGACTTGCCACTTTGTGGGTATGAGATGGCTACCAAATTACTTCTCACAAATGAGTCACAATATAGAAGAAGAGAAGCAGGGAGCTGGGTGTGTTGGTTAAGGCCTGTGATCTCAATTTCTCAGGAGACTGAAACAGTAGCAAATCGACATCTTCTGGAGGAACGTTACATACTTACAACTGCTAAATCATCTCTCAAGCTCCATACCCACCCTGTGACTCTTGAATACTGCATCCTTGAAGATCCAGGATCAACTGATAGGGAGTTCCACTGACAAGTCTCCTCTCCAGCAATTGTGCCTTACTTACATATAAGCTTAGGGAAAGGCCTTATGAATCCTGTAAATTTCATGAACTTCTTGAGCCTAGTGTCTTAGCTCCTTGAGTCTTACCAGCCTCTGTCAAGGAAGACAGGTTTCAGGACAGAGAAATCAATCACTTGGGTCTTATAAGCCTCTCTTGAGGAAGACATGTTTTAAGTCAGAAAAATCAGTTGCTGCACAACACATGCAAGGAGTATGTACTCATGTAGCTCCACTTGAATGCCTCAGCTTCCCAGGAGAAGGGTTCTCAGACTGCACCTAGAAACTGTTCTAAGGGTCTGGCAGGACAAGTAGCTACTAGACCATGCTTGGCAGTCATTGAAGTCATTGTAATTTGCTGAGGACATCTGGGAATGGTGGCTTATAAGAATGAAAGAAAAAAGCAAGCAAGGAAGGAAGATAAGAAGAATAGAAAGAAAAGTGGCTTGTGCCTGTAATTCCTAGCAGGTGGAGGCAGAAGCAGCAGGTTCAGTGCTGCTGTCAGCCGGGGTTGTCCCTGGCTACATGGGTAGTTTGAGGCCAGTCTGATCAATATGAAACCCCATCTCAAACAAGCAACAAAAAGTACATGGGGGTGGGGCTTGTAGCTCAGTTGTTTGAGCATCCGTAAAGTCCTGAGTTCGATTCCCAGCACCGTATAAATTGGATGTGGTTGTGCATGCCTGTAAACCGTCTTTGAGTATATAGCAAGTTTGAAGCCTGCCTAGGCTACATGACATCCTGTTTCAAGAAAAAGAAATGCTGGGGATACATAATTCAGAAGTAAAAACAGGGGCTGGAGAGATGGATTCAGCAGTTAAGAGCAACAGTTGCAGTTCAAGAGGCTCTGTTCATCAGCACCCACATGGCAAGTCTGTAACTTCAGTCCTAGGAGATCCAATTCCTTCTGGCCTCTGCAGGCACCTGTATACATAAGGTGCACAGACAAGCATTTTGGTAAAACACCCACACACTTTAAAAAGTAATAATAAACTACATTAAAAAGAAATAAAATCTTTTTCAAAAAGTTGCTAGTGGATATGCCACAGACCTTCTGTTTCTCTCAACTAGATCCCCGGGCAACCTACAAAGACTATGTCCGAAGAAAATTCCGGCTAATGGAAGACCGCAACGCACGACTGGGCGAAAGTGTCAACCTGGGCCATCGATACACTCAGCTTGTCCTAGTAAAGGAACACTCAAATCCTGTCTGGGCACAGCAGAAACTTCTGGATACAGGGTGGGGACATGCCAGAACGAGGGGCCACCAGGCTAGCCCTATCCAGATAGAGACCCTCTTCGAGCCAGACGAAGAACGCCCTGAGGCACCACGCACTGTGGTGTTACAAGGAGCAGCAGGGATGGGGAAGTCCATGCTGGCCCACAAAGTGATGTTGGACTGGGCTGATGGGAGGCTCTTCCAAGGCCGGTTCGATTATGTCTTCTATATCAGCTGCAAGGAGTTGAACAGAAGCCACGTTCAGTGCAGCGCGCACGACCTTATCTCTAGCTGCTGGCCGGAACGTGGAGCACCCCTTGAGGACCTCATCCAGGATCCTGATCGTCTCCTGTTCATCATTGATGGCTTCCATGAGCTTCATGCTTCTTTCCACGATGCTCAGGGTCCCTGGTGCCTCTGCTGCGAGGAGAAAGGACCCACTGAACTCCTCCTCGGTAGCCTGATCCGGAAGTCACTTCTGCCTCAGCTCTCTTTGCTCATCACCACTCGACCCTGTGCTCTGGAGAAACTTCATGGCCTGCTAGAACACCCCAGACACGTGGAGATTCTGGGCTTCTCCGAGGCAGAGAGGAGGGAATACTTCTACAGATATTTCCATAACCCCGGACAGGCGAGCCAAGTGTACAGCTTCATGATGGACAATGAGCCCCTCTTCACCATGTGTTTTGTCCCTATGGTGTCCTGGGTGGTCTGCACCTGCCTCAAGCAGCAGCTGGACAGTGGGGAGCTTTTAAGGCAAACATCTAGGACCACCACGGCTGTTTATATGTTCTACCTTCTGAGTCTGATGCAGCCGAAGCCAGGGACCCCAACCTTCAAAGTTCCAGCCTACCAGAGAGGCCTTGTCTCTCTGGCTGCAGAGGGCCTCTGGAATCAGAAGATTCTATTTGAGGAGCAGGACCTTGGAAAACACGGCATAGATGGAGCAGATGTCTCAACCTTCCTCAATATGAACATCTTCCAGAAGGACATCAAGTGTGAGAAATTCTACAGCTTCATCCACCTGAGTTTCCAGGAATTCTTCGCAGCCATGTACTGTGTGCTGCATGGCAGAGAGACCGTGAGGAGAGCACTGGCTGAATACGGCTTCTCGGAAAGGAACTTCTTGGCCCTCACTGTCCGCTTCCTGTTTGGCCTCCTCAATGAGGAGATGAGATGCTACCTGGAGAGGAATCTAGGCTGGACCATCTCCCCTCAGCTCAAGGAGGAAGTGTTGCTGTGGATCCAAGACAAGGCTCACAGTGAAGGCTCCACCCTGCAGCGTGGCTCCCTGGAGCTCCTCAGTTGCCTGTATGAGATCCAGGAGGAGGACTTCATCCAGCAGGCCCTGAGCCACTTTCAGGTGGTTGTAGTCAGCAACATCTCAACAAAGATGGAGCACGTGGTTTGCTCATTTTGCGTGAGGTACTGCAGGAGCACAGAGGTGCTTCACTTGCATGGGAGTGCTTACAGTGCAGGCACAAGGGATGACACAGCAGAACCTTCAGGAGCCCAGACTCTGTCCGAACACTCGTAAGTACCTTTGACCTGTGCTTTTCAACAAAGGTGATTTGGGGAGGGGCAAGAGCTTTTGTTTTGCTTGGGGATTATTTATTTGTTTGTTTATCTGATTGGTTACTTATGGTTTATGTTCTTTATTTCTTTTTCTTTTCTTTTCTTTCTTTCTTTCTTTCTTTCTTTCTTTCTTTCTTTCTTTCTTTCTTTTATTTCTTTTTCTTTTCTCTGTGTAGCCTTGGCTGTCCTGGACTCCCTTTATAGACCAGACTGGCCTCTAACTCACAGGGATCCTCCCTGGGTGCTGGGATCACAGGTGTATGCCAATCCATCCGGTTTATTTATGGCTTTTCTTTTTTCTTTTTCTTTTCTTTTTTTCTCTCCTTTTTAGCATATGTAGAATACTTTCCTTTTTCAGTTTTATTTTACTTTTAAATTTATTTATTTATTATTCATTTACATCATGGTTGCAGCCTTATCCCTTCTCTGCTCTCATTCCCAGTCTCCCTCCCCCCTCTATTAATTTATGGTTTTTTGAAATACAGTTTCTCTGTGTAACCCTGGCTGTCCTGGAACTTGTTCTGTAGACCAGGCTGACCTAGAACTCACAGAGATCCACCTGCCTCTGTCTCCCAATTGCTGGGATTAAAAGTGTGTACCACTAATGCCCAGCTTTGCTTTGGGATTTTTTAAAATGTGTGTGTGTGTGTGTATGTGTGTGTGTGAATGCAGATACCCAGCAAACCAGAAGAGAGCAACAGATCCCTTAAGGCTGGAACCATTATGAGCCTTTATGAGCCTCTGGACATGGTGCTGGAAGTGAACTCTGGTCCTTTGGAAGAGCAGCAAGCCGTCTTAATGAATGAGCCATCTCTCCAGCCCTCATTTTATTTTTAATTTTGTGTGTGTCTGAGTGTGGGTTGTGCAAATGAATATTAGTGCCCACAGAAGACAGAAGAGGGCATTGGATCCCCAGGGACTGAAGTTAGAGGCAGTTGTGAGCTGATATGGGTGCTGGGACTTGAACTTGGGTCCTCTAGAAGAGTTCTTTACCACTGAGCCATCTCTCAGTGGTTTGGGGATTTTTCATTTTTGTTTTATTTTGAAATTTCATTACATTTACTTATTTTGTATGTGTGTAAGTGGTGCAGTGTCATGGCATGTGTGTTCAGGTCAGAGGACAATTTATGGGGCTCCGTTCCCTCCTTCTACCCTGTGGGTCTCAGAGATTGAACTTGCGTCCTGAGGCTTGTTGGAAAGAACCTTTACTCACTGAACCTTTACTCACTGTTAACCCTTTCATCTTATTTTATTTCTTCTTAGTACCTGTGTGTTCCTCTTTCTTTCTGTGTGTCTGTCTCTCTCTGTCTGTATCTCCCTGTATGTTCTGTTTTTGTCTCTGTGTGTCTGTGCTGCATTGTCTCTATGTTTATACCTCTCGGCATGTCTGTCTATGTGTGTTTCTCTGTCTCTTTATGTGTCTCTGTCTATCTGTGTGTGTCTGTCTCTGTCTCTTTCTGTGTGACTCTGGGTGTATGTGTGTGTGGTGTTCAGGTGCTCTAGGGCAGGTATATGTGTGACAGAAAACAACTTTTGCCACTGTGTGTGTGTGTGGTGGCCAAGGCAGGAGAAACTCTAAGTTAGAGTCCAGCCTGGTCTACAGAGAAAGTTTCAGGATAGCCAAGACTAGACAGAGAAAGCCTGTCTCGAAAACAAATAAACCCAAAACAAAAAACAAACGAGAAAAAAAAGAAAAACCTTCAGAAGTTCAGTCTTTGCTTTTTTACCTGCTATTCATCTATCTCACTGGCCCTGTTTTTTTTGTTTTTTGGTGTGTGTGTGTGTGTGTGTGTGTGGTGTTATTGTTGTTGATGTTTTGAGACAGGGTTTCTCTGTGTAGCCTTGGCTGGCCTGGCTGGCCTAGAACTCACAGAGATCCACCTTCCTCTGCCTCCCTGAGTGCTGAAATTACTGGTGTGTGCCACTATGTCTGGCTTGGTTTTGTTTTTTGAGACATGGTTTCCTGTAGCCCAAGTTTGCCTCCAGCTCACTATGTAGCAGAGGATGATCCTCTAGGCTCCATCTCCCAAGTACTGGGATTACAGGCATTCACCACAGTGTCCATCTTATTTTGACAAGGTCTCACTCTGTCAATCCTTCTGCCTCAGCCTCCCAGGTGTTAGGATTACAAATGTGAATCACCAGGACCACCGGCCAAGGATTTTGTTGCCCCTCGCCTGGCCTCCCCAGACAGACATCCAGTAAATCTGTGGATATGTTTTTGTTACGCTTGCAAGCTGGGTGATGCTACTGACATCTAGTGGCAATAAGGAGAAATGCTGTGAATTGCCGCATGGGTAGGGTGGTTCCGGCAAAACATTAAGATGGTTCCTAAATACTCAGTGGGTCCAAGCAGAGTACAAGGTGGTCTTCAAGGCATGCCAGGTGGTCCCTATAACAAAGAAATAGGCTGACAGTGCAAGAGCTTGGACCTTTACTTAAAACAATATTCAGCGATACTAAATTGATCATGATAGGGAGAATCTATTATTAAAAACCTTTTCAGGGCCTGGAGAGATGGCTCAGAGGTTAACAGCACTGGCAGCTCTTCCAGAGGTCCTGAGTTCAATTCCCAGCAACCACATGGTGGCTCACAACCATCTATAATGAGATCTGGTGCCCTCTTCTAACATGCAGGTGTACGTGCAGACATGAATAAATAAATCTTTAAAAAAAAAAAACTTTTCAGGCTGGGCTGTGGTAGCACACGCCTTTAATCCCAGCACTTGGGAGGCAGGGGCAGGTAGATCTCTGAGTTGAGACCAGCCTAATCTACAGAATGAGTTCCAGGACAGCATGGCCACAGAGAGAAACCCTGCCCTAGGAAAAAAGGAGGAAGAGGAGGAAGAGCATTTCAGCAGGGCGCTGTGATGAACAACTTTAATTCCATCACTCCAGAGGCAGCAAGAGAATCACTGAGTTTGAGGCCAGCCTCATCTACAGAGAGAGCTCCAGAACAGCCAGGGTTACACAGAAAAACCCTGCCTTGTAAACCAAAACAAGAGAGTGTAAGAAGGAACCACACTGACGCCATTTTGAATAAAACTTCCATTTAGAATAGAAGTCAATTAATGTTTAAGTTCCCAGGACCTCCCTGGGTAACTGGGTAACTCCCAGGTTGGTAAGTTGAGGCATGAATGCTAGGCAAGTGCCCCGCCAGAGTTCAAAACCCAACCAGTGAGAACAGGATGAGCGTACCACAAAGATGTGTTCCTAAGGAAGTCCCACATTCCTAAATCCTGATTGGTGAGATAAGTTGGCACAGATGTTTGTGGTTTTGGAGCTTAAAAACTCTGTAAACTCTGTAGTCGGGCTAAAGAGATGGCACAGGGGTAAAGGGCACTCACTGTTCTTCCAGAGGTCCTGAGTTCAATTCCCATGGTGGCTCACAACCATCTGTAATGGGTTCTTCTGTCATGAAGGTATACATACAAATAGAGCACCCACATACATAAATAAGTAATTTTTTCTTTGAGACGGGGTTTTTCTTTGTAGCCTTGGCTGTCCGTCACTTGCTTTGGCTGGCCTCCAACTCACAGAGATCTGCTTGCCTCTGCTTCCTGAGGTAGCCATTCCATTGGACCTGAGATGGTCAGGTGCATGCAAGTCATGCTGGCTCACTATTCTTATTGTTTTCAGCAGACACCTCCTGTTTTGCTCAGTTAAACCTCCTGTTTTGCTCAGTTAAACCTCCTGTTTTGCTCAGTTAAACCTCCTGTTTTGCTTGGTTAATTTTCCTGTTTTGCTTGGATATGTTTACTTGGAAACCTATATAAGTGGCTTACTCTGTAATAAAGATGGCGCCTTGATCAAAATACTGTCTTGGCGTCACTTCTTCGTGTTCTCTGTCTCTTTTAATTCCCAGTCCCTTGTGCAGGTGGTTACTATTGGTAGTCGTGGGCGACTACAGCTTCACAGAGTGCTGCAATTACCGGTGTGTGCCACTGTGCCCGGCCTAATAAATAAATCTTTAAAAATAAAAAATGTCTTTAAAAAAACAAAACAAACTGTAGCATTCTGGCTCAGGGGTGCAGTTCAGCTCCTGAGTCTGTTCTGTGGCCCTGATTGATCAGTTGCAGCCTGAGCACAACAAATTTGTCATCTGCCTAAATACTTACCAAGATGAATGCTCGAAGGCAATTAACTCCCTAGGCTGTGCTATTGTCCGTGACTGGTCAGATTTTGCTGCCTAAGTCCAATAAAGATCTTGCTTTGCTGGACTCTTGTGCCTGCTTGGTTGTTTTGGAGTTTTGGACCCTAACATCAGGTGTCATAATGGCACGTGGAGGCAGGGGCAGGTGGCTCTCTCTCTTTCTCTGTGAGTTCCATGCCAGCCTGGTCTACACAGTGAGTTTCAGGACACCCAGAGCTACATAGCAAGACCCTGTCTTAAAACAAAGGAAACAACACACACACACACACAAACGGAAAAAAAGAAAAAAGAAAAGAGCTATCTCTCTGAAATCAAGCATGATACCTCACAGCACTGTAATTCCAGCAATTGAGAGGTAAAGGACAGAGGATGAGGAGTTCAAGGTCATCCTCAGGTACACACAAGTTGAAACCTGGACTACATAAGGACCCCCTTAAACATGCATACACACACACAAGAGTGTTGGAGTTTGAGATAAACTTGAAAATAGCAAGGGGTAAAAAAACATACAAATACATAAAGAGGCTACGATGCTTTCTGAGTTGTTGTACGGACTACTAAACTACACGTTGGCCTTTACACAGACAGAAGAGGGACATACTTCCTGACATCTACAGTGCACACCTCTCGGCAGCTCTCTGCACCAACCCAAACCTGATCGAGCTCGCCTTGCACCGCAATGCCTTGGGTAGCCGGGGTGTGCAGCTGCTCTGTCAAGGCCTCAGACACGCCAACTGCAAGCTTCAGAACCTGAGGTGAGCCCCATCTGCAATATGAGTGTCTCATGGTCCCCACCACCCTCTCCCACGAGGCTCGAGGCTCATCCAAGGAGGACATGCGGGTGCCGTAGGTCTGCCATGCCTCCTGTGGCAGTGCCCAGCGGGGCAGCCTCTTTCACTTTAAGGTCAACACTTTGTTTTGGTTTTTCGAGGAAGGGTTTCTTTGTGTGGCCTTGGCTGTGCTAGACTCACTTTGTGGACCAGGCTGGCCTGGAACTCACAGCCATCCCCCTGCCTCTGCCTCCCTGAGTGCTGGGATCACAGGCGTGTGCCACCGCGCCCGGCTTCCTCTGGAGAGACCAAACTTTGGGTTGTCAGCTTGCACAGGGAACACTTTCACATACCGAGCCATCGCCAGCTCAGCATTTTTTTTTTTTTTTTAAGTAACAACAAAACCAAAACCAAACCAAAACAGTTTCACTATATAGCCCTGGCTACTCTGGAACTTTTTATATAAACCAGGCTGTATTACTGGGATTAAAGATGTAACATTATGCTGGGCTTATAGCCTTTTAAAAAAAATTGTATTTGTTTTCTCAAGACAGGGTTTCTCTGTGTAGCCCTGGCTGTCCTGGACTCCCTTTGTAGACCAGGCTGGCTTCAAACTCCCAGAAATGCACTTGCCTCTGCCTCCCAGAATGTTGGGACCACAGGCATGCACCACTGCACCAGACTTAAAAAAACAGCATATTTAGTTAGTTAGTTAGTTAGTTAGTTATGTGTATGTTTGCGTATGAGGATGGAACTAGAGTTCCAGGCACTTGTGAGCTGTCTGAAATGGGTACTGGGAAACTTGGGTTGCCTGCAAGAACAATCAATATATGCTCGTAACTGCTGAGCCTTCTCTCAAGCCCTATAGCTTTATATTTTGAAGCAAGCTCTCAAACTGAACTTGAAGCTAATCCACTTGCCCCTGCCTCCTGTGAGCTAGGCATAAGATCTAGCACGTTTTTCTGTGGTGCTGGGAATAGAACCCCAGGTCTTCACTTTCCCTACTGAACCCCATTACATTCTTATGATTCAGAAAGCCCCACACTATACCACCACCACCCAAGCCTTAGTAGCTATCATCTCCTTTATCTTTCTTTGTCCTGCGGAAACCCAGGACTACAAATGTGCAACTCAGGTGCTCTGCCCCTGAGCTGAGGACTTTTTAAAATTTTTTTATCTCAAATTAAAAAAAGGGGGGGGGGGAGCTGGACAGTGGTGGCACACACCTTTAATCCCAGCACTCAGGAGGCAGAGGCAGGAGGATCTCTAAGTTTGAATCTAACCTGGTCTACAAATGAGTTCCAGAACAGGGATACACAGCAGAACCCAGCAACAAGCCAGGTGGTGGTGATGCATGCCTTTAATCCCAGCATTTGGGATGCAGAGCTAGACAGAGGAGGAGGCGGAGGAAGAGCATTTCAGCAGGGCTTTATGATGCATGACTTTAATTCCATCACTCCAGAGGCAGAGGAGGCAAGAGAATTACTGAGTTTGAGGCCAGCCTCATATACAGAGAGAACTCCAGGAAAGCCATGCTACACCTTGTCTCAGAAAAGAAAGAGAGGGAGAGAAAGGCCAACAAAAAATAATAATAATAAATAAATAAAAGGGGTTAGGGAGAGGCGCATGTAACCTTAAAAAGAGAGAAAAATGTGAGGCAGAGATTTCCAGAACAGCTACCCAGTAAGTAACTTTCTTCTGTTTTCCTTCCCATCTAAGGCTGAAGAAGTGTCAGATCTCCAGATCAGCTTGCCAGGATCTTGCAGTGGCTCTCATTGCCAACAGGAATTTAATCAGGCTGGACCTCAGTGGCAACAGCATTGGGGTGCTAGGTCTGAAGCTGCTCTGTGAGGGGCTGCGGCACCCCAGGTGTAGGCTGCAGATGATCCAGTGAGTGTGCTGTAGGCATGAGGGTTCTTCCCCTTCTGCAACTCTTCCTCCTCATCCTTTTGCTCTTCTTCCTCCTCTTTAAATGCTATTTGTATATATTAATTGTATATATTACTAAAATTCAGTGTCCCATCCCCCACCCTACCTCTGCTCTTTCTCTCTCAATTTATTAAGACAGAGTCTCATGTAGTCCAGGCTGGCCTTGAACTCCTCATCCTCTTACCTATATATATGCTAATACTGTGCCTCCACACCTAGCCTTCAGTGTGGCATTTCAGTATGCCACATGCACAGATCAAACCCATCCAACCTTTTCTTAGTATCCTTAAAAGATTCATTTTTTAAAAAAAGGTAGATAGATTTTTTTGTTTGTTTGTTTTTGTTTGTCGTCGGTTTTGGCCTTTAGAGACAGGGTCTCACTGTGTAGCACTTGTTGACTGGAACTTGTGTAGAGTAGGCTGGCCTCAAACTCACAGAGGTCTGTGTGCCTCTACCTCCCCAGTGCTGTGATTAAAGGGGTATATGATTACACCCAGCCCCAATAGAATCTTAAAGCCAAGTATGATGGCTCACATTTTTAATCCCTGAAATTGGAAGGCAGAGGCAGGCGCATCTCTGAGTTCCAGTTCAGCCTGCTCTAGTTAGAGAGACCCTGTCTCAATAAACAAAATAAACCAGCCAACCCAACCCAGCCAATTACATAGGAAAGAGAAAAAACTACATAGGTTCATGCTGATGACTAAACAGGACATGATAACCTCTTCACTGTCTCCCTCCCAGGCTGAGGAAATGTCAGTTAGAGGCTGCAGCCGGCGGAGAGATGGCATCTGTTCTCAGCAACAATTCACATCTGGTAGAGCTGGACCTGACAGGAAATCCTCTCGAGGATCTGGGACTGAAGCTGTTATGTCAAGGGCTGAGGCACCCAGTCTGTAGGCTGCGGACTTTGTGGTGAGTTCTTCAGGGGCTGATTCCGAGGGCAGGTCTGTGTGGGTACAATCAGCTGGTGGCACATCTCATCCCAGCACTCAGGAAGCTGAGGCAGGGGTGTTTTCAGATTCTTGGCATCTTACTCAAGCATGAAATAAAAGGGAACTGGAAAGATGGCTTGGCAGTTAAGAGCACTTGTTGCTTTTACAGAAGGATCTTGGTTCAGACCCCAGCACCCACAAAGCAGTCACTTCTGTAAAAGGCAGTCCCAGGGAATATTTGAACCTGCGTCCTCTGGAAGAGTAGGCTGTGCTTTTAACTGCTGAACCATCTCTCTAGCCCCATAAAATAATAATTAAAAAAAAAAAATTCCAGAACATGGCTCAACAGGTAAGGGGACGTGCCATCATGGCTGATGACCTAAATTCATTTCCCTGAACTACAGCTGAGGAAGGAGAAACCTGATCTCCACAAACATACCCCCGAAGTGCTGGCATCAAAGGCATGAGACACATGCCAGTCTACTTTGTTTTAGCCAGTAAAAGTCTTACTCAAAATATGTGTAGGATCTGGTGGCTAAGGGTAAAGGTGTCTCCACCAAGCCTGTCAACCCGAGTCTAGTGCCTGGAGGCCACACTGTGGAAGGAGAGAAATGATTCTCTGCCCACAAGGGCCTCCTGCATCGACTGGCCATCAAAAAAAATAATAATAATAACAATAATAATAATGCCTACAGGGGCCTGGAGACATGGCTCAGTGGTCAAGAGCACTTGTTGCTGGGACGAGTACATATGTATACCCATAAAATATTTAAAGATGTATTTATTATATATACAGTATTCTGTCTCCATGTGTGCCTGCACACCAGAAGAGAAAAATCAGACCTCATCATAGATGGCTGTGAGCCGCCATGTGGTTGCTGGGAAGTGAGCTCAGGATCTTTGGAAGAGCAGCAGGTGCTCTTAACCTCTGAGCCGTCTCCCCCACTCCCACAGAATGTTCTTGAGACAGGGTCTCAGTACGTATCTCTGATGAACCTGAAATTCGACACATAGACCAGGCTGGCCTTAATCTTATAGAGGCTCCACCTGCCTCTGATTTCTAAGTGCTGGGATTAAAGGTGTGCTCACTACTACATTTGACATCACAAAATAATTTTTTAAAATATTTATTTATTATTTATACAACGTTCTGCCTGCACACCAGATCTTACTATAGATGGTTATGAGCCACCATGTGGTTGTTAGGAATTGAACTCAGGACCTTTGGAAGAACTGAGAGTGTTCTTAACCTCTGAGCCATCTCTCCAACCCCGACAAAATAAATTTAAGTGTAACTTTAGTGTAATTTTTTTAAAAGTATAACCCAATAATGTAATATATTTGCCATCTGGAACAACTTTTTGTTGATTTTGTGTTTTCCTTTGTGTGTGTGTGTGTATGTGTCTGTGTGTGTGTCTGTGTGTCTGTGTGTCTGTGTCTGCATGTGTGTGGTATTGGGAACTGAACTAAGGACCAATCAAGTGCCCTACTACTTAGCTGCACCCCTAGCTTCTGTTTTTTTTTTTTTTTTAAGAGAGAGAGCCTCACTATATACCGAGGCTAGTCTCAAGTAGAGCATCCTCCTGCCTCTATTTACCAAATGCCAGTGGGTGTCACAGGTATGTGGCACGCAGCTTGCTGAGAGCAATAGACTCCAAAGATGGGGCAGAGGGTAAATTCAGCACCCCAGGAAACTCTCCCATCATGCTTACCGGGCGGGATTCTGTGCAGGCTGAAGATCTGCCACCTTGGCCCAGCTTCCTGTGAGGACCTGGCCTCGACCCTCAGCATGAACCAGAGCCTGACGGAGCTGGACCTGGGTCTGAATGACCTTGGAGATTCTGGGGTGCTTCTGCTGTGTCAGGGCCTCAGGCATCCAGACTGCAAACTCCAGACCCTCCGGTGAGTGGCATTCCTGTGGACTCTTCTCTGTTGGAGCCCACGGTTCCTCCCGTTTCCTCACCAGCTCTAGCTACATATCTTTCAAGAATTCTTGCCACAGGGCCTTTACACAAAAACTGACATTCCCTGAAACTGCCCTCTGCCCACTTGATTTCCAGGGAAGATAGGCTAATCCTTCAGGTCTCAGAACAAATACCACTGGCTGAAGCCTACCCTCTGTTCTGATTTGCTTTCCCTTCCTGTGATAAACATCATGACCAAAAATGACTTTGGAAGGCAAGGGTTTATTTTGGCTTATGTCTTTGGCTTGTACAGGTTATAATTAGCTCATCACTGAGGGAAGCCAAGGCAGGAGCTTGAAGCACAACAAACAAACAAAAGAACAAAAACATGGAAGAATGCTGCTTACTGGCTTGTTCCCTCTGGCTTGGTTTGCTAGCTGGATTCTTTTTTGTTTTTCCTGGTTTTTTGAGAGCAGGTTTCCCTCTATAGCCCTGGAACTTGCTCTGTAGACCATGGTGGCTTCAAACTTCAAACTCTAGGGATATACTGTCTTCGGTGGGCTCCTGAATCAATTAACCATCAAGAAAAGGCCTTCAGTAGCTGGAGAGAAGAGCACTTGTTGCCCTTATATGTAGTCACCTGCAACTACCAATAGTAACCACCTGCACAAGGGGCTGGGAATTAAAAGAGACAGAGAACACGAAGAAGTGACGCCAAGACAGTATTCCGATCAAGGCGCCATTTTTATTACAGAGTAAGCCACTTATATAGGTTTCCAAGTAAACATATCCAAGCAAAACAGGAAAATTAATCAAGCAAAACAGGAGGTGTAACTGAGCAAAACAGGAGGTGTAACTACACAAACAGGAGGTGTCTGCTGAAAACAACAAGAATAGCAAGCCAGCATGACTTGCACACAGGTGACCATCTCAGGTCTAATGGAATGGCTATCTCACTTACAGAGGACTAGGTTTCACTTCTCAGCACCCACATTTTGGCTCATAACCCACCATCCATAACTGACTCCAGTTCCAGGGATCTGACATCCTCTTCTAACCTCTGTGGGTACCAGGCATACACAAGGTGCATATACATGTAGGCAAAATGTTCATACACACTAAAGGAAAAATAAACATTTTTAAGGATTTGTTTATTATTTATATAGTATTCTTCCTGCACTACACCTGCACTCCAGAAGAGGGCACCAGATCTCATTATAGACAGTTGTAAGCCACCATGTGGTTGCTGGAAATTGAATCCTGGACTTTTGGAAGAACAGCCAGTGCTCTTAACCTCTGAGACAACTCTCCAGCCCAAAATGGTATGTTCTGCCAGGTGTGATGATGCACACGTATAGTCCCAGCACTCTGGGAGGCAGAGGCAAGCAGATCTCTGTAAGTTCAAGGCTAGCCTGGTCTACACAGTGAGTGCCAGGACAGCCAAAGCTACACAGAGAAATCCTGTCTGGAAAGACAAACAAACAAATAAACAAAAAAAGGGCATATTCTTAGCCAAGAGTGGTGGTGCACTCCTTTAAGCCTAACACTTGGGAGGCAGAGGCAGGAGGATGTCTTTGAGTTCCAGGCCAGCCTGGTATATATAGTAAGTTTCTGAATAACCAGGTCTACATAGTGAGACCCTGTCTATAAACTGATTAATCAATCAATCAAATAAATAAATCACCCTAGTCTACACAGGACTACATGACTCAGTGGGAAAAGGTGCTTTGCTGGCAGGCCTAATGCTCTGAGTTCAGCTAAGACAAGAACCAACTCCCACAGGCTGGGACCTCCTCGTGGGCATTGTGGCAAGCAGCACATGCACATATGTGGGCAAGCACACACAAATAAATGAAACGAGTAAAATTAGGGGCTGGAGATTAGGCTCAGTGAGTAAAAGCATTGGCTGCTCTTCCCAGCTCCCACATGGCAGCTCACAGGGGGACCTGACACCTTCACACAAACATGCATGCAGGCAAAATACATGAAATAACATGAAAGTACATCTTCAGAAATGCTAACCCTGAGGCCAGCCTGGCCTACACAGTGAGTGCATGATGGGCTACACAAAGGAACCCTGTCTCAGAAAATAAACAAAGAGAAAAACAAAATCATCTAACTTTTTTAAACAAGCAAGGTTGCACTCTTAGGCATATATCCAAAAGATGCTCAAGTACACAACAAGGACATTTGCTCAACCATGTTCGTGGCTGCTTTATTTGTAATAGCCAGAACCTGGAAACAACCCAGATGTCCCTCAGGTGAGGAATGGATACAGAAATTG
>CM053758.1:29955899-29999643 GCA_028658305.1 Pachyuromys duprasi
TCCCAAGAGAACTAACAAGACTTTATTGACATTTGCCTCTAGAAGGTGGGGAGATGGCTCAGTGATTAAGAACACTGGTTTCTCTTCCATGGAACCTTGGTTGATGTGGCAGCTCACAATTCCAGGTCCAGGGAATGAGGCTTTCATCTGGGTTCCATAGGCAGTTAGGCGACAGGATAAATCCAGGGTTGGTATCTAAAGAATCTAGACCTGCATTTTGTCTGTCCTGCCTGGGTCCTATGCCGGCCACACATGCAGCTAGAACGGGGCCATTTTGACCATCTTAGACTATTGTCTGAGACAAAGAAGTACCAGGGAAGACGTAATAGGGTATTGGCTTACCATATGAAAGCTAGTCCATCACTGGTGCAAGGTGTGGTGCTTAAGAGAAATGGCTACATCTGATCCACAGAACTTGGTCATGGCAAATCCTACCACCAACTGAAGACTATGCACACATGGGATCTATTAGGATCACCTAGAGACCAATGACCTATAAACCGGGTGTGCCAAGCCACGCCTACAGTTCCCATGGTAGCATAAACTTCCATTTAAGTCCAACTAATACATGCACGATAAATTCAGGTATAGGCTAAATGGATCTGTGAATTGATCTCCCAGGAGACACCCAAATGGAGTAGCACTTTCTACTCATAATCCAGAAGCGTGCTCCCACATTTGAGTCTCACCAAAAGGAGCAGTTCCCAGGTTGACAGGAGTTCCAGGATGCCTTCACCACACAGCAACACACAAAATGGAAGCACTTTCCCACTTAAAAGCTTGGAGAGGGCCTCCATTTTGAGCATGGCTATGTGGAACTTCAAGAACAAAAGTAGCTTCCGCACCTCAAGGATGCTCCATGTTGTCAAGGCCATACATACCCACAGACAACACCCAAATGATGCAACACTTTCCGCTTTCAGACATCAGAAGAGTACTCCTACATTTGAGTGCCTCCAAGTGGGCAGCCATACACATTTCCAACCGCACCTTCTCAATCGGTAACACTCAAGACCTGGCGGCACTTCTTTCAAGAAACAAAGTGTCCCCACAGTTTGAGTACCACAGGTTGAGGTAAATTAACTTTTCGGGAAAATTTGTAATTTAGCTAAGCAAGCAGGGGTTGGAGGCAAGCCTAACCCACATACAGGCCAGTCCAAAAAAAAAAAAATCCCTGGAGTTCCTTGTAGAAGACCTGAAAGAGAGCAGTGAAGATTGTGTTCAGGCATGAGTGTTCATGTTTAATCCCAGAGTAAAGAGATTAGCGCCTGGAAAACCCTGAAATTAAAAAGGGACGGTGCACATACCTGTATTATAATTCTAGCACCGGAGGCAGAGAGCCAAGCAGATCCAGGTTCCTGAGGACAGCCTGTCCAAGGATAGAGAAACCCTGTCTCCAAAAAACAGAAAACCGAACTCGGGGGCTGGGTGGTGGTGGAGGCATGCAAACTCCAATTGAGGCTATATAAACACCCGGTCTTGCTCTCAGGGAGGCAAAGGCCAGGACAGCCAAGGTTAGATAGAACACAAGATAAAAAAAAAATTGCATGGCTATATACAGGCTGCTTTGCATGCAATTTAAGGTATGAACTGTAGGGGGGGTAGGCCTTACCTGATTGCCTGGAGCATGTGCTTGGCTCCTGGAGCCCAGGAGGGAATCCTTCATACCCCCTCAAACTTGAGTCCTGGGACTAGAACGGAGAGTGGAGCTGGACATTGGTGATGCCACTTTTAAGCCCAAAAACCCTCACCCCCAAGGCCTCTATGAATGAGACCATTACCACCAGGTCTCATTCATATACCAGGGCATGTCAAACCAAAAGGCAGTTAAGACCTAGTGGCAGAGCCCCCACACCCACCCTCCCCTGGAAAGGAATGCACCTCTGGCCCACAGGCAGGTAAGGAAGTCCAGGTTGTAGCCCAGATGCTGGGTACATACAGAGACAGACAAAGTGGAGGCTCCCTCCTGCTGAGTCCCAGAGAGGGCCAACACTTTGATCATCCCTGTGTGTTCCAACCCCAACCTGAGCTCAGCCACCTCCTGTGCCAGATCCAGGTTCACGAAACTGATGCCCACCTGTGTGACACCCACTTGCCCAAAAGCAATCCCAACTAGGTTATTAGAACTTAGTTTTGCAGTCAACTGTTGAATTTTCTCAACTGGCAACACTCAAAACCTGGCGGCACTTTTCTTCAAAAGACAAAGCAAAAGGGACCCCAGTTTGAGTACCACAGGTTGGAGATCCAAGGGTTTTAGCACCACCTCACACAGACTATTGGGCATCCACACCTTGTTTAAAACCCGAGACCTGTCTGCCATCCCTTTATGGCCGGGGTGACCCTTCCCTTCTGTTTTCATGGAGAACATGCCTTAGTTCCATACCACATGGGCTGGGTCGAGACTTGCCTATGGCAGCACACGGGAAGGCTCTCCTATGGGGGATGGGGGGAGACAAGGCTAGAAAAGGAGAAAAAATTCTGAACCCAAAACAAACTTGTTTACTTCCCACACTACCACCATTTGTTATGTTCCTCTTGTCCCACTTAGAAATCGCAGAAGTCCACTGCTCACTTTTGGCCGCCGGCGGTCAGACGCAATCCGACGCTGTTTCCCCACGCACTGGCACCAAGTGGAAGCACTTTCTAGTTCGGGCTCAGAGAAGGCTTCCACTCCGATGGCCACTGTGTTGGGTAGTCAATAGTAGCCTAGACATTCAGTTACTGGCCAGTGTGCGAAGGTGGGCCTACCCCTAATGTTCAACTCCTTGCCCTCAATTCCAACTCCGAATACTCGGCTAACAACCCAAACACGTGGTACCAGGGACCAGTGGCCCAAGCCGATAGTCGCTTTCTCAACCTGCGGAGCTCAAAGTCTGGCGGCACTTTCTTTTAAAGAACAAAGTGCCCCCACAGTTTGAGTACCTCAGGTTGAGATGGCCCAGAAGCCGCCGCAAACCAGAAACTATGATCCATGACTCCAATCCGCAGAAACCTATACGTATGAAAATCGGGATGTGGTTAGTATCCAGGTCCAAATTTTACGTGCAAAAAAAAAAAAATTTAAGGCCTTAATTTTAAGGCCGTCTGTTGAAATTTCAGCACCTGCAACAGTCATTCAACATTCAGCATTTAATTTAGAGACTAAGCTTGGGACCCTCCTTCAAACGACTTCCCAGCCCTGGTCCGTGGACTACAGAAGTCCTATTATCTCTCAAGAGGGTAGCCCAAAGTCTCTACCTCTAGACTGTACAAACCGACCTCCACCTGCCTGTGTCTACCTCCTCCACGCTGGCACTAAACCTGCAGTAGACCCAACTGAGATGGGGCCTGAAGGTGAGTGCCTTAGTTAATCCTCAAATTTGAGAAAATTAGACAAAAGCCGGGCGCGGTGTTGTGCGCCTCTAATCCCGGCGCTCAGGAAGGCAGAGGCAGGCGGGTCGCTTCGCCGCAAATAAGACCTGAGTCCAGGACAGCCAAGGCTACAGAAAAACCCTGTCTCAAACACTAAAAAAAAAAAAAAAAAAAAAAAAAAAAAAATGCAGAAAACAAAAAATGCAGACAAAGCGGCCCTTAGTGGCTTTCCGAGGCAGAAACGTGCTGAGTTAAAATAAAAGCCCAACCTAGCCACATATCCACCTTCAAAATACGAAGATATTTGGACAGAAATGGGAACACAAACACATATACCTTTCCTTCAGAGAAGCAGATGGTCCAGAAACCGGTAGCAGGCAGCCCTCACAGGATCCTGGTGTGGACTAGAAGCAGCTGTAGAACCCTAGGCGCCTGGTTTTTAAATAGTCCGAGGGCTCATTGGCCCCCTGGACAGGGAGGCTCTGACACCCCTCCCCCACGCAGGGCGCATCCTTACTCAACCCACCCAGCTTCCTCCGAGCGGAGTTTCCCCGGGGCTGATTGACCTTCACCGCTGTTTTTCTCCCCCCTTCTAGCAGAGGAAATAGATTTTATTTGTTTGTTTGTGTTTAAACAACGAGCGGCTGAGTAAGGCCCTTTAATTGTGGAATTTGTGAGGCGGAGGCTTTCGGATCTTTGTTCAAGGCCAACCTGGTCTAAAATAGTTCCAAGACTAGCCATGGCTACATAATAAAATAAAGGAATTAATATCACTACCTAGGAGGCTCAATTTTCATTTTGTGTTGATTTTTTTTTTTAGTTTCAAAATCCTTTCTCCTTATTTTCCTCCTCCCTCCTTTTCTCTTTCAAGTGTGTGTGTGTGTCTGTGTAGGCCTGATTTGCTAAACTGAATATAGGGGTCAGAGAACAACTTGATGCAGTTGGTTTTCTCCTACCTTTAAATATTTCCATGGATTGAAATCAGGCCTCCAGATAAAGCTACTGAGCCATGTTACAGCCTACAGCCTTGAGTTTTAAGGTTTCTTTTTTCTTTTCTGTTCTTTCTTTCTTTCTTTTTTTTTTTTTTTTTTTTTTTTTTAGCCCTGGCTGTTCTGGACTCACTTTTTAGAACAGGCTGACTTCAAACTCACAGCGATCCGCCTGCCTCTGTTTACCTGAGTGTTGGGATTACAGGCTTATGTCACCGTATCTGGTTTGGTTTGGTTTGGTTTTTGATTTTCCAACTCACTGCATCTGCCTACATCTGCTGGCTTCCCAGAGTGCTGGGATTAAAGGCATGCTCCACATGCCCAGCACATTTTAGGGTTTCATGGGACACGGTCTCAGGTACCCAAGCTGGCCATAAATTCATTAAACAGCCAAAGATGACTTAGAGCTCCTAAGTCTGTCTCAGTCTCCCGTGGGCTAGGATAACAGCACATACCACTGTGGCCACTTCAGACGTTAATTCCAGTCTTATTTAAATAGACTTTAGATGTATTTCTTACTGAACACTTAAACCTCATCAGCATTTTGCTGGGCTTGGGGAAGCAAATAAAAATACAGATTTGTTGGGGTATAATGGCACATGCTTTTAATCCTGGCGCTGGGGAGACAGGCAGTCATGGCTGCAAGAGACTCAAGACCTAGGATATGGATTTTATAGTCTACACAGTGGATTCCTTATTTTTTCTTTCCTTACATTGAGATTGGGTCTTTGTAGGCTACGTTGGGCTAGGCTAGCCTTGGATTCTCTATGTAGCTGAGGATAACCCTGTATTGTCCTTTCCCAGTCTGGTCTTGGCCACCGTGCCTTGTCTATGCTGTGCTAAATCTGACCAAGCAAAGCATTCCGCCAACTTAGATTTATCTGAGAATTTATTTTAGTTAATTATTTTTTTAATTTTTTTTTTTTGACAGTTTCTCTGTGTAGCCCAGTCTGGCCTTGAACTCAGAGATCTGCCTCTGCCTCTGGAGTATTAGGATTGAAGGATTAAAGGCATGTACCACCACCCAGCGCAGATGACCTTTGGCTTTATTTTATTTATTTATTTTTTATGGCAGGATCTTGCTGTGTAGCGTTGGCTGGCCTGGAACTCACTACGTAGACAAGACTGGCCCCCAAATCACAGAGATTCACCTACCTCTACCTCTCAGAATAAAGGCTTGTACCACCAGGCTGGCCTGGCAGGCTGAGCATTTTAAATGTATGTTGGGGGGCGGGGGTGTATCAATAAGGTGTAATGGGAGCATAGAGGTGTCAGAGGTTAGCTTGTGGCAGTGGGTTCTATTCCACTATGTGGGGCCGAGGGATTGGACCCAGGCCTTCAGATTTGGCAGCAAGAATCTTTACACATTAAGATAGTGCATAGGAGCCCTGTGGTAGTGATGATGCAAGCCTGTAATCCCAGCCCTCAGGAGGCAGAGCACAGATATCTACAGAGCAACTCTAGGACAGCCTGGGTTGCACATAGAAACACTGTCTCAAAAAACAAAAACAAACAAGAAACCTCAGGGGTTCCACAAGGAACATTTTGTAAGTCTCTAGGATGAAAGTGTAGCTGCGTCTCTGAAGTCGTTCATAAGATCTCCTTTAGGTTTACCTTTGTCACTCAGGCCTAGCAGGGAACTCAGAAGTGGGTAAAGGTGGAGCGCTGGCTCCTCTCACAGCATCATCCATCATCGTTGTCAGCGGC
Organism: Pachyuromys duprasi; assembly: GCA_028658305.1. NCBI lineage: Eukaryota > Metazoa > Chordata > Mammalia > Rodentia > Muridae > Pachyuromys > Pachyuromys duprasi. The sequence goes on from CM053758.1 coordinate 29,961,947, forward strand.
CTTTCTACCATGAAACAAATGTTTGTCACTAAGGACCTCTTGAGGAATTGAGTTAGTAGCAAGCCCAGCATTTGGCTAAGAAGACTGAATCCAACTAACGTCTCTTTGAGGTTAAGGATGTGGCTTGGATTGAAAAAGTATTTATTTCTCTAGCATGCACTAAACCCTGGGTTTGCTCCCCAACACCACACACACAGAGTGTGGTAGCCTTTGCTATCTCAGCACTTAGGAGGTACAGGCTGGAGAACCAGAAAAATCAGTGTCAAGGTTGTCTCTATGTTGACTTTTAAGACAGCCTGAGATATATGAAAATTAGCAAAAATGTTGCTTTTGCCTGCTGTGCTGTTACCGCTGTGTTCTATTGCTTTCATCTTATACTGAGCTTGATATTGAGAAGAACTCATAATGCAGGTAAAAAGTAAAGCACCAGGCCAGGCTTTGGGTACCTGCGCCCCAGTTCTCCCCCTGGCTCAAGTCCCAAGATGCATTTCATTCTCCCCCAGCCAGTGGGACTGCCAACCTGCAGACTAGGTAGACTTCTGTCTTTATCTGGAGTCTCAGTAGCCCTGAGGTTTGCAGAATGATCACAGCCACAGAGCTCAGCTGACTGTCTTCAAACTCATGCAGTGACAGCTACCCCATAATCGCAGGCTGAGGTGGCTGCCCTCCAACTTGACTAGTGCAGAATATCGCCTCTCTTAACGTTGCCCCTCTCTGGCCTCAAGGCCACCTGCTCCCCTGCAATTTCCCAGCATCCTGCTGTTTTCTTCTTTATCATACACTACTTTGATGAAGTGACTGTATTTATTTTCTGTTCCTATGTGGTTTGGGGGTGAGAATGGGTTGTTTTTATATATATGTGTGTCTTGAGACAGAGTTTGTCTATTTAGGCCAGCTTGGATTCAAATTCAGAGGTCGGCATGCCTCTCTGCCTATAAAGTGCTGAGATAAAAGGTACACCATGCCTGTCTGCCTTATTTATATCTTTTTTTAGACAGGGTTGCTCTAACTAGCCTGGGATGTCTTTTTGTTTGTTTGCTTGCTTGCTTGTTTTCTAGACAGAGTTTCTCTGTGTAGCTTTGGCTGTCCTGGACTTAGTTTGTAGTCCAAGCTGGCCTTGAACTCAGCAACCTGCCTTCCTGAGTGCTGCGATCACAGGCGCTTGCCACTATGCCCAGCTCTGGGACCCATTATGAATACTCCAGTTCCCAGGTATCTACCTCTTCATTTAATTTAATTTAATTTAATTTAATTTAATTTAATTTGGTTTAGGAGTGTGCACATGCCAGGATGCTCTGGTGGAGGCCAAAGGACACCTTGTCTAACGAAATTTCTCCTCTCTTGTGGTCCTGGGGATGAAACCCAGACCTCCAGGCTCCTGGGCTGGTGACTTTACCCACTGAGTCATCTCACTTGATCTTCCGCCACTACCTCCTGTTTCTTTTTTCCTTGACGGAATTATGAGAGAAGGCATTGGAACTTTCACAGAACTAAGAGATGAGATCTGACAGCTTGTGAGGTAAGGACCCAAGAAAAAAAGAACCGTTTTACCTCTCTGGCCAACTGAAGGATTGTCATCTGGCTGTCACAGTAATGGGCGGTCAGGCCTCCCTGCCTTCTCCACCACCCAGCCCTTGTCTTTGTCTGCTGAGACTGGTCAGAACAATAAGAATACTTCCTTCTCCCAACAGTGCTTGAAATCCTTTTATGCACAAAAGTAATTGCTGTAATCCCAGAGGCCTGTCAATCAAATGTTGATCCACACATGGCTGGAGGATCATCTTTAAGTTGTTAAATGATAATTTACCATTTTATCCATATTTTCCGTGGAAGGTGCTATATGGAAAAGTAGAGGAAAAAATGGTGTTTTTTGGTGGTGGCAGACCTGGCCCAGTGTGCTTGGCTCAGCATCAGAAAATAAGGTTATTCCCAAGCTAAACTACATGCATCTAAAGCAGGTGCACATTCACCTTCCATCCAGTCCTCTAGAGGCTCATTATGTAGCCAAGGTTGGTCTGAACTTCACTATGTAGACCCATGTTGGTCTTGAGCTCATGGCAAAGATTTCTGTCTCAGCCTGCTGAGATTACAAGTATGAGCTACTGCACCCATCTTAATTTTCTTTAAATGTAGACCCTGAAACCATGCTGTGGTCTCGCATGACTTCAATCTCATCACTTGGGAAACAGAGGCAGGTGATGTTTTAGGCTAGCCTGGTCTCCAGAATGAATTCCAGGACAGCCAAGGTTACACTGAGAAACCCTGTCTTGAAAGACAAAACAAGCAAACAAACAAACAAACAAAATGGTATACAAAAATGTAGACCCTGCTATGGGATACCTCTGTCAGGTGGTCATTTTATTTACCCCTGACCTCCCATCCCCACCCCTGCAAACAGGACCCCGGGGCCTTGCACGTGCTGTGTGAGCATCTAAGTGCTGATGGTACATCTTCACCTCTAATTTTCAGAACTTGGTATTTAGTTTTAACTACAGCTGAAATTCGCTCACAGTAAAAATTAATTGGCTGATGAGCAGTTAAAACAAAACAAAACAGTAGCCTGGTGTAGCATCCTACATCCGTTGTCCCAGCACTCAGGGAAACTCAGGCAGGAGGCTTGCTTTAAACTGGAAGCCAGCCTGAGCTTCAGAGTAAGTTGTAGTCCAGCCTAGGCTAGAGTGAGACCCTGTCTCAAAAGCAAAAATTAAATGAGTAAAGAAAATAATAAAGGAGGCTGGAGAAATGGCTCAGTGGTTAAGAGCCCTGTCTGCTCTTCCAAGGGACCCAGGTTCAACTCCCAGCACCCACATGGCAGCTCACAACTGTCCATAAGCAGTTCCAGGTGGTAGGTGCTCTGACACCCTCACACCAATGCACATAAAATTAAATAAGTTATATTTTTAAAAAATCAAAACATTAAAAAAAAGAAGAAGAAGAAAATAATAAAACTAACCTGGAGCTGGGCCAGTGGCACACACCTGTAATCCCAGCACTGGGGAAAGCAGAGGCAGGCACATCTCTGTGAGTTCGAGACCAGCCTGGTCTTCAAAGTGAGTCCAGGAAACCCTGGATCTTGAAAAAACAAACAAACAAAAACAAACAAAACAAGCAACAACAAAATAAACTAATCTGGCTATAGCTGGATGGCAGTGTGCTTAGTGTGACTGAAGCCCCGGCTTTAATCCCCGGTCTTGAAAAACCAAAAATAACAACTTTTTTTTTTCCCTTGTAAGTTTTATTTTATTTTTGAAGCTTGAAATTCTAATTTCTGTGCAGTTGCTGGGAGCAGTGGAAACACCCATTCATCTTTCTTTTGTCTAAGGCTGTTTTTCTACTCGAATCCCGGAACTGAGTCCCTGTGATGTGTACCTTGTGACCGACTAAACTATCCACTAGCCAATCCTTTACTGAAAACGTGTCCTGTGAAAGCCAGCGTGGGCAGTGTGAGAGTGTGTGAGTGTGTGTATTTCTTTGGGATTGAACCCTGGGAGGCTCTCACATGCCAGATAAGTCCCAGCCCACACTGCAAGCTTCTTACAGGGCTCATGTTTTCAAGCCTCGTGCTAAATATAATATTCTGTTATGACACTGAGGCTCGTTATTGAGAACTGATCCTGATGGTCCTTAAAGCTTCACAAGGGAAGTCTGGAGGTGTAGCACAGTTGATGGAGCACCGGGTGGCTGACCCAGAATTCCCTCTAGGCTGGAGGAATGAAAGACGGGAGGGAGGGCAGGAAGAATATTGGAATTATTTGGAAGGTGGAAACTGAAGAACCTGGAGTTCAAGAACATCCTTTGTTGCAAGTCTGTTGTGAGCCAGACTATGTTATGATAAGACCCTGTGTCAAAAACAAAACAAGAACAGGTATTTGAGGTGGTACATGCTTCTGAACACAGTGTCTCTGGGAGGCAGAGGCTTGCAGCATTGCCACAGATTAGAGGCCATCCTGGTCTACATAATGACTTCAAGGCTAGCTCATGATATGAAGTGAGCTTCTGCTTTAAAAAACAAATAAGACAACAAAAAAACAAATAACACACAACAACAAAACCCAGTTTACAAGAAAATAAGAGAGAAAATGGAAATGGTGGAAATTGAAAAAGAACTCATAATGTAGGACAAACTAGTCTTCAACACACACATAGGAGTTATTAATTCCAGCACTTGGGAGGCAGAGGCAGGTGGATCTTTGAGTTTGAAGCCGGCCTGGTCTACAGAGCCGGTCTACAGGACAGTCGGGGCTACCCAAAGAAATGAGGGGAAAAAAAACAAAAACAAAACAAAAAAACCCAAGAAACTTATCCTAGTAGGGGACTGAATTTAACTGGAAGCTGCAAGGTAAGGACTTTAGGCAAAAGAACCAAGCAAGGACTAAGATGGTGGGGGATAGTGTGTGGAAAATTACTAGGAAGTGACACCAAGGTGGCCTGATTCTTGCTTAAACTGACCCAGCAGGATTCTCAAAATGGCCAGGCAGACTTTCCTACAACATTTGAAAGGCCGAGACAGAGTGACTCCAGGAGATCAGATACCTAGGATGGGAGGTAATTCAGCAGATTCTTTGTTAAGACTAAATTGGGTTGGGTCAAAGATTGGAAGGCTGCCAAAGTCTTAGAGGCCAGGCCTGGGGCTTATTTGCTCAAAATACATTATTTAGAAAGATCCTCAAAAAAGGCAGGTGTGGTGGGCACACCTGTAATCCTAGCACGTAGGACTGCCTGGGAGGAAGATCAGGCGTTCAAGGTCATCCTCAGAAAGAGTTGTTGGAGGTTAGCCTGTCTAAAAAATATAAAAAAAACAAAAAAAACAAAAAACCCGGGCATTGGTGCCCAGCATGCAGGAAGGCAGAGGCAGGCTGATCTCTGAGTTCAAGACCAGCCTGGTCTACAAAGTGAGTACTAGGATACCCAGGGAAACATGGAGAAACTCTGTCTCGAAAACAAAAACAAAAATCAACTAACCAACCAACCAAACACTAATCAAACTAGTAGTGTTGGTGTCCACCTTTAATTCCAGTGTTTGGGAAGCAGAAGGCAGCAACCTGGTCTACTTAGTGAGCTCAGGGAAGGCCAAGGCTACATTGTAAGAGCTTGTTTCACAAAATAAAAACAAAATCTGATGTGACAGCACTGCAATTGTCTGCACACCCTCACTCCCAGTTTGGGCTGGAGAAAGGTGAATGTAAACATAGTAGTAATTTTCCTTCTTTCTTTCTTTTCTTTCCTTCCTTCCTTCTTTTTTTGGTTTTTCAGGAGAGAGTTTCTGTGTATAGCTTTGGTTGTCCTGGACTCATTCTGTAGACCAAGCTGGCCTCTGCCTCCTGAGTGCTATGATTAAAGGCATTCACCACCACCACCACCACCGACCCGCCTTTTTTTTTTTTTTTTTCAGACAGGGTTTCTCTGTGTAGCCTTAGCTGTCCTGCACTCACTTTGTAGACCAGGCTGCCTCAAACTCACAGCAATCTGCCTCCCTGAGTACTGGGATTACAGGCCTGTGCCACCATGACAGGTAGCAGTAACTTTCTTTAATATTCATTACCTTAATTATAAAATGGACCCAGGGTACCAAAAAAAAAAAAAAAGACTGAGTTACCACAGTGGCTAGGCCTGGACCTTGATAGCTCAACAAGCTAAGCTTGTCCATCAATAGGCCAATTAAACACATGCCTGTATTAGTGAAACTGGAGAAAGGAGGTACATTCAGGATGACCAGCTTAAGAAGAGGGACAAAGAACAAGGTCCAGTCCAACTTCCCGAGTCCTGACATAAGGCTTGGGTTGAAAAGGAAGACCAGAGATGTAAATAGCTAAGTGGTCAAAGAGTGATCATGGTACATTGACTGGGTTCTAGTATCCCCAGCAAGGTGGTCTAACAGGCTGACAGAGCTGTGTGTAATCTTTTCCTTGGAGACAAGTTCCCTTCTCTGCCTGGCACCAGGCTTCAGCCTTTTCTTTTTTCCAGTGTGAAATTTCTGAGGGATTTTCTGATGATTCCTTGGGTCTTAGGGGCACAAGTCTCTCTTTTTAATATCTTCTCTTCTGCCTGGACAGTTACAAGTGACTCATGCCTATTCCCAGCATTTAGGAGGCTGAGACAGGAGGATTACAACAGTTCAAGGAGGCCACCTTAATCTATATAGTGAGTTTCAAGCCAGCTAGGACTATCCATAGTAAGACTGTTTGAGAACAAAACTGGACCAGGCATGGTGGCGCACATATTTAATCCCAGCGCTCAGGAGGTGAGAGCAGATAGATCTCTGTGTCCAAGGCCAGCCTGGTCTACATAATGCCTTCCACTTCCATGCCAGCCAGGGCTACACAGTTAAGAGTTTGTCTCATTACAAAGAAAGAAAGACAACAAAGAGTTGGGTGGTGAGGTGACACAGACTGAGAACTTATGCTACTATTACAGAGAATCTGAGTTTGCTTTCAAAAACTCACTCTGTAGAGCTCACAACTGCCTGTGAACTCCAGTTCCAGGAGAGCTGATGGCCTCCAGGGGTACCCACTAACTCATACAGACACTTAAAAAAAAAACTTTAAATACCCACAACAACTAGAACAGGGAAAATTCCTTAAATTTGGCCACTGGAAGCAGACTTGCTTTCTAAGAATTCTTATTTCTTTTCAGAAGGTCTCATTCTATGTTAGGATAGCTTGTGACTCTCAGTCCTAGGCTGGTTTCACATTTAAAGCCATGATCCTGCCTAAGTTTCCCAAGTACTGTGATTATGTGATTGTTGGTGTGAACCCCTCCCTATTCCAGGTCTTTATGTCTCTATCTTCCTTTCTTTTGAGTACTGGGGACAGAGCCCAGTGCCTTGACAGGTTAATACCACTCAGTTAGGTTCCCAGTCTTTCTGGGTTTATTTTGTGTGTTTTCTTTCTTTCTTACTTACTTTTTGTTGTTGTTGCTGTTTTTGTTTTTTTGAGACAGGATTTCTCTCTGTAGCCCTGGCTCTTCTGGACTAGATTTATAGACCATACTTGACTTGAACTCACAGAACTTTGCCTGCTTCTGCCTCCACAGTGCTGGGATTAATGACATGTGCCACCACACCCAGGCCCCTGTGTTTTCCTTTTGAGATCCTCTCCTATGGACTCCCTTGACTTGTCTTGTTAAAGGTGGGACATGGCCTAGTCTCCAGTCCGGGCCAAGCTGGTTTTAGTTCCAGCCTAGCAGTTGCTGAATGGCCCAAGATGGAAAGCAGAAATCAAGTTCACCATTGACATTGCCCTCAGCCAGGCAAGGTTGCTTACCCTTTGTACTATCACCATGTAAGAGAGGAGGCAGGGGAATTGTTCAGAGCTTGCCTTGGCCATTCCGAAGGGAAAAGGAACAACATTAGCAGGTTGGTGGACCTGTGAGCTCTACATTGCATGAACACATATGGGTAACCAATTTTCACACACTTTTTTCTTTTTAAGAAAAGGAAAAGAGCTGGGCATGTAATTTCAGAACTCTGTGAGGCAGAGACAGGAGGAGCTCTGTGAGTTCCAGGCCAGCCTGGTCTACAAAATGAGTCCAGGACAGCCAAGGCTACACAGAGAAACCTTGTCTTGGGGGGCAGAGAGAAAAGAAAAGAAAAAAAACTAAAAAAAAAAAAAAGATCTTAATTACACCCCTTAGAGATTCTAGCAGTTTAAAGGAATGAGCTATTCTTAACTGCTCTTTGTCATTAAAAATTTTCCGGAACAGATGGCTTTCAGAGAATTCTTTTCCACTCCCAAATAAATTGCCAGGCCTGAAAACTTCACTTACAATAGACAGATCTGGGAAGCGAAAAGATAAGATAATTTATTTATGGCTGCCACAAGCACCTCCCAGTTTGCAGACTTAAGGAATAGCCTGAAGCCAAGCTGTGTTTCACCAATTTAAAGAAACCTTAAGGAAGCCACAGCCTGCAGCATGTTAAGAAAGGAGTCTCTTATTTTATCCCCACACTAGCAGACCTTTGTGGATAGACTTTTTTTCTTTCTTTCTTTTTTCCTTTTCTTAAAGGCATGGTCTTTGGATGTAGTGCTGTGTGGTCTGGAAGTTGTTATGTGGCCCACTCTGGCCTTGAACTGCAAAGCCTATTGCTTCTGTCTCCAGACTGCTGGGACTGTAGGTGGGAGCCACCATGTCCCAACTCCTTTTGGAGAAGTGCATTCCTCCTTGAAATTACCAGCTCATTAGATAAGCTCCATTGCTTGGAGCACCAGGGCAGTGGCTGCCTTAGAGATCACTCTGGGAGGTTGCCCCACCAAGGGCAGAGCATTGTAATAGTCTTGATCCCAGGGAAGATATTCTAAAGAAACACCTGTGCCCCTCCCTTGGGCTATCAGATTATGAGACAATGGTCCCCAAGGAAATGGAATTTTCTCAGGAATCTCATGCTGGGCGAAGGGGAAAGGCTGAAGCCTGGCGTCAGCCAGAGGAGGTAACTTGTCTCCTTGGAAGAGATTCCACACGGTTCTGTTTACTTGTTAGGTCACCTTGCAGGAGCCAAATCAGTGATGGGGTAGAGACGGTGGATATCACACCTCATCTAATATGGCTACCCTGCCTATTTAGTTGCCTTATTTCAGACTTGTTTGGGGCTGCAGGGCCCAGCATCTGCCCTTAACAGATCCAGCAACAACCTCCTGAGTCACACTAGCTTGGGTGCTGCTTGAGTGGATGGGGACTACCAGGAAGTTGAATTAATTTGACTTCCATATTCCAGATGAAACACCCATTCTGCTAATTCCCATACCAGAACACAGTGAGCACATCTTATTTCTTTCTTTCATTAAAAAAAAACATATTAATATCCTTTTCTTTGTTGAGACAAAGTCTTCTTAATGTAGCTCTGGCTGTTCTGGAACTCACTTTGTAGACCACCAGGCTGGCCTCAAATTCAGCTTCTTCTGCCTGTGCTCCACTATGCTTGGCTATTTATTACCTATTACTTTTCAAAGATTTGTGTTTTTTGAGTGGCTGCATGGTGACCCAGAGTCCAGAAGAGCATATTAGATCCCTTGAAACTGGAGTTACAGATGTTTGGGGCCTGCCAAGAGGGTTCTGGGAACTGAACCCTGGTCCTTGGGAAGAATAGCAAGTGTTTTTTTTTTTTTTTTTCAAGAGAGGGTTTCTCTGTGTAGCCTTAGCTGTCCTGGATCTTTAGCCCCACACTCAGATACCCTCCCTGCTTCTGCCTCCCACGCGCTGGGATTAAAGCCTTGTGCGACTACTGCCCGGCCAGCAAGTGTTCCTAACAGCTGGGCCGTGTCTCCATCTCTTTCGTTGGCTGCTTTGTTTTCCAAGACGAGGTTTCCCTGTGTTACAGAGCCCTGGCCGCCCCGGACTGGGGCTGGCTTTGGGGACCAGGCTCCATCTCCATCTCTGTTTTTTTTTTTTTTATTGCCTGTACACGCAGTATGTATGGATAGGTAAATGTGGGTGCTCCTCAGGGGCCAGAGGGAACAGGGATTCTCTGGAACTGGCGTTACAGGTTGTTGTGAGTAGCTATGTGGTGCTGGGACTTGAAACCACGCCCTTTGCAAGACTATTCGCTGTGCATTGCTGAGGCATGTCTCTAGCCTCTTATACTGTTACTTTATGTGAGAATCCTATATGTAGATAGACACAAAGAGGCATGTCAGGGCAACCCGGGTTTGAATTTACAAATCTTTCCCTAGCCACGTTATACGTGAACCTCTACGGTCCACCAAACACTGCCTTCTGACTGCCAGGTCTGGAACAGACACGGGGTCCATTTCTTGGCTTTGAAAGAGACAGCCTTGTTCTGTTCGCCCCCTAGTGTCTGCATGAAAAATTGCACCTCCTTGTTAATCATGACGTTGGTGAACCAGCTTGTAAGATTTGGTAGTTTAGATTTGGGTTAATTTTTAGGTGTGCACAGGCATTTTCTTTCTTTCTCTCTCTCCCTCCTTCCCTCCCTCCCTTTCGTCCTTTCTTTCTTTTTTTTTTTTTTTTTGGTTTTTATTGAAGTCAGGGTTTTTTTCTGTGTAGCTTTGGCTGTCCTGAACTCGCTTTGCAGACTAGGCTGGCCTCAAGTTCAGAGGTCTACATCGAGAAACCTTGCCTTGGAAATAAATAAATAAATAAATAAATATATATATACACACACACACACATACATACACACACACACATCCTCTGCAACCATACACTAACAAGTTAATCGGGCAGGTTTGTTCTTCAGAGGACTGTTTGACATTGACTACCTGTTTCTGTGACCTGAATGCTTGAGAGGGTATCCTTCACCAGAGAATTTTTTTTTAACTTAATTTTTTCCTTTTCCAAGATAGGGCTTCTCTGTGTAGCCAGCCCTGGCTGTCCTGGAGCTCTGTAAGCCAGCTTAGCCTCTAACTTAAAGAATCACCTGCTGATGCACAGCCTTTAACACAAAAACTTCCCTTATTTTTCTTCTAAGATAGGATTTTACTGTATTGACCTACCTGCCTCTGGCTCCTGGGCTCCAACCCTGGAACTTTTTTGTTGTTTTGTTTTACTTTTGTCAGACAGGATCTCACATAACTCTGCCTGGCTTCAAACCAGCTGTCTAGTGAAGTCTGCCCTCAAATTCCTGATCCTCTTGTTCCACTGCCTGAATACTGGGATTACAGGCATGTGTCACTATGTCACTGTAAGTGTTTTCTTCCTTTCAGAAAAGGCCTTGCTCTGTAGCACAGGCTGGCCCGGCACTCACAGTAACCCTTCTGCCTCAGCGTGTTATGTGCTAGGATAACAGACAGGAGACACCAACCAGTTTTTATGGTTTTGTTTTGAAACAGAGCTTCTCTGTGTAGTCCTAGCTATTCTGAAATTGCTATGCAGAGCAGGATCGTTGAACTCAGACATCTTCCTACCCTTACCTCCCAAATACTACCTTAAAGAGGTGTGTTAGCACTCCCAGCCCCAATTATTAGCTTTTTAGATACAGTCTGTCTCATTATGTGTCTAGAATGACCTCAGGTTTCTTTACTAACTTTTCTCCCTGGACCCTCCAGCACTCTGTCTCCCAAGGGCTGGGGTTCCACCAGGAATCACCATGAAGAGCAGACTCAAACTGCAGCAGGAATGCTCTATTTCATTCTCTCAGCCGGCAGTCAGCTCTGCCCCCATCAGCCTTGCCGGTCAGGAGTCTTGTTAACTTTGTTCTTTGGGGAAGGATCTAGGGATTTGGACCCTCACACAAAGGGATTAGATTGACAGGCCTTCCACTGAGTCTCCTGCTTCCTGCCAGATCTCAGCACTGCAGATTTCAGAGCTGATATGGTAGGAGGGCTGGGCTGGGCCCCAGGCAGCTGCCTCTGCAGTCAGATTGCCCAGGTTTGCGGAAATAAAGAGGGGAGGGGAAGTGTGAGGCGCTTGGCTCCACTGCCCCAACTCAGTCCAGTCTAAGCTGACTCAGAGAGGCCTCTCCCTTCTCCACTCCAGCTCCCCCACCCTCTCAGAATTTCACACCTGGCTCTGCCCCAGGAGGTCCCCTCACTGTTTCTACTCAGGAATGCTTTGTATGTGTTTGTGACTGGATCTCACTATGTAGGCCTGGCTGGCCTGGATCTCAAATACCACCCATGCCTCTAACTCCTAAGGAATAAAGTCATATACCACCACTTTTAAAAAGCAACTGGGCTAGATTTCCTTTTTTCTTTCTTTCTATATTTTTCAAAAATTTATTTATTTGTTTGTTCGTTTGTTTTTTAGAGACAGGGTTTCTCTGTGTAGCCTTGGCTGTCCTGGACTCATTTTGTAGACCAGGGTGGCTTGGAATTCAGAAATCCCTCTGCCTCCTGCTACCATGCTCAGCACTGGGTTTGATTTCAATCCCTCTCTTACTTATTAGTTTGGATGGGTCTTTTCTCAATTGCTTAAATTTCGCCTCATGTGGTATTTAACTGCATTTCGGGGTTCCCAAATGTGACCTTTTGGAGTGTAAAGTGCTCTAATGACAAAGCCATCTCCCCAAGACAGAGCCTTACTGTGTAGCCCTGGCTGACCACTACCCCCAGACATGTGCCTGTCACCTAGGTTCTGAGATTTAAAAAACAAACAACCAAACAAAAAAACATGTGCCATGAGGCACAGGCTAGGCATTCCCACCCCCCACCCCCCAGCTGTTGCTTTCTTGCAGGGACCACTGTCCACCACGTGTTCCACAAAGTTTGTCTTCACAGTGCAATAAAAAAGAATGACCAACAACTTCTGTGGAAATACCAGGTCTCATTGTGTAGTTTGGCAGGCCTGGAACTTGTTATATAAATCAAACTAGAGGATGCTACTGTACACACACATACACATACAGACACATGTGCATTGCTAAGGATAGAACACACAGCCTCTGTGTAACTACTTGTCCATAGGATCCCAAGAACCAGGCATGCACAGGGCACATATCTGGACAAAAAAAAAGTAAACACAGATAAAAATAACAGAACTAAAAATTCATAAAGCCATCTGGGCGAAGTGGAACACTCCTATAATCCCAGCACTCAGGGAGGCGGATTTCTGTGAGTTCAAGGCTAGCCTGATCTACAAAGCCAGTCCAAGACAGCCAGGCCTATAAAGAGAAATCCTGTCTCAAAAACAATAAAATTCATAAAGCTCCAAATAACTTCATTCCTTTTGTTCACATGAGAATTACTGTTCTCCAGCAACATAGGGCCCTCTTGCAGGTAGAGCATGCAGAGAACTATTGATTAAAAAAAAAAAAAAAAAGCTTCTCTCTCTCTCTCTCTTTTAAGCAACAGTAACAACAACATAGCCATCAGAAAGAAAAGCCAAGTGACAGGAAACACAAGGGCTGGAGACCTGATTCTGTTAAGTAGGTCGCTTACAGAGGACCTGGGAGCCCTAGCAGCCACATGGTGGCTGTCACGAGCCAGAACTCCCTTTCCAGAGTGTTTCTGATGCCTGATATGATGTTGAGAACCTGCATTTGCTGCCCATATACATGCAGGCATAGAATCTCATACATATTAAAAATAAATAAAACTGAAATGGGGTACAGAAACATTGGATTTTTGGGATTGGTGATACATCCCTATCCCCTGCAATTTTAGCCCTTCACTGGAGGGAGGAGGGCTGTGTCTGAGACGGGGCTGGGGAACTGAGGAAGACCCTTTTTGTTTGTTTGTTTCACAATACCAGCACATAGCTAGGCTCAATTTTGGCACTGACCTGATCAGCTGAGATTAATCCCTAGAAGTCACTGCAAAGCCGTCTCCTGATACCCGACTGCATGCCCCTCTTGTCCCAATATCATTGTGTATAAAACTGTAAATCTACCACCTGATAAAATAATAGGAGAACCATATACAAGCCACAGAGGAAAATCATCCAGAACATGCCAGCCCTGTGGCCCCTTCTCCGAACACCCCTCAGCTCTGACAGGTGGAAATCTCAGAAAATTTGTGATTGTGTGGACAAACACAAGTCCAGAGCTGCCATAGAGTGATTGCTTGTACTGGGTTCCATGCTGCTGCTTTCAAGGGGTGACACTGAAAATGGAAGCGTTTTCTCCCTTTGTAAGCACAGAGGTCACACCCTGACAGGGTCCTCTGGCTAGGCCCAGCTGCCTGATTGAAGAGCCTTGTACAGTAGTGAAGAAAGTTCAGAGACCTTGAAGAAAGTTCAGAGACCTTGAATAGTGAAGTTTTGTCTTAGAATGTGAAGTCCAGGCCCCAGAGATACTTTCATACCAACAAACACATCCTCCCAGCTTGAAATCACACCCTGAGCCAGGCCTCTTCCTCAGCCAAGTCCCAGCCTGCCTTCAGCAGTGGTGCAGAAATGAGCTGTTCTTCCTCCGCAATACCCCCATCCCAGGCACACTCCTCCCAGGAAGCAACACAACACAGGTTTAAGGGCCCCACAGCCCAATTCACACTCGGCAGAACTGGACCTAAGGAGAAAGGACCTTGTGTAGGGGAACATTCTGTTGAAGACACTAATTCACAGGAGCATGATGCAGAGCTAGGCTTTCCTCCTGACTCAGAGACCAATAGTTGAAACAGCATGCCAAGAGTGAAACACTCAAGGCTGGTGAGATGCCTCTGCAGTTAAGAGCTGCTTTTCCTGATTCCATTCCCAGAAAGCACATGGCAGCTCATGACCATAAGGGATCTGATAGCCTCTTCTGACAAGTTGGTGTACATGCAGACAGAACACTCATACATAAAAAAGAAAGAACATTAAAAAACTAACAAACAAAAACCCTCTCTCAGTGCTGGTGAGATGGCTCAGTGGTTAAGAGCATTGGCTGCTCTTCCTGAGGTCCCAAGTTCAATTTCTAGCAACCACACAGTTGATCACAACCATCTGTAATGAGATATGGTGCCCTCTTCTGGTGTGCATGAAAACAGAGCACTATACATAAAATAAATAAATCTTTAAAAGAAAACAAAATTCTCAGCCAGATGATGGTGGCACATGCCTTTAATCTAGCACTTGTGAGACGGAGGCAGGCAGATCTCTGTTAGTCTCTTAGCCTGGTCTAAAGAGTGAGATTTAGAACAGCCAGGACTATACTCAGAGAAACCCTGTCTCAAAAAAACCAAAAAAGTATGAAAAACAACAACAACAACAAACCAAACCAACAACAACAGCAAAAATGCAAACCTCTTGCAGGTCAAAATACTCTTCTTGTAGGATCTCTGCAGGTTTTGATAAGACAACACTGCAGCCTGGCTTAGGAAGCCTGGTCCCATCCTGCTGTGGGTTTAGGAATACTCCCACACTGACCTTGAACACCTGACTCAGATTGATGGAAGTTTCCTGAATGCTGAACACACAAGGCTGTGATGTGGGTCTGTTTCTAAGGTAGGCTTTTGTAAGAAAACTCAGCCAGGTAACAATCAGGTAAACAGGTAGAGAGAGTGAGGTGTTTGTGTGTGGGTATGTGGGTATGTGGGGGGTTGTTTACATCATTTTGACCAGCTAAACAAAGCATTTCTAAGTACATTGTATCTAGGTAGCTAGACAAAGCATTTCAAGCTGATTGGCTAGGAAATATCCTTGGGGGCTTGGGGACTTTCTAGTTTCAGTCCAGGACATAGCATGGTATTGTGGTTTTAAGTACAACATATATCAATATCAAGCAGAACATTCAGCAAGTGTTGAATTGTAAGTAAAAGGCTACTCAAGGTTTCAGGCAGGCAGAGTCTGAGAACTTGAACTTAATTTTACCTTATGATCAAAATGGAGACTTATGCTAAAGACCAAAGCAGCTGTTAACAGAGGAGCTAAAGTTATGCTAAGAACTAAAGTAGGTCGCCACAAAGGGCTGTAGTTAGGAAAAAAGTTTAAGCTGTCTATAACACATCCCAGGGCTTTTTGAGTGAAGCTCCCAACACCAAGCTCAATACTTAGGCTTTATCGGTAGGGTCTAGACCCAATCCCAATTTAATTCCCCAGAGCTGCCTCCTGCCTCAGAGGCTGTTACCTGCCGTGGCCTGAATAGACAGCAGGGGGCGCACGTCTCCATGTCCCTGGAAGGCTTCCTCCAGTCAGGGGCACTCAGCTAGGACAGCACTTCTGCGTCTTGACAACAGAAAATGCCTCCAAGGCTGAGTGTCCCTGGCTGAGCTCATGAGTCCCCTATGACTCTAGAACCTGGAAAAGCCAAGAAGTTTTGTGTGTGTGTGTGTGTGTGTGTTTTCTTTTGACAGTCTTCTCTAAAGAGTACAGATCTTTACAACCACTTCTGAGACAGAATCTCCAACTCAGAGCTCCTTGAGTGCTAGGCAACAGTCAGGCATTAGGTTTTGTGTTCAAGTTTGGACATGGAGTCTCACTGTGTGAGGTAAGCCAAAGACCTTCATCTCACAAACCTCCAGCCTCACCATGGTATACCCCACAATCAACTACTCTTCCTGCTGGCATGGATGCTATGGGCTGGCACACTTTTCGTTCTCAAAATCGGGCATCAGAAACCTTGTCACTGGAAGGCAGAGATCTACTCGTGTGGTGAGTCTTGGTGAGCAAAGGTCCCATCTGAGGCTGCACGCTATTCCTCCCTCCACCCTGAGACCTAATGCCTCTGTTAGCCTGGGTGCTGGGTGTGATCTCAGAACCCAGACAGGATGAACTAAACATAGGCCATCTTGCTGAGCTACCCCCTAAATCCCTCACACCCTTACCTTCCCAATTTCTACCATCAAGTTGTATCTCTTCTCATATTAAACCCATTTTCACTTTTGGAGACAGAGTCTTTCCATGGAGCTTGGGCTGGGTAGCCTAAAACTGGCTTTAGAGAGGACACAGGCTTTGACCTCAGACATCTGGCTATTTCTGCCTCCTCTGCTTGAGGGCTCCTTTTTTATTTTTTAAAATTTATTTATCATCTACACAGTGTTCTGCCTGCATATACATCTGCATGCCAAAAGAGGGAGTGGTTGTGAGCCACCGGGTGGTTCCTGGGAATTGAATTCAGGACTTCTACACACTCTGGAAGCACAGCCAGCACTCTGACTCTCTAAGCCCTCTCTCTAGCCCTGCTGAGGGCTCTTGTGAAAGGCTCAGCCACTTGGGTACAGTGCGTATATATTATGTATTATATATACATTTGTGGTTTCAATGCATTGTTTATGTGCAAGCTGGCCTCCAACTAGTTGTATAGCCTGCATTGGTCTTGAAATTGGAGATTCTCTGACCTAGAGGTAGGGCAAATTATGTAGAGCCCAAATGGGGATCTCTGCCAGTGCTGAGGTCTAGATACGTAGGACTCAACCAGGACAACAACCTTGCCTTCCCAGAGAGATGGTGTCCATCTCTGCATGGCTGCTCCTTTGCCTCAGTCCCCACTGTGCCCTAAGTGTACACAATCGTGGCCTAAACAGTAAGGCAGACAGGTTAATGACCACCAGTAACTTCAACAGATTTTATTTTCTATCTGATCTTGTTTTGTAGGCTTGACACACACACACAGCTTCTCTCCTGCCAGGCAAGCACTCAGTTGAGCTCCGTTCCCCAGTCCGCCATGGATTTTCATGTTGGTGGCAGTTCCTACTATAGCTAAGCACATACTATCAAAATGATGTGGATATTCTATCACCCAAAATGCTAATTACTGGGGAAACTTAGATACTGCTGCTGCTGCTCAGGGCTGAAGAATGTTCCAGGAACTCCCATCGGGTGCTTACTGTAACTGCAGTTCCACGGGATCCAGGCCTGCACACGGCAAACATCCACTCAGGGAAACACCAGTTAAAAATAGCTAAAAATGTAATATCCTGATAACCCCCAATAACCTCAAAAGATTTACACTGGGTACTCCTGCTCCCCACTTCTGACCAACAATGGAGGACCCTCTTGTGAGTGCAGAGAGATGTCAGGAATAAAGTCTTCTGTAAAAGGAGAACTTTTAATCTTCTGTTTCCATTGTTCTCTTGGAGGCTTACTGCCTCCTTCTGCTAACCTAGGCCTAGTCCTGGAAGCTTCTAGCCTTCATATAATGTAACCTAGGCCTAGAATGTTTTCAGACTCTGAGAGTCACTGCTGAATAAGCTCACCCTTTCTTGTTTCTGAGCTCATAGTAAGCTTGTTCAACTCAGCTCTCCAGCTGAAAATCCTGTGCCAGCTTTCAATCTGGCTTCTCTCTCAGCCTCTGAATTGCTCTGCTAACCTCAACTTATATCCTGCAATCTTTTTTTAAGCTTCTGGCTCCTTCTCTGGCTAGTTCTATCTTCACCTGTGTCTAGCTTGCTCTCTCATTCAACCCTGTCTGTAAACTTTTCAGGGTAAAACAGACTCCTCTCCCTCCCATTCTGTGTTGCTTCCTTAAGTACCTTCCTGTGGAAAGCTCTCAGCAAAAACATGTTTTCACCCTGACCTTCACCTGGAGACAGGGATAGGCAGGATGTTTTGCCAAGTTAATTTCCTTTTGTTCCTGTGAGGATCACACAGATAAGTGGTTTGACTTCTCAATGAACCCCTTCATTGTATGGAGGTGCTTTGCTCTGATTATAAAAAGGAATTGTGGAATAAACAGTGTGTGACGGTTTCTAATGGCAGCCCTCTGGAACTGATTGGTGTGTAGTGTTTTTTTTGTTGTTGTTTTTTGTTTTAGTTACAGTTTATTCACTTTGTATCCCAGCTGTAGCCGCACTCTCATCCCCTCCAAATCCTGCCTTTCCTCCCTCCCTCATCTCCTCCCATGCTCCTTCCCCAGTCCACTGATAGTGGAGGACCTCCTCCCCTTCCATCTGACCCTAGCCTATCAGAGCTTATCAGGACTGTCTTTCATAGTCTTCCTCTGTGGCCTGGAGACAGGGATAGGCCTCACCTCACTCTCAGGGGGAGGTGATCAAAGAGCCAGCCACTGAGTTCATTTCAGAGACAGTCCCCGGTCGACTATTTGGAGACCAAGCTGCCATGGGCTACCTCTGTATAGGGAGGTATCTCCATGAATGGTCCTTGGTTGGAATATCAGTCTCAGGAAAGACCCCTAGGCCCAGATTTTTTGGTTCTGTTGCTCTCCTTGTGGAGCTCCTGTCCCCTCCAGGTCTTTCTATCTCCCCCTTCTTTCATAAAATTCCCTGCACTCTGCCAAAAGTTTGGCTATGAGTCTCAGCCTCTGCTTTAATACCCTGCTGGATAGAGTCTTTCATAGTCCCTCTGTAGTAGGCTCCTGTCTTGTTCCTTGTTTTCACCTTTTTCCAAGGTCTATCCCATTTGTCTTTCTGAGTGAGGATGGATCATCTTACCCAGGGTCCTCCTTCTTGCTTAGCTTCTTTAGGTGTACAGATTTTAGTATGATTATCCTATATTATATGTCTAATGTCCACTTATAAGTGATTATATACCATGTGTGTCTTTCTGCTTCTGGGATAGCTCACTCAGGATGATCTTTTCTAGTTCCCACCATTTGCCTGCAAATTTCATGATTTCTTTGTTTTTAATTGCTGAGTAGTATTGTGTAAATGTACCACAATTTCTGTATCCATTCCTTAACTGAGGGACATCTGGGTTGTTTTCAGCTTCTGGTTATTACGAATAAAGCTGCTACAAACATGGCTGAGCAAATGTCCTTGCTATATACTTGAGCATATTTTGGATATATGCCCAGGAGTGGTATCGCTGGATCTGGAGGTAGCACTATTCCTAATTTTCTGAGAAAGTGTCAGCTTGATTTCCAAAGTGGTTGTACAATTTTACATTCCCACCAGCAATAGAAGAGTGTTTCCTTTTCTCCACATCTTCTCCAGCATTTGTCACTTGAGTTCTTGATCTTAGCCATTCTGATGGATGTAAAGTGAAATCTCAGGGCCGTTTGGATTTGCATTTCCCTAATGATTAAGAACTTTGAGCATTTCTTTATGTGTTTCTCTGCCAGTCGATATTCCTCTGTTGAAAATTCTCTGTTTAGCTCTGTACCCCATTTTTAAATTGGATTACTTAATTTGTTGCTGTTTAACTTATTGAGTTCTTTATATATTCTGGACATTAGCCCTCTATCAGCCATAATGTTGGTGAAGATCCTTTCCCAGTCTGTATGCTGTTGTTTTGTTCTGATGATAGTGTCTTTTGCTTTACAGAAGCTTTTCAGTTTCATGAGGTCCCATTTATTGATTGTTGCTCTTAGAGCCTGTGCTGTTGGTATTCTATTCAGGAAGTTGTCTCCTGTGCCAATGAGCTCAAGACTCTTCTCTACTTATTCTTCCAGCAGGTTTAGTGTGTCAGGTTTTATGTTGAGGTCTTTGATCCATTTGAATTTTAGTTTTGTGTATGGTCATAAGTATGGAGCTATTTTCATTTTTCTACATGTAGATATCCAGGTAGGCTAACACCATTTGTTGAAGATGCTATCTTTTTTCCATTGCATGGTTTTGGCATCTTTGTAAAAAATCAGGTGTCCATAAGTGTGTGGGTTTATTTCTGGGTCTTCTATTCGATTCCATTGATCCACCAGCCTGTTTCTAGGCTAGTACCATGCAGTTTTTATTACTGTTGCTCTGTAGTACAGCTTGAGATCAGGGATGGAGATACCTCCTGATGATCTTTTATTGTAGAGGATTGTTTTAGCGATTCTGGGTTTCTTGTTGTTCCATATGAAATTGAGAATTTTTTCTCTCAAGGTCTATAAAGAATTTGATGAGAATTGAATTGAACCTGTAGATTGCTTTCAGCAAGATGGCCATTTTTATTATGTTAATCCGGTCAAGCCATGAACATGGGAGATCTTTCCATCTTCTGATATCTTCTTTCATTTCTTTCTTCAGAGACTGGAAATTTTTTTCATTTATGTCTTTGACTTGCTTGGTTAGAGTTACACCAAGGTACTTTATGTCCTTTGTGGCCATTGTGAAGGGTGTTGTTTCCCTAATTTCTTTGTCAGCCCATCTGTCTTTTGTATACAGGAGGGCTACTGATTTTTTATTTATCGATTTAATTTTATTTATTTATTTATTTTATTTATTTATTGATTGATTTAATTTTGTATCTAGCCAATTTGCTGAAGGAGTTCCCTGGTAGAATTTTTGGGGTCACTCATGTATTCTATCATATCAACTGCAACTAGTGATACTTTGAATTCTTCTTTTCCAAACTGAATCCCCTTGATTTGTCTTATTGCTCTATCAAGGACTTCAAGAACTATTTTGAAGAGATATGGAGGGAGTGGGAAGCCTTGCCTTGTCTCTGATTTCAGTGGGATTGCTTTAAGTTTCTCTCCTTTTAGTTTGATATTGGCTACAGGCTTGCTGTACATTGCCTTAATTATGTTTAGGTAATTACCTTGTATCCCTGATCTCTCTAGGACTTTAAACATGAATGGGTGTTGGATTTTGTCAAATGCTTTTTCAGCATAAAAGGAGATTATCATGTGGTTTTTCTCCTTCAGTTTGTTTATATGGTGGATCACATTGATGGATTTCTGTATATTGAACCACCCTTGTATGCCTGGGATGAAGCCTACTTGGTTATGGTGGATGATATCTTTTATGAGTTCTTGGATTCAGTTTGTGAGTATTTTGTTGAGTATTTTTGCATTAATGTTCATGAGGGAGATTGGCCTGAAAATTTCTTTCTTTGTTGGGTCTTTGTGAGGTTTAGGTATCAAGGTGACTGTGCTTCATAGAATGAGTTTGGTAATTTTCCTTCTGTTTCTACTTTGTGGAATAGTTTGAACAGGATTGGTGTTAGCTGTTCTTTAAAGGTCTGGTAGAACTCTGCACTGAAACCATCTGGCCCTAGGCTGTTTTTGGATGGAGACTTTTTGATGACAGTTTCTGTTTCCTTAGGACTGTTTGATTTATTTACTTGGTCTTGATTCAGTTTTGGTAAATAGAGTTGATCCAGAAAATTTTCCATTTCATTTAGATTTTCAAATTTTGTGGCATACAAGCTTTTGAAGTAAGACCTAATGACTATTTGGATTTCCTTAGTGTCTGTTTTTATGTCCCCCTTTTCATTTCTGATTTTGTTGATTTGGATAGCGTCTCTCTGCCTTTTAGTTAGTTTGGCTAAAGGTTTGTCTACCTTGTTGATTTTCTCAAAGAACCAGCTCTTGGTTTCATTGATTCTTTGAATTGTTTTGTTTCCAATTTATTGATTTCAGCCCTGAGTTTGGTTATTTCCAGCAGTCTACTCCTCTTGGGTGTGTCTGCTTCTTTTTTTCTAGGGCTTTCAGGTAAACCATGAAGTTACTTGTATGAGATGATTTGAATTTCTTCTTGAAGGAACTTAGTGCTCTGAACTTTCCTTTTAGCACTATTTTCATTGTGTCCCATAAATGTTGTACCTTCATTTTCATTGAATTCTAGGAAGTCTTTAACTTCTTTATTTCTTCCCTGACCCAGCGAGATGTTCAGTTTCCATGTGTGTGTAGGCTTTTTGCTATTTCTGTTGTTGTTGAGGTCCAGCTTTAGTCCATGGTGGTGAGATTGGGATTCCTATCTAGGGAAATAGGGACTATTTCAATCTTCTTGTATGTGTTGAGGCTTGCTTTGTGACCAAATACATGGTCTATTTTGGAGAAGGTTCCAGGTGGTGCTGAGAAGAAGAATACATTACCAGAAAAGAAAATCCTCCTGCCAGCAAGTATACAGAACAAAGAATACAATACCTACCCACAAAGAACCTAACAACCAACAATCTGTTGCATACAGGAAACACACCTAAGTCAACAGATTGTTGGCTCTTTTTTACACATCCATTCTATTAGTCTTTTTTGTTGTTTTTTAATAGGAGAGTTGAGTCTATTAATATTGAGAGAGATTAATAACCAGTGGCTGTTAGGTTCTTTGATTTTGATGATGGTTGTGGTAGTGTTTGTGTGCTTGGCTACTTTTAGTTTTGCTATAGTGAGGTTATTTATTTCCCGTGTTTTCCTGACTGTAGTTAGCTTTCCTGGGTTGTACTTTTCTTTCTAGTATGTTCTGTAATGCTGGATTTGTGGGTAGGTATTGATTGTTTTTGTCGTTGAATATATTGTTTTCTCCATCTATGATGACTGAGAGTTTTGCTGGGCATAGAGAGTTTTGCATGACCCTAAGAGAACAGGCCCTTCTGGCTTTCATGGTCTCTGTTGAGAAGCCAGGTGTGATTCTGATGGGTTTGCCATTATATGTGACTTGGCCTTTTTCTCTTGCAGCTTTTAGTATTCTTTGTTCTGTATACTTGCTGGCAGGAGGATTTTCTTTTCTGGTCTAATTTATTAGATGTTCTGTAGGCCTCTTCTATGCTTATAGGACTCTCCTTTAAGTTGGGGAAGTTTTCTTCTATGATTTTGTTGAAAATATTTTCTGGGTCTTGGAGATGGGAATCTTCTTTTTCCTCTATTCCAAATATTCTTAGGTTTTGTCTTCTCCTGTTTGTTTGGACTTTCCTCTGAGGTGGTCATTCCATTGGACCTGAGATGGTCAGGTGCATGCAAGTCATGCTGGCTCACTATTCTTGTTTTCAGCAGACACCTCCTGTTTTGCTCAGTTAAACCTCCTGTTTTCCTCCTTTAAGCCTCCTGTTTTGCTTGGTTAATTTTCCTGTTTTGCTTGGATATGTTTACTTGGAAACCCATATAAGTGGTTTACTCTGTAATAAAAACAGATCAGAGTACTGCCTTGGCGTCACTTCTTCATGTTCTCTGTCTCTTTTAATTCCCAGCCCCTTGTGCAGGCGGAAACTATTGGTGGTTGTGGGCAAATACAGGTGGTGCTGAAACCCAGGATTTAACCTGACAACGAGGGACCTGCTGAGGAATGCTGTGACTTAGGACGCTCATTGGGCCAAAAGGAAAGCACATCTGTGATCGCCCATCAGCGAGAGTGCAAGGTAAGGGCCAGACAGCGCAATATGGGACAGAGCAATAGCAGGGGAGCGTTTATTGAAACGCCCAAACAATTAAAACATGAGGAGTTGGGTTTGAAAGTTTAACTCTTTAGGACTTTTTAAATCAAGTAGATATTAATTGTCCCTGGTTTCCTGAAAGTGGGACTTTGAATATAGCAGTTTGGGACCGAGTAGGTAAAAAAAACTTAAGACACCAGAGTTGGCTTAAAGGGCCTACCATTACCCACCTTCAGAGAATTGGACATTAGTTCTCCATGCTTACTTAGAAAGATGATGAAAATGCAGGAACTGTTAAACCTTTCATCATTAAAGGATTGCCTGTTAATTTATGGGGGAGAGAAACTTACATATAAGGGACACACAGGAATTTTTAAAATGCTGCACATCTTGGACTAGTCATTGCATAGATGACACTGATAAACATTTTATATTCAGACGCCAAAGTTAACTAATTGCAAAGTTTATTTACTTTTTATTAAGTTCTATAGAGCTGCTGTTTTTTTTTTTTTTAATTTATTTATTTTTGTCTCAATCACAGGTTAGGTACTTTGAATCCCAGGCGTAGCCCCCTCCCCCATTCCCTCCTACCCTCCCACTCCCTCCCTCATCTCCTTCTTCCAGAGCTGCTGTTTTAATGTATTTAGAAAAATATGTTTCTGGGTAGGAGAGCTAAAATATGTTAGCAGTTTAAATGAAAGGTTTAACAGTCTACTAAACTGCAGTTTCTGAAATACATTGTTTCTTCTTAAATAAAACTGAGCAATAGCTTGTTAGCAGTGACCATCTTGCAGTTATGCAACATGGAAAAGTTCAGATTTGCAGGTCTCAGGGCTGGGGCCGAAGTGACTCTGTCCTACTTCATTGTGCTCTGCATTTTCAGACAGTTTTCCAATGTTTGGGTAAAATGTTTAGCAAGTTGTAAAAGGGTGAAATAAACACTTCTGCAGTGGGACTTGGAGTAATTTGAGGGACATTTTATATATTTTTAAAAATCAGAATTTAATTGGGATGCCAGATTTCTAGCAACTTGTATCATTAGTTTTCCAGATAATCTGGAAGTTAGCATTTGATAAATGATTTAAGCAAATATAAAAATTTTGTTAATTTATAATTTATTAATGTGTTGATACTATAATTGAAAATGGGGGCTGGAGAGATGGCTCAGAGGTTAAGAGCACTGGCTGCTCTTCCAGAGGTCATGAGTTCAATTCCCAGCAACCACATGGTGGCTCACAACCATCAAAAATGAAATCAGGTGCCATCTTCTGGTGTGCAAACACACATTGTATACATAATAAATAAATCTTAAAAAAATAGTCCTTATAATTGAAAATATTGTGGATACTTTTACATTCAGTCTTTGTAGAAAGAACTGTAATAAGCAAAATTATGTGAAGAGATTGTTGTCCCATAGACTAGACATATAAGCAAATAGTTAACAAAATCTCAGTTACACTTTGCCTTCAGCACATAATGCAGAGGACTGTACATGTTCAAAAGCAGAACCATTCTCAGGCTTTATGGTAGTCACCTTAACTTTTGCAGCCTGAGGCACGTGTTCCAGAGACCTGTCTGAGGACTGTGCTTCCTGTGACAAGGGTATCCATGCCTACATGATGACAATGTAAATAAAAGACAGTGTATCACCTGGAGTGCTTCAAGTGTGCTGCCTGCCAGAAGCATTTCTGTGTGGGTGACAGATACCTTCTCGTCAACTCTGATGAGTAGACTAAGATCAATGGAATGATCTAGGCCAAAGTCCCAGGTACCTTCAGGGAGATGTTCAGTGAAGACACTGTCTCAGTGGGGTGTAGTCGCCCGCGACTACCAATAGTAACCGCCTGCACAAGGGGCTGGGAATTAAAAGAGACAGAGAACACGAAGAAGTGACGCCAAGACAGTATTCTGATCAAGGCGCCATTTTTATTACAGAGTAAACCCCTTATATAGGTTTCCAAGTAAACATATCCAAGCAAAACAGGAAAATTAACCAAGCAAAACAGAAGGTTAGCTGAGCACAACAGGAGGTTTAACTGAGCAAAACAGGAGGTGTCTGCTGAAAACAACAGGAATAGCAAGCCAGCATGACTTGCACACAGGTGACCATCTCAGGTCTAATGGAATGGCTACCTCAGTGGGGTCTTCATTCTTAGGCACTTGGGAAACCTGAGGGTAAGTGAGGCATTTCTTAGGGAAATCTTTACTCTCCCTGGATACTAAGACGTAGCAGCCACATGACAAAGCCCAAGACTTCAGTGACAACAGGACCAGCCCTTAGAGAGATAAATTGTCACAGACTATCTGTAGTAGCTGACAAAATTAGTGGTGGAAATATTTGGGAACCAGCATGCACTGTGCCATCATGGTAGAATTTCCTGGATAGGCAATGTTGGGTTAAGATTAGGTATGACCTTGGTGTTCATGGACTAGAAATGTACAATTAATTTCTTCCTAACTTTGATAACTACCCTATTCTAACCACTGTCATTCACACTAGGAAAAGAAAGGGAGAAGAGTAGTTATTCTTTGTTTCTTGGTCACCTTTCCCATGGTGAAAGCCAAGGGAAACTGCATGGAGGTACATTTCAGTTAAAAATAAAATACACATCTTTCACCCAAACAAATATTTAAAGCAATGTTGATGAATCACTGTTTTTAGACATCCTCATTTTGAGGTAAGGCGTCCCACAGATTGTTTCTATACATAAAACTGGCATACCTTACAATCCTATGGGTCAAGGTATAGTAGAGAGAACCCATTTGATAAAGTCCCCCAGAGCTCACCTTGACTACGATCTTTTCATTTTAAACTTCTTATAAGTAGATAAAGAAGGTAAATCTGCAGCGGAACGTTATTGGCATCTCAAGTCTTCTTCCACTTATGCCATGGTTAGATGGAAGGATCCTCTAACCAACCAATGGCATGGAAGTAACCCTGTACTTATTTGGGGGAGAGGATGTTTGTGTTTTCTCACAGGAAAATGATACTGCCCACTGGCTACTGGAAAGGTTGGTGCATCAAATGGACAACATCAAATCTTTGGAGACCTCCCCAGTTGCTGAGCCAATATCTCTGTTAATGATGACCTGTCCAGTCACCGCTAAGCTGGACCTTTGGGCTTCTGTTCCTTGTCTTAGTGAACTGCCACTGCCTCTGGGGTCAAATGAATCCATCATGATGGGCTACCTTCTGATTCCTGCCAGGAGCATCTTGCATGTTCCAGCATTCTGCTTATTCCTGCCTCAACTGCTTCAATTGCTGTTTCTCATCAAAGCCTGTTCCCAAAAGAACTTTGAAGAAAGCTACTAATCTTAATTGGTACAGTATTTTATAGACTGTTCCAAACAGGACTTTTTTTTAAAAATGTAATTTATTTATTTTTATATCAATCACAGGTTAGGTACTTTGCATCCCAGGCATAGCCCCTTCCCTCATTCCCTCCCACTCTCCCCATCCCTCCCTCATGTCCTTCCTGCCCCCTCCAAGTCCACCAACAGGGGAGGACCTCCTCCCCTTCCATCTGACCCCAGATCATCTTGTCTCCTCAGGGCTGGCTGCAGTGTCCTCCCCTGGGATCTAGCCAGGCTGTTACTCCCTGGCGTGTATGGCGGAGGGTCAAAGAGCCAGCCATCGAGTCCATGACTGAAACAGTCCCTGTTTCCCTTACTAGGGTCTTCACTAAACAGGACTTTTATTAAGCCTGAAATTTCTCAACATTCAAAGACTGGACCACAAATGTTATTGTTTGCTTAATTAACCATTTTTTCCCAATTTTCTTTGGGCCTCATTACAGGATTTCTACATGCCTAAAATGTCAGCTAGAAGAAATTCATGAGAACCACGTCCAATTTTCCTTAAAAGGGGTTGGGTATGTTTTTGGTTGATTGCTATGACTACAAAATTTTATGGTCATTGGGAGATGTTTATTAATGGCATTATTCAAAGTGAAACAAGGAATATATAGAGATATTCTACAAAAGGTAGATTATTGAATCTACTCATCTTAAGGTTTTATTTGTTCCTCTCAAATAAAGTTAATTTTAACTATGGTATAGGATTTTGCATATTGATGCAAAAAATAAGTGTATTTTTGATACATTGGTATACCTTTTAATATATTGAGAGAAAGTCAAGGCTATTTCCAATACTTTTAAACAGATATTAAAAACAGGTTAGGGTATTAGGTAATGCAAGTTAATTGCAAGTTGTTCAGCTCATAGTCATGTCAGACACTAGTCTAATTTATCACAGGAGTATACATCTTAAATTTGACAGATAGATATGATTTTGTAGACAGATCTATTATATAAAGATAGGTAGTCTTCAGAAGCTTCAGAGACCTACAAAATATGGCATTTAAAGGTGTCCTTATTATTTCAAAGATTCTTTTACAATGAGACAAGTCATCTCCTGGCAGCACCCCGCCTACCTCAAAGAAGATAATGAGCATCAAAAGACCTCCATTTGGAGATGGCTTCAAGTGTGGCAAACAAGCCACTTGGGTAAATAAAATACCCTCACTTCATGACAGACAAATTCTGTCAAGGATGGGCAAGCTTGAATGCAAGACAAGTCGACTGCCGATCTCTGCCAAGACAGGGTGAGCAAGTCCTAAATAGTTCCTGCTTCACATAAATGTCCGTCAAATATTCTGAGTCAGAAGGCTGAAGATGATGCTCCAACGTTACAGAGAATTATGGGTGACTGCTCAGGCAGCAAACTGTCTCTGTCAATTTTTATTTTTTGGAAGCTGCTAACAGGCACTTCTTATTTACCATAATAACTAATTTTATTCCTTCTCTAGTCTCTGATGGAGTTGAAGACCAAATAGTTTAATAGTGCCACAATTAAACTTAAGTTGTTTAGAAGTTAAGAAATCCTTTCATATAGGCAATACCAATAAGGATAAAAGTTAATTTAGGTATAGAACTCTAAACTTGTCAATATAGATAAAATAATCAAATACTTTTTCCTAAGTTGTTAAATACACATAGACTGGACATTGCATATGTAGATTTTACCTAACAGTTTTCATAATTTCATAGTTATTATTGTATTAAAAAGAAAAGCTTTGTGAGTCTTTGGTCATAAGTGAAAAAGGGGGAACTGAGGTAGCCATTCCATTAGACCTGAGATGGTCAGGTGCAAGCAAGTCATGCTGGCCCGCTATTCTTGTTTTCAGCAGACATCTCCTGTTTTGCCCAGTTACTCCTCCTGTTTTGCTCAGTTAACCTCCTGTTTTGCTCAGTTAAACCTGTTTTGCTTGGATATGTTTACTTGGAAACCTATAAGTGGTTTACCCTGTAATAAAAATGGCGCCTTGATCAGAGTGCTGTCTTTGCGTCACTTCTTCGTGTTCTCTATCTTCTCTTTTAATTCCCAGCCCGTTATGCAGGCAGTTACTACTGGTGTTCGAGGGTGACTACCTTCCTCTATTTTATTTCTTTCAGTGACTTAATTATTTCCTCTCTGAAGGCCACAAACTGGCTGCATCTTCCTGTATTTCTTTGTAGATGACCATAATCTGTCTATATCTTCTATTTCTTTAGGGATGGCCATAATCTGTTTGACCTTATCTTCCTCTTATTCTTCATGCATTTTATTGTTTCCTCCATTAACCTCCTCATAAGCATAGATGTAAGGTCATCTTCTCGGGTTTCATTTACAATAGGGTGGGATGAGAGTTACATGGCAGGTTCACAAATCATGCCATGCCACTGGTTCCGCGTGGGAGGTTTATTAGGGGAAGGGAAAGGGGTTGCAGAGACCGTCTCTGGACAAGGAGAAAGAGAGTAGGAGCTTTGAGTTCTCTTATAAGGTGACCCAGAGCATGAGCAGGTAGTTTCTGGTGGTCAACAGATGGTCTTCTAGGTGGCCTCACAGATACCAGATAGCCAGTTCGTCAGGTCCCTTGGGGTTGGCCGTAGAGATGCCTGCTTATGGATCCCAACAGTCTGGGGCTGCTTGCCCCTGGATTACTGGGTTCTGGAGATGCCGTATTGCTTTGCCTTTTGTTGGTTTTGCTGGCCTCTACCCATTTGGTGTCTCATATGTTAGCTGTTTTTGGTACTTCTTGGAATCCCGGATGGGGAGAATCGCCTTGGCAGGAAGACTGTTGTTCCTGAAGGAGGCTTCCTCAGCTTTTTGGGTATGGTCACCGAATGGCCAGTGCTTCTCAGAAATTGCCACAGCTCATCTCAGGCGTGTGAACCTGTGTGGTAACTGTGGTTGTTGGTAGTCAGGGGGCTTTCTTCTCACCAGGAGAAGTCCTGGAGACAGCTCCCTGCTGCAGTGTTTCTTGCTCTGAATTTAATGGGTTGCTGCTGCTCTTACACTGTTTGCTGGGCGCATCCCTCTTGAAGAACCAGGGAGCCCTGAGGTTTGGCCAGTTTAGCTAGGGAGACAGGTTGCACTTTGGTGCAGTGCCTGTGGCTGAACTTGTGGATTCCAGGTTTCTGTAAGTCTGAGGATGTAGCTCTGTGCCCCAGTACCCAAGTGGTAATCAGTGGGAGGTGAGCACAGCACTCATATATGCAGCAGAAGGCTAGAGCCTGGAATCTGCAGGAACCCAAATACTTCCTGGAGCTGGGTGACCTGAGTAACCACCTGCACAAGGGGCTGTGAATTAAAAGAAAAGACAGAGAACACAAAGAAGTGATCAAGGTGCCATTTTTATTACAGAGTAAACCACTTACATAGGTTTCCAAGTAAACATATCCAAGCAAAACAGGAAAATTAACTAAGCAAAACAGGAGGTTCAACTAGGCAAAACAGGAGGTATCTGCTGAAAACAAGAATAGCGAGCCAGCATGACTTGCATGCACATGACCATCTCAGGTCCAATGGAATGGCTACCTCAAGTCCCTATTGCTTCCTTCGCTGTGGGGTTTTCTGTCAACTAGAAATCCTAGTCTTGGGTGTAATGGAGCCCACAGTTCAGTCTAGGACAGTGATCGGAGCACACAGGTGTGTGGCTCTGGGCTGGTGACCAAGTGCCTGCCAGGTAACTCTGTAACCTGAGAATGGACTGCTTCCAATACCATGTCTCCCCTGGGAAACACAATTGCTGGGGCCAGAGTTCAGTCTGTTGGTCACTGTGCAGACACTGCTGACAGTGGCTTCTCAGTGCTGCCCTCTTAGATTCCCACCTAATCTCGCAGAATGTTTTCCTTTCAATTCCCACTCAGGAATTGTTCGACTTTGCCAGTGTGCTCCAGTTCTCTTTTAAGTGAGGGTTGGACATACCCTATTCTGTCTAATCTTTTTGCGATTTGTCACTTTCTCTGCCACTCAACTAGAGGTTACGTAGTTAGAAGGGAGTACCCTTCTTTACCTTCATTGTTTGGGATTAAAAGCATGTACCTTCATGCCTTGACCGAAGCTTTTCTTTAGCTAAAACTAGCTCTATACCAGTCTGGCCTTGAACTCAAATCTGCCTGCCTCTGTATCCTTCAAGATGTGATCTCTTGTTCAGAATTAAATTCCCCTAGAACCTTCCCTCCTCCACTTTCCTTAGACTCAAAAATGGTAAAGTGAACAAGAGCTTCAGAAGTTGATGGTGCTTTGGCTGTACCTCCTTCCCCCTACCTCATGGTGTCCCTCCCCACACTCCTCATGGTGAGTGCCAAGGCTCAGCTTTGGCAGAATCCAGGGGAGAATCTGGGATGGGATGGGAATCTTTTGGGTCACAGAACTGATGGCTCAGACAATTGATCATGATAAATGATTGAAAGAGGGGAAGGAGCCCAGGATTCCTTCTCTAGGACTAGGGGAAACTTTAAACTGACCACTTTTCTTGCAGCCATGGCTGTATAAAGGCAGTTTCTAGCCCAAACTACAGCGTATTGTAAAAGACTGAGTCTACTAACTTATGTGTGAATCAATTAAGAAAAATGAAAGAACAAAATGAAAGCAATGACCACTCATGCACATACACCCAAGAAGTTAAAAACTTTAACCAATTGTTCACAATTTTTAATACTTGAGACAAAGCTCTCTAAGTCAGAAAAAAGAATTACCTCAGAGTCAAAGATAATCACAAAAAACAGATGAATTCTAAAATACAACAGGTTACACATTTCACTAAAACTAAACATTTCTTATGTATCCATCACAGAAGTTCACAGTGACAAAGGCTGACAAGGCCTAACGGTTAACAGGGGCCAATAGGTTTCAAGATATGTTCCTATTCAATTAGGACTGACCTTGTTACACATTTTCTGACTATATCTTAGTTCAGGACTAATTTTATTGTCTTTCTTCCAAGGTACAATACAAAGTAAATTTAGAATGACAATATAGTATATGCCATGAGCTAACAAGGTATAAGGAATTATTACAAACATTGACACTAATGTTTGTACTTAGTTTAGACATTTCTTGGTAGCCCCATCATATTTTAGGTTCATGGGAAGTTTAAACTAGCTTGCCTATATTCATGGTGCATAACAGGATTTATGGCACCATCTTGCGTAAAAGCTATCTAAAGCCACAAGTCTGTCTTAAGCCTGTCTCCTAACGATGCATCTGGAGGTCCACAAAATTTATTGCAACCATAAAACTTTCTGTCAACAGTTTAGCTTCTGTTTGACTCAGATGAATTCCATAATTGGGAATTAATTCATCTGCACAGCACTGCATCTTCATAAACATCCCATAGGTAGTTTGTTCAATCAAAAAGTGATAGTTCACCCCATGACAAATTATTTTTTAAAAGATGCAGCAGTGTATAGTACAGATGTTGTAAAATCTGGATCTCTTTCAGAAAGCCCAGATGCCTACTGAATTTCCTCAAATCAGTGGCTCTTGAAATCATGTCAGAGGCTGTAATAAACAACTCTGGGGTGCATTACAGTACAGGCCTTGTAAAACACCAGCTCACCTTCCACTTGCCTATTGAACTCCTTTAACAGAATGGCTCTGCACAGGTGATTTTAAACAGACATGGGTTTCTGTAAGGATTATAGAGCAGGAGTCAGAAGATGGGGAAAGTTGCAGGCAGGAACAACAGGATTTCAAAGACAGACTTGGCTTCCTAGCAAACCTGAGGCTAGTCTGTGGCCTTGATAAAGCACCCAACATACAGAAATGGGGGATCACCACAACCCAGAAATCCATTTTCAGGGGTCCCAATGCCCTGTTATGACTTGACTACCAGGCTTGCATTTGCAGCACATATGTACATGCAGCCATAAAATCTCATACCCATTAACAAAAATAAATAATTTATAAGGGGCCACAGAAACACTCCATATAGCAGATTGTTGGTACTGCCCCACAATTCCAGCTTCTCCTTGGAAAAAGGACTGTATCTGAGGCCAGGGTAGAAAACCTAAAGAGAATTTTTTGTTTCACAATGCCAGTATAATGGCTAGGCGGGTCTTGATACCCACCTTGACACCTGATTAATCCCAAGAAGTTCCTGTAAAAGACTCACCTGACATTGTCATCTGACATCCCAGAAGCATGCCCCCCCCCCATTTCTCAATAGGAGTCTAGGTAAATAATCAGAAAATTCACAATAACAAAGCAGAAGGGACAGGAAAATCTATACCACACAATCTCTTCTCCCTTCCCCCTGCAGTCCCTAGCTATTATAGGTGAAAACTGCAGAACACTTGTAATTGTGAGTCCAGAGTGGTTACTCGTACTGGGTTCCATGCTGCTGCTTTCAAGGGGTGACACTCAAGAGGGAAGCACTTTTTCCCTTTGCAGGCACTCGAGGGGCATACCCTGGCAGGGTCCTCTGGCTAGGCCCAGTTCTTAACTGAAGTACCTGGTAGTACAGTAGGAAAGGAATGTCCAAGATCTTGAAGGGTGATGTTTTGTCTCAGATTGTCAACTCCAAGCCTCAGGGATGGTTTTTAGAGCCAAAAACATCCCTTCAACTTGAAATCACAGCCTGAGCCAGGCGCCCTGTCTTGCACAGCCTCAGGCAGCCAAGTGTGTGCCTTCAGCAGCGGCTCAACACCGAGCCCGGGCCGCAGTCCACATACAGGTACCACCAAGCTGACCCATACGGGCTGTCTAGGACCCCGCGCCCCAGTTCCTCCTTCACATAACTGATTAGAAGGGCAAAGGACCTCCTGGGGAGGACAGTTCAGGGAGACACCAAGCCAACACAAGCAACCTGCTTTTCACGTGACCCAAAGAGAATTATTTTTTTATATGGCTTGTCCATGCCTCTCCCACTGCCGTTAGGGGCCTGCAGCTCCCAGGCTTTGCCAAGAGGAAGCTGCGAGCTGGCTTTGGAAACCGGGTTCTAGGCCATGGCTATTTGAAGATGGTCCTTAGGAGCCCTTGCGCTTGTCCTCCCTCCGGGTTCTGTCTCACAGCTGTGTTGCCTGCCGTGTCCCGAATCGACAGCAGGGGGCGCACGTCTTCATGTCCCTGGAAGGCTTCCTCCAGTCAGGGGCACTCAGCTAGGACAGCACTTCTGGGTCCTGACAACAGAAAGTGCCTCCAAAGCCCAGTGTCCCTGGCTGAGCTCCAGAACCTGGAAAAGCCAAGCATTTTTAAAAGTCACCTTTTCTAAAGAGACCAGAATCTTTTGTTTTTTTCTAAACAGTGTTTCTCTGTGTTGCACTGGGTATCTTGGATTTTCTTTGTAGACTAGACTGCCCTGGAATTCAGAGATCTACCTGCATGTGCTGGGTAGATCAACATGTGCTGGGTAGCTGTTCTCCAGTGTGACTGTCTCAGGAGTACTTTACAACTACTGCTGAGACAGAATCTCCAACCCAGAACTCCTTGAATGCCAGTCATCAGTGCTGCACTTTCTTTTTGTTCATGCTTATGTGGAAATGTGGTTTCCCCGAGTTAAGCCATGTAACCTGATTTCATGGCTGCCTACCCTCTGTGTCCTATACCCGAATTGCTAGTATTTCTTACTTGCCTGTGTGGTGTAGGCTGCCACAATTTCCCTTTTCACAAGAAAAGCCTTCAGAAACCTTGTCATTGTTAGGCAGAGTGCTCCTAATAAGATGTAAGCCTGACATGGTGGAGTATTCTTTTAATATCAGCAGGAGGGAGGCAGAGGCAGGTGGATCTGAGTTGGCGGCCAGCCTCTCAGGGGAAATATTTCACTGCCTCAGCTATTTTTTACAAGGTCACAGGATTAAACAACCTACTGCTAAATTCTGCTTTTATATGAAATACTTGCTTGGATGGCTGAGGCACCTGCTGGACATGTTACAAAATAAAGCCCTGCTCACACCCAAGAAAGTCAAGGACTCTAGGAAAGCCAAGTCTACACAGAGGAAACCCTGTCCTGAAAAAAAAAAAGGATTTATTGGGCTGGAGAGATATCTCAGAGACTAAGAGCAGTGATTCTTTTCCAGAGGTCCTGAGTTCAATTCCCAGCAACCACATGGGGGCTCACAACCATCTGTAATGGGATTTGATTTTTAATTCTGGTGAGTGTAAAGACAGAAGACTCATTAAAAAGCTGGTGTGGTGGTGCATGCCTGTCATCCCAGCAGTCGGGAAGCAGAGGCAGGCAGATCTGACTTTGAGGCCAGCCTGGTCTACAAAGCTAGTTCAGGACAACCAAGGCTACACAGAAACCCTAACTGGAAAACACACACACACACACACACACACACACAAACAAAACATCTGGCTATTGAAAAGCCTGTTGCATATTTTCTTTTTTTTTTTTTTTTGCTTTTTGAGACAAGGTTTCCATACTAATTTTGTAAAGAAATTACAAATCCCTTTGAAATCCACCATTGAGAGTCTGTTTTGTGACCAAATAGGAGAGCTGTAAGTTAAATTCTTCCACTGAAAAGAGAACGTATTTGTTCAGTACCTTGCTACCTTCAATAATATATATATGGTGGTATGAGTGTTTCATAGTATACCCAACTGAGCTTGCCTCAGCTGAAGCCCATCTAAATCAATTATAGCTTTTGGTTTTAATAGCCCACAAACTTACAGTGGAAATGCTTTGTACATTGTATTGAAGGTCATGCCTTTGATACTCTTACCTAAGAAATGAATAAATTGCCATCAAACCATTGTATCTTGGGGTAAATACATTAATAAAGCTAAAGTCAGCTGAGTATCCTGGAGATCCTTGAAACAGGGTCTATTGTAGCTCAGAATTTTCTGACCTCTCCCAGTACTGTGGCAATTGACCCCCCAGGGAACTGGACCTTATCCAATTCAATTCTCCCTATTACAGACTTGGCTAAGTGACTCACAGTATAATGGTGCCTCAGACGACAAAGGGGCTTTCAGCCCAGTCTGATAGTTACCTGACTTCAATCCCTGATAGTCACATGCAGACAACCTGCTGTCCTTTGACCGACACATGCAGTCATATACACATAAATCTATAGCATGCGTATACACTCATGTACATGGTAGCATATGCCAACTGTAGTCGCCCGCGACTACCAATAGTAACCGCCTGCACAAGGGGCTGGGAATTAAAAGAGTCAGAGAACACGAAGAAGTGACGCCAAGACAGTATTCTGATCAAGGCGCCATCTTTATTACAGAGTAAACCACTTATATAGGTTTCCAAGTAAACATATCCAAGCAAAACAGGAGGTTTAACTGAGCAAAACAGGAGGTGTCTGCTGAAAACAAGAATAGCGAGCCAGCATGACTTGCACACAGGTGACCATCTCAGGTCTTATGGAATGGCTACCTCAGTTCCCCCTTTTTCGTTTATGACCAAAGACTCACAAAGCTTTTCTTTTAATACAATAATAATTATGAAAACTGTTAGGTAAAATCCACATATGCAATGTCTACGTTATGTGCATTTAGCAACTTAGGAGAAAGTATCTGATTATTCTATCTATGTTGATAAGTTTAAAGTTCTATACCTAAATTAACTTTTATTCTTATTGGTATTGCCTATATGAAAGGATTTCTTAACTTCTAAACAACTTAAGCTTAATTGTGGCACTATAACTATTTAGTCTTCAACCCCATCAGAGACTTGAGAAGGAATAAAATTAGTTATAGTAAATAGGAAGTGCGTGTTAGCAGCTTCCAAAAAATAAAAATTGACACAGACAGTTTGCTGCCTGAACAGTCACCCATAATTCTCTGCAACAGTGGAGCATCATCTTCAGCCTTCTGGCTCAGAATATTTGACAGACATAAATGTGAAGCAGAAACTATTTAGGACATGCTCACCCTGTCTTGGCAGAGTTCGGCAGTCGACTTGTCCTGCATTCAAGCTTGCCCATCCTTGGCAGAATTTGTCTGTTGTGAAGCAAGGGTATTTTCTTTACCCAAGTGGCTCATTTGCCAGATCTGAGGCCATCTCCATATGGAGGTTCTTCGATGCTCATTATCTTCTTTCAGGTAGGTGGGGTACTGTCAGGAGATGACGTGTCTTACTAAAGACACCTTTAAATGCCATATTCTGTAGGTCTCTGAAGTTTTTGAAGACTACCTAGCTGTTTAAAAGTGTTGGAAGTAGGGGGGATCCAAGATGGCTGCCAGGAGAGGACACTGTGTCTGAGGAGTAGGACAGCAGAAACAACGCAGCGACCAGGAGACTGAACTCTGGGACCTAAAACAGCATTTGTGATTGCCAGGTGAGCGGAACTCCTACGGCGGGAAATCAAGTGGGAAAATCCTAGGGACACCCAGCTATTCCCCGGAAAAATCTCCGGGTGACCGGCCCGCGCACAGGTCTGATCTGAAGGAGCAGCCGCGCTGGGCGCCTGCAGCCCAATACCAGACTGGGTCTCTCAGCCTCTGGGCCAGACGGAGGAGGAACTGCATACCGTTTTGACTGACCTGCACACTGCGGGTCCGCCAATAACCACCTCAGTCCGTGTGGGAGTCCACGGGCCAGTCAGACCCGGTGGGCATACACCAGGCTCACACCAACCGCTTCCGCCGGAAACCACCTCAGTCCCTGTGTGTGCATGTGGGTACACGAACCAGACTGAGAGGGCCTAGAAGACCGTTTTGACTGGCCTGCACACTGCGGGGCGCACACTGCTCAGGCCCACCAGCGACCACCTCAGTCCGTGGGTGTGTGTCCACAGGCAGTTCTGCTTCTACCCGCGAGCATTCCGCAGGTGCACACCAATCGCGTTCCCCGGAAACACCTCAGACTAGGAGGGCCTAGTAGACAGTTTTAACCAGCCTGCACACGCAGGTCCGCCAGCGACCACCTCAGTCCCTGTGTGTGTCCACTGGGCGGTCTGAGAAGGCCTTGGGCACCATTTCAGTCAGGCCTGCATACAGCGGATGCACACTGCTTGGCAACGCCTGCAACCAATCCAGAACCACTGTGTGTGCCCCAAATATCATCTCAGACCATGGTGCACAGCCCCTGGCCCAGAAGGGGGCGCCAAGCCTCCAGTCCAGGGGAGAGCCCTTAGCAGCAAGCCCAAGGCAGAGCTCAGAGCCCCCAGCTGTCATCTCAAAATGGGACAATCAG
>CM053758.1:30000143-30020939 GCA_028658305.1 Pachyuromys duprasi
GGAGAACAAGAGCTCCACAAAGATCAAACTGAGCAGGGCACAAGGGTCTTATATGGGACAGTTTCTCCAACCAGGAACCATGTATGGATATGGCCTAGAACCCCTGCTCAGATGTTGCCCATGATAACTCATTGGTGAACTGAAGACCCTAGTAAGGGAAACAGGGCCTGTTTCAGTCTTGAGCTTGATGGCTGACTCTTTGACCCTCCCCCATACATGCCAGGGAGTAACAGCCTGGCTAGATCCCGGGGGAGGACATTGCAACCAGCTCTAGGAGACAAGATGATCTGGGGTCAGATGGAAGGGGAGGAGATCCTCCCCCGTTGGTGGACTTGGAGGGGGCAGGGAGGAGATGAGGGAAGGTGGGAGGGCGTGATGGAGGGGGCTACGCATGGGATGCAAAAAACCTAACCTGTGATTGATATAAAAATAAATAAATTTATTATAAAAAAAGTGTTGGAAGTAATCTTGACTTTCTATCAAAATACTAAAGCTTATCCCAATGTATTAAAAATAGATTATTTTTTGCATCAATATGCAAAATCCTATACCATAGTTAAAATTAACCTTATTTGAGAACAAATAAAACCTTAAGATGAGTAGATTCAATAATCTACCTTTTGTCTTATTACTTATTTCTGCATCAATATGCAGAATCTTATACTTATTTTTTGCATCAATAAAACCTTAAGTTGAGTAGATTCAATAATCTACCTTTGTCTTATTTCTATAAGATATCCCTGTATATTCCTTGTTTCACTTTGAATAAGACCATTAATAATAAACATTTCCCAATGACCATAAAATTTCATAGCCATAGCAAACAACCAAAAACCTACCCAACCCCTTTTAAGGAAAACTGGACATTGTTCTCATGAATTTCTTCTAGCTGACATTTTGGGCACGTAGAAATCCTGTAACTGGGCCCAAAGAAAATTGGGGAAAATGGTTCATTAAGCAAGCAATAACATTCGTGGTCCAGTCCTTGAATCTTGAGAAATTTCAGGCTTAAAAGTCCTGTTTGGGACAGTCTAAAATGCTGGATCAAGTAAGATTAATAGCTTCCTTCAAAGTTATTTTGGGACCAGGCTTTGATGAGAAACAGCAATTGAAGCAGTTGAGGCAGGAATAAGCAGAATGCTGGAACATGCAAGATGCTCCTGGCAGGAATCAGAAGGTAGCCCATTGTGGTGGATTCATTCGACCTCAGAGGCAGTGGCAGTTCAACAAGGCAAGGAGCAGAAGCCCAAAGGTCCAACTTAGCGGTGACTGGACAGGTCATCATTAACAGAGATATTGGCTCAGCAACTGGGGAGGTCTCCAAAGATTTGATCTACTTGACTCACCAACCATTCCGGTTGCCAGTGAGCAGCATCATTTTCCTGTGAGAAAACACAAACAGAGCCTCTCCCCCAAATAAGTATAGGGTTACTTCCATGCCATTGGTTGGTTAGAGGATCCTTCCATCTAACCATGGCATAAGTGGAAGAAGACTTGGGATGCCAATAACGTTCCATTGCAGATTTACCTTCTTTACCCACTTGTAAGAAGTTCAAAATGAAAAGAACATAGTCAAGGTGAGCGCTGGGGGACGTTATCAAATGGACTCTCTCTTCTATACCTTGACCCGTAGGATTGTAAGGTATGCCAGTTTTATGTATAGAAACCATCTGTGAGATGCCTTTCCTCAAAATGAAGGTGTCTAAAAACAATGATTCATCAACATTGCTTTAAAATATTTGTTTGGGTGAAAGATATGTATTTCATTCCCAACTGAAATGTACCTCCATGCAGTTTTCCTTGGCTTCAGAGATTTAGGCCATAGGAAGGTGACCAAGAAATAAACAATGACTACTCTTCTCCCTTTCCTTTCCTAGTGTGAATGACAGTGATTACCAAAGCTAGGAAGAAATTAATTGCACATCTCCAGTCCATAAACATCAAGGTCATACACCTCATCTTTACCCAACATTGCCTATCCTGGAAATCCTACCATGATGGCACAGTGCATGCTGGTTCCCAAATATTTCCTCCACTAATCTTGTCAGCTACTACAGATAGTCTGTGACCATTTACCTAAGGGTTGGTCCTTTTGTCACTCAAGTCTCCGGCTTTGCATTATGTCATGTGGATGTTACATCTTAGTACTCAGGGAGAGTCAATAATTCCCCTAAGAAATGCCTCACCCTCAGGTTTCCAAAGTGCTTTAGAATGAAGACCTCACTGAGACAGTGTCTTCACTGAACATCTCCCTGAAGGTGCCTGGGACTCTGGCCTAGATCATTCCATTGATCTTAGTCCATTATTCACATCATCATGTCATAGATACCCTTGTCACAGGAAGCACAGTCCTCAGACCGGTCTCAGGCTGCAAAAGCTAAAGTGACTACCAAAAAGCCTGAGAGCAGTTCTGCTCTTGAAGAGGTACAATGCTCCACACTATGTGCTGAAGGCAAAGTGCAACTGAGATTTTGTTAACTATTTGTTTCTATGTCTAGTCTGTGGGACAAGAATCTCTTTACATAATTTTGCTTATTATACAGTTCTTTTCACAAAGACTGAATGTAAGAGTATCCACAACATTTTCAATTACAGTAACAACACATTAATAAATTATAAATTAACAAAATTTTTATTTGCTTAAATCATTTATCAAATGCTAACTTTCAGATTATCTGGAAAAACTAATAATACAAATTGCTAGAAATCTGGCATCTCAATTAAATTCTTATTTTTAAAAGTATATAAAATGTCCCTCATGTTACTCTAAGTCCCACTGCAAAAGTGTTTACAAATGTTCATAAGGTATTAAATTTACAACCTGCTAAACATTTTACCCAAACATGGGAAAACTGTCTGGAAATGCAAAGCACAATGAAGTAGGACAGAGTCACTTCGGCCCCAGCACTAAGACCTGCAAATCTGGACTTTTCCAAGTTGCATAGCTGCAAGATGGTCATTACTAAAAAACTATTGCTCACTTTTATTTTAAAAGAAACAATGTATTTTAGAAACTACAGTTCAGTAGATTGTTAAACCTTTAATTCAAGCTAGTAACATTTTAGCTCTCCTACCCAGAAACCTATTTTTCCAAATACATCAAAACAGCAGCTCTACAGAACTTAATGAAAAGTAAATCAACTTTGCAATTAGTTAACGTTGGCATCTGAATACAAAATGTTTATCAGTGTCATCTATGCAGTGACTAGTCCAAGATGTGCAGCATTTTCAAAATCCCTGTGTGTCCCTTATATGCAAAACAGGAGGTTTAACTGAGCAAAACAGGAGGTGTCTGCTGAAAACAACAAGAATAGCGAGCCAGCATGACTTGCACGCAGGTGACCATCTCAGGTCTTATGGAATGGCTACCTGAGCCAACAATCCCATCCCTTGTGATGGCAGGAACCGAAAGAACACTTCAAATGAGGTCAGTAAAGGCCCCATAATCAATGTATAAATGTACAAATATAGTATCAGGCCCTGTGGCACACAGCCCTTGAGAAGTGGGAAACTGGTGAGTCAGGTATTTAAGATCAGTCTGGTTACACAGTAAATGAGATCAAGCCAACATGGGATAGATAAAACAGAACAAAGTATTTTTTAAAATCACATGTAAGGCCCTTGAGTCCATCCCCAGTACTAGGAAAAAGCAAATTACCTGAGGGTGAACTGGAGGATTTGAGAAGACTCCTCAGAGCAAGGCTGAAGTTTGGGCAAAACTTCATATGGAAGCTGTGATTGGAGATTGAAGGAATACTCACCACCGTCAGAGTCCTAGAGAGAAATCCCACATCAGGCAAGCAGAATGGATTTTGTTCTGGGTGCTGTTTCTTATACCTCCAGCCCATTCCCAGGTGTAGACCTTGAATGGATTAATGGACACACCCGAAAACACCGTCCAGCCTTGGGTGTTTGTCGCCTCTCTCTGGATTTCATTTTCCAGTCTTGGCTTAAAAACATTTATTCATGAATGCTAATGAAAAATTGGAAAGTATAGACAAATACAGAGTATTTCAATGATAGTCTCACTTCCCAGAATAGTTGGTGTTTTCTCTCTTGGAGAATATTAAGATATCCTTACAAAAACAGGCCTGGTGGTGTACACGTTTAATTCCAGGACTTGGGAGTCAGAGACAGATGGATTTCTGTGAGTTGGAGTATGAGTTCAAGGCCAACCTGGTCTACAGAGTCAGTTCCAGGACAGCAAAGACTACTCTGAGAAACCATAAAAGAAAAAGAAAAGGAAAAACAAAACATAGCAAAATAATAACAAAATAAAGCTAGCGACACACACTTGGGAATGTGGAATAACATAGAACATCAAAGTTCCAGTCCTATGGCTTCAAAGGGCTAAGATGGCTGGAGAGAAACACTACAAATAGACAAGTAAATAAATATTTAAGGGTAAGAAGCAGGGAAGTCAATGAGTTCATGGATGTGTTATTTGACTAACATTCAGCTTAAGATTCAGAAGACATTGGATTTAAAAATCCAACACCTTGCAGATGCACTCTGGAAGGTCGAGGTTCAAGGTCATCCTTGGATACTGAATGAGTTCAAGACTAGCCCTTGTCCCTGAAAGAAAAACAAAACAAAAAACCAAGGATGTGATTTGGGTTTGAGATAAGATGACCTTGAACTCCTGATCTTTCTGCCTCCATCTCCCACGTACTAGGATTGCAGGGCAGTGCCATGAGATATTCAGCCTTATTTTCAGACAGTGCCCTGGGCAGGCCTCGCTCAGCTGGAATTTGGAGATACATCTGCCTCTGTTTCAGCAGATAAAGGCTTCCACCGCACAGTATGGTGGAACAGTGCCTTGTAACATAGCACTTCTGTTGTTCAGTTTTGAGAATTCAAAGTTAGGATGTAAAATATTTCACCTTGAGCTGGATACTGGCATTGGGGGAAACCCTAAACAGAGGATTCTGTTTGCTCTTGGAAGCCTGTCTCACCCTCCCTCATTCCAAGGCTTCCTACCTGCCCCCAGGGCTCTTTTCCTAAGAATTAAGATCCTCCTCAAAAAAACTAAATGATAGGAATGAAATAGAGGTCTTTGCAGGTTTATCCAAGGAAACTGTTAAGTCCAGAAAACTGTTTTATCTGCTGCACTGAGCTTGAGCCACATCCTTTTACAGCTGGTTTCAACCTAAAGTTTTTCTCTAGAACTGAGAATATTTAATATTGCCCTCCATTTTTTGTTTGTTTGTTTTTGAGAAAGGGTCTTATCATGTATCCTTGGCTGGCCTGGAACTCACTATTTAGATGGGGCTGGCTTCAATTTCATAGAAACCTGCCTCTGCCTCCTGTGTGCTAGGATTAAAGGCACACTTTACTAAAGGTTTGACTACCAAGCCTTCTTGACCTAGGGGCTGGAGAGGTGGCTCGTAGTTAAGAAAACTCAGGATTGAATCTCTGCTCATAAAT
Organism: Pachyuromys duprasi; assembly: GCA_028658305.1. Taxonomy (NCBI): domain Eukaryota; kingdom Metazoa; phylum Chordata; class Mammalia; order Rodentia; family Muridae; genus Pachyuromys; species Pachyuromys duprasi. The sequence goes on from CM053758.1 coordinate 30,005,571, forward strand.
GGTGATTAAAACTCCTTTCTTCCCTCCAAGGGCACCTAAGCACTCACTTGGTTTAAAAACACCCACTTGTTCTCCCAGATTTTAGGAACTTTATTTTCTTCTCACTTCCTTTCTTTTTGCTCAGGTGGGTGCAGAACATGAGCAGACCATGACAGCTCAGTGGTGTCTCCAACCCACTGCTAGGCTTGTGCTGTGGGAACCAACCATACCTGAGTTCCTGGCTGGACATTCCAGTCTTCAGTATGGAACTGCTGGGTAGGCACAGAAGACATGTGTGCACCTTCAGACCACTTTTCCACCTCTGGCTGAGTAGCAGTTAATTTAGGAGCCACTTGGTCCTTGGTCATAGACTTCTCTCAGCACCAGCCTGCTCTTCCTTCATTTCCTTTAGGTCTCTGTAGAAATAGAGCAGGCATAACCTGTGGGTGCTCATGGGAAATGGTGCCAAGTGTGCAGAGAACTTCTTGAGCTAGCACTCAATACATCAGACCCCCTGGGTAAGCTTCCTTGTTGTGTGGGACAGCAATGTCCTCATAGCCCAGAGGAGAAGCTGTGTTACCAAGAGCAATGGTGGGCATGTTGACATAAGATGCTTCTGTGAGAGCCTGGTGGTCAACCCTGGGATCAGTCACCATCAGAAACCGTGGCTGTCTGGAGCCTGTTCGGATCTAGTCCCGGGTACGAAGCAGTCAGCATTTGGAGAGGCTCCAGTGGCCATAGTAAACTTCAGCCCAACTCGCTGGCCCAGGGTTCCTGAAAGAGATGCTGACAGCAGCAGGGTTCTCAATGGCAACAATAACTTGAACTGTTAGCAATAGCTTCCCCCAATCCTCTTCAGATTTATGGTGTAGGTTACTGTCCCATCTGGAAGTCAAGGTTGGCCCCACCCAGCTGTGGCAAAGAACATCTACAGGACATCAAGGGCTTTGGACATTGCATGAGCTTCCCCGGAAGTTACCATGGGAATCTAGAATCATGCCACTACCCACCACCATGTATGTATGGACTGGTCCCCGAACAGTGTGTGCCTGGGGAGGGTTTGAGGAAGCATGTGTATTCTTTAATAGCAGGGGAGATGGAAAGATGGTTCAGTGTTTAAGAACACTGGCTGCTCTTGTAGAGAAGCCAAGTTTGGCTCCTAGCACCAACACGGCAATAAAAAAACCATCTGTGAGTCTGATGTCTTCTTCTGAGCTCTGCAAGCACCAGACTTGTGTGTAAACACATGCAGAGGAAACATTCCTACATTTAAAATAAAACATTTAAAAACCTAAGATTTTAGCTGGTGGCACATGCCTTTAATCCCAGCACTCAGCCAGACAGACACAGGGGGATCTATATGCCAGTCTAGCCTGGTTTACAAAGCAAGTCCAGGACAGCCAAGGGTACACAGAGAAATCCTGTCTCAAAAAAAAAAAAAAATCAAACAAAACACACACATAAAAGTAAAACAAAACAAAACAGCTAATTTTTTAAAATCCTTCTTTTAAATGTCTGAACTTAAAGAGCTAGGCTTGTTGGCCCCACACTAATAATCCTAACACTTGGAAAGCTGGAGAATAAGGAATCCAATGCTAGGTTATGCTATGCAAGGTCTGTCACAGACAAGCAAAATTGACTTTGTTTTTTCTTTTCTTTTTCTCTTGTCTTTTTTTGAGATAGGATTTTACTGTGTGACCCCCTGGTTTGTGGCAGATTTATAGATCTGCCCACTGCTTATAAAGCTAGGATTAGTAATAGCATGTGCCACCATACCCAGCTCAGAATTTACTTCTTTTCCTTTTAAGAATGTTGGAATGAGGCTGGGCAGAGATGATACACACCCTTAACCCCAGCATTCTGGCAGAGGCAGGTAGATCTCTGTGAGTTCAAGGCCAGCCTGGTCTACAAATCCAGTTCAGGACAGCCAGGGCTACACAGAAAAACCCTGTCTCAAACAAACAACAAACAAAAGTATTGGAATGAGCAGGGTGGTGATGATGAATTCCTGCCTTTGATCCCAGAGTCAGGAGGATCTCTGAGTTCAAGACCAGCCTGGTTTTCAGAGGGGAATTCCAGGACAGCCAGGGATACAAAGAGAAACCCTGCTTTAAAACAAAACAAAACAAACAAACAAACAAAACACCAACAAAACAGCATGTGGTGTGGGTGGTGGTGGGAGAAAACAGAAAAGATTCTTGGAATGAAATATAGCTCTCACCTCACAGGGAATAACTGTTTATTTTTTTTACTAAGACAGCAGGCCCTGAGTTTGAGCTTCCATCTCAAATAACAACAAAAGTTTTTTCTTTATTTTTGAGACAGAGTTTCTTTCACCCACTATGTAGGCCAATCTGGGTGTAAATTTACAGAAATCCACCTGGCTCAGCCTCCCGAGTGCTGGGATTACAGGTCTCACCACGCCGCACCACGATAGCCTAGTCTTGAGCCAAGCTGGTCTGGGAACAGGAATTCAGGATGGTGTGCATGGAGGATATGTTCAACTTAGAAGCCACTGTAAGAGGATTTAGTGGTTACAGAACAAAGGATGTTTAAAATAAAGATTAAAGACAAAACCCACCAACCATCCAAAGAAACAAAGTCAATGGAGACATCAGGTGGAAAATCTTTGCCATGGGCCTCAGATGCCATCTGGTAATAGTTGTAGCTTTCACACTGCTGGAAGGTAGAGAGCATTTTAGGACTGCATTTTAATTAGTGTTGAGACTGGGTCTCACCATGTATCTCTGGTTGTCCAGGGATTCATGCGTAGACCAGGCTGGCCTCAGACTCACTGGTCTCCATCTGCCTCTGTCTCCAGTGCTGAGATTAAATACAGAAGCTACACTTCAGATTGTAAGACTACATTTTAAAAGTTTTACTTGACAGACAAAACTATATTAGTTCAGAGACTGATTGGTGAGAGATGAACAGCTTTTGAGAGGCATTAAAATGTAGCCCAAGATGCAGGGTTTGGTGTCACATATCTTTAATCTCAGATGTAGGAAGGCAGAAGCAATCCAATCTTACTGAGTTCAAGGCCAGCCTGTTCTACATTATGTGAGTACTAGCCCTGTTTAGGGTTGCACAGTGAGACACTGTCGCATTCAAAAACAAACAAAAAAACAAACCAAGGAGAAGGGCAGGAGAGAGAGTAACAGGGTAAAGTTTTTCCCATCTTATCTCAGCAGAAGCCACGTTTGGTTTCTGCCCCTGCCCTGAAAAATCCTGTGGCAAACCACCCAGCCCTGTTCTAGAATCTCAGGGTCGAAACGCCTGAGCTAACTGGATGTTTCGGCTCTTGTTAAACTGCTTGCTTGCTTCCCCTGCTACTGTGAAACAGGATGTAGTTTTCCTAACTTCTTTGTCTTTAAAAACTCTATGTGTTAGCTGAGCCTGGTGATCCAGGCCTTTACTCCTAGCACTTGGGAGGCAGAGGCAGGTGTAGCTCTGTGTTTGAGACCAGCCTATATCTACACAGTTCCAGCACAGCCAGGGCTACGGGTAGAGAAACTCTGTTGAAATAAACCCATCTTTGTATTGGGCCAGGCGACACACACCTTTAACCCCATTCCTGGGAGGCAGAGGCCAGATTGGTCTACAGAGTGAGTAGCAGGACAGTCACATCTACACAAAGAAACCTCCCTCATCTCCAAAACCAAAATCTTGAGTGAGGTAACCCAGACCCAGAAAGACACACTTATATGCGTATACTAGCCATATTATTCAGGAAAACCATACTACAACCCAAAGACCTAAAGAATCTAAGCAACCAGGAGGGCCCAAGGGAGGGTTCAGGAATCTCACTAAGGAGACAAGATAGACAGAGGAAGTGCTGGAAGGGAGGGAAGAAGATAAGAGAGGGAATGCTGAAGGAAATGAGGGTGGGGATCTGATGTGGAAAGGGAGGCAAGAGGATTTACAGAGAGAAGTCAACTGTGGTGTAGGGCATTTCTGAGACAGGCTGGAGACCTACAACAGTGTAGGCTCCTGAGAGTATGGGGTGACTCTAGCAGAGACCTCTATTAATGGGGGACATGGGGACTGAAGAGGCTACCCTCTAACCAGGCAGGACTCCTAGTAGAGAGAAAGGAAAATCAACCACCCACAAAAACTTCCACCTAAAATTTACTCTTCCTACAAGATGTGCAGGGTTAAAGAGGCCAGCCTTGGTCTGCATAGCAAGTTTCAGGCTACCTAGGATTATACACTGAGACTCTGTCTCCAAAAGAAGAGAAATTCCAGAGCTGGTGAGGTAGCCATTCCATTGGACCTGAGATGGTCAGGTGCATGCAAGTCATTGTTGTTTTCAGCAGACACCTCCTGTTTTGCTTAGTTAAGCCTCCTGTTTTGCTTGGTTCATTTTCCTGTTTTGCTTGGATATGTTTACTTGGAAACCTATATAAGTGGTTTACTCTGTAATAAAGATGGCGCCTTGATCAGAGTATTGTCTTGGCGTCACTTCTTCGTGCTCTCTGTCTCTTTTAATTCCCAGCCCCTTGTGCAGGCAGTTACTATTGGTGGTCACAAGTGACTACAGGTGGTGCCGAAACCCAGGATTGAACCTGACAACAAGGGACCTGCTGAGGAACGCTGTGACTTAGGACTTAGGCCAAAAGGAAAGCACATCGGTGATCGCCCATCAGCAAGAGCACAAGGTAAGGGCCAGACAGTGCAATATGGGACAGAGCAATAGCAGGGGAACGTTTATTGAAATGCCCAAACAATTATTCAAAACACGAGAAGTTGGGTTTGAAAGTTGAATTCTTTAGGACTTGATTATCAAGTAGATGTTAATTGTCCCTGGTTTCTTGAAAGTGGGATTTTAAATATAGTGGTTTGGGACCGAGTAGGTAAAAAACTTAAGACCCCAGAGTTGGCTTAAAAGGCCTACCATTACCCACCTTCAGAGAATTGGGCATTAGTTCTCCATGCTTACTTAGAAAGATGATGAAAATGCAGGAACTGTTAAACTTTTCATCATTAAAGGATTGTCTGTTAATTTATGGGGGAGAGAAACTTACATATAAGGGACACACAGGAATTTTTAAAATGCTGCACATCTTGGACTAGTCATTGCATAGATGACACTGATAAACATTTTGTATTCAGATGCCAAAGTTAACTAATTGCAAAGTTGATTTACTTTTTATTAAGTTCTATAGAGCTGCTGTTATAATGTCTTTAGAAAAATATGTTTCTGGGTAGGAGAGCTAAAATATGTTAGCAGTTTAAATGAAAGGTTTAACAGTCTACTAAACTGCGGTTTCTGAAATACATTGTTTCTTCTTAAATAAAACTGAGCAATAGCTTGTTAGCAGTGACCATCTTGCAGCTATGCAACATGGAAAAGTCCAGATTTGCAGGTCTCAGGGCTGGAGCCAAAGTGACTCTGTCCTACTTCAGTGCTCTGCATTTTCAGACAGTTTTCCCATGTTTGGGTAAAATGTTTAGCACGTTATAAACTTAATACCTTATGGGTGAAATAAACACTTCTGCAGTGGGACTTGGAGTAATTTTAGGGACATTTTATATGTTTTTAAAAATCAAAATTTGATTGGGATGCCAGATTTCTAGCAACTTGTATCATTAGTTTTCCAGATAATCTAAAAGTTAACATTTGATAAATAATTTTTTAAGCAAATATAAAAATTTTGTTAATTTATAATTTATTAATGTGTTGTTACTATAATTAAAAAAGTTGTAGATCCTTTTAAATTCAGACTTTGTAAAAAGAACTGTAATAAGCAAAATTATGTAAAGAGATTGTTGTCCCACAGACTAGACATAAAAGCAAATAGTTAACAAAATCTCAGTTACACTTTGCCTTCAACACATAATGTGGAGCATTATACCTGTTCAAGAGCAGAACCCCTCTCAGGCTTTTTGGTAGTCACCTTAGCTTTTGCAGTCTGAGACACGTGTTCCAGAGACCAGAGACCAAAGTTTCTGTGCCTTCTTCAGTCTTCCTATTTGAGACTAAGGTAGGGCAGCTGGACAAGAATGAAAAGGAGCGTGGTGACAGTCCTTGAGTATGGAGGGGCAAGCTCACCTGGGCCTGGCGAGCAAAAGCAGAGGTGCCCTGCCTGAGCCCAAGTGGCAAGCCAGCTGCAAGCCACAAAGGGAGCCTCCTGCTGCTTGGCACACCACCTCCCTCCCCAATGTTCTGGGCCTTGGAGAGGAAGAGCCTGGACCCGGCTGAGGACTGTGCTTTCTGTGACAAGGGTATCCATGCCTATGACATGACGACGTAAATAAAAGACAAAATGTATCACTTAGAGTGCTTCAAGTGTGCTGCCTGCCAGAAACATTTCTGTGTTGGGTGACAGATACCTTCTCGTCAACTCTTGATGAATGGACTAAGATCAATGGAATGATCTAGGCCAAAGTCCCACACACCTTCAGGGAGATGTTCAATGAAGACACTGTCTCAGGGGAGTCTTCATTTTTAGGCACTTTGAAAACCTGAGGGTAAATGAGGCATTTCTTAGGAAATTATTGACTTTCCCTGGGTACTAAGACATAGCATCCACGTGACATAATACAAAGCCTGAGACTTCAATGACAAAAGGACCAGCTCTTAAATAAATGGCCACAGACTATCTATAGTAGCTGACAAAATTAGTGGAGAAAATATTTGGAAAGCAGCATGCACTGTGCTATCATGATAGGATTTCCAGGATAGGCAATGTTGGGTTAAGATTAGGTATGACCTTGGTGTTCATGGACTAGAAATGTGCAATTAATTTCTTCCTAGCTTTGGTAACTACCTTATTTTAATCACTGCCCTTCACACTAGGAAAAAAAAAAGGGAAAAGAGTAGTCATCCTTTTTTTCTTAGTCACCTTCCCATGGCCTAAATCTCTAAAGCCAAGGAAAACTACATGGAGGTACATTTCAGTTAAAAATAAAATACACATCTTTCACCCAAACAAATATTTAAAGCAACGTTGATGAATCATTGTTTTTAGACACCTTCATTTTGAGGTAAGGCGTCCCACAGATTGCTTCTATACATAAAACTGGCATACCTTACAATCCTATGGGTCAAGGTATAGTAGAGAGAACCCATTTGATAAAGTCTCCCAGAGCTCACCTTGACTATGTTCTTTTCATTTTAAACTTCTTACAAGTGGATTAAAAAGGTAAATCTACAGCAAAACGTTTCGTTATTGGCATCTCAAGTCTTCTTCCACTTATGCCATGGTTAGATGGAAGGATCCTCTAACCAACCAATGGCATGGAAGTGACCCTGTACTTATTTGGGGGAGAGGATCTGTTTGTGTTTTCTCACAGCAAAATGATACTGCCTGCTGGCTACTGGAAAGGTTGGTGTGTCAAATGGACAACATCAAATCTTTGGAGACCTCCCCAGTTGCTGACACCAATATCCCTGTTAATGATGACCTGTCCAGTGACCGCTAAGTTGGACCTTTGGGCTTGTTCTCCTTGCCTTGGTGGACTGCCACTGCCTCTGGGAAATCCACCACGATGGGATGCCTTCTGATTCCTGCCAAGAGCATCTTGTATGTTCCAGCATTCTGCTTATTCCTGCCTCAACTGCTTCAATTGCTGTTTCTCATCAAAGCCTGGTCACAAAAAAAGTTTAAAAAAAGCTACTAATCTTAATTGGTCCAGCATTTTAGACTGTTCCAAACAGGAATTTTATTAAGCCTAAAATTTCTCAACATTTAAAGACTGGACCACAAATGTTATTGCTTGCTTAATTAACCATTTTTTCCCCAATTTTCTTTGGGCCCCATTACAGATTTCTACATGCCCAAAATGTCAACTAAAAAAAATTCATGAGAACAATGTCCAATTTTTCCTTAAAAGGGCTTAAATATGTTTTTGGTTGTTTGCTATGGCTACAAAATTTTACGGTCTTTGGGAGATGTTTATTAATAATGACATTATTCAAAATAAAACAAAAATATACAGGGGTATCTTATAAAAATAAGACAAAAGGTAGATTATTAAATCTACTCAACTTAGGGTTTTATATAGGATTTTGCATATTAATGCAAAAATAAGTCTATTTTTGATACATTGGTAGAAGCTTTAAAATATTAATACAAATTCAAGGTCACTTTCAATACTTTTAAACAGATATTAAAAACGGGTTAGGGCATCAGGTAATGCAAGTTAATTGCTAGTTATTCAACTCAGTCATGTTTGCTTTATCACAGGAGTAGACATCCTAAGTTTAACAGATAGCTATGATTTTGTCGACAGATCTATTATATAACGATAGGTAGTCTTCAAAAACCTCAGAGACCTACAGAATATGGCATTTAAAAATGTCTTTATTATTTTAAAGATTCTTTGACAATGAGACAAGTCATCTCCTGATAGCACCCCGTCTACCTAAAAGATCATGAGTATCGAAGAACCTCCATATGGAGATTGCTTCAGATGTGGCAAATGAGCCACTCAGGTAAAAAAAATACCCTTGCTTCACAACAGAAAAATTCTGCCAAAAATGGGCAAACTAATACAGGACAAGTTGACTGCCAAACTCTGCCAAGACAGGGTAAGCATGTCCTAAATAGTTCCTGCTTCACACACATGTCTGTCAAATATTCTGAGCCAAAAGGCTAAAGATGATGAGAATTATGGGTGACTGTTCAGGCAACAAACTGTTTCTACCAAAATTTTTATTGCTTGGAAAGCTGCTAACATACACTTCCTATTTATTCTAATAACTAATTTTGTTCCTTCTCAAGTCTCTGATGGGGTTAAAGACTGAGGTAGCCATTCCATTGGACCTGAGATGGTCACGTGAGAGCAAGTCATGCTGGCTCGCTATTGTTGTTTTCAGCAGACACCTCATTTTTGCTTAGTGAAGCCTCCTGTTTTGCTTGGTTAATTTTCCTGTTTTGCTTGGATATGTTTACTTGGAAGCCTATATAAGTGGTTTACTCTGCAATAAAGGTGGCACCTTGATCAGAGCGCTGTCTTGGTGTCACTTCTTCATGTTCTCTGTCTTCTCTTTTAATTCCCAGCCCCTGTGCAGGCGGTTACTATTGGTGGTCGTGGGCGACTACAAGCTGGGGCATGGTGGTGGTGGTGTGGGGTATCCACTAGAGAAGCCTGCTGGGACATGGGTTTAAGCCAAGAGAAAGTCTTTGCTATCTGGCCAGTGCCTACACTGGCTATTCAGGATCCTAGGGAAAAGCACAAAAACCATATTTATGGTTGACATAAGTTAGTTGACAAGAACAGTTAGCAGAAACAGAACTACAGAAGCCATAAAAACAAAGTTAGGGGGCTGGAGAGATGAGGTTAGGAGCACTGTCTGCTCTTCCAGAGGTCCTGAGTTCAATTCCTGGCAATTACATGGTGGTTCACAACCATCTATACTGATAATGTACACCTGCTTCCCTCTTCTGGCTTGCAGGTGCACATGCAGAGAGAACACTGCATACATAGTAAATAAATACATCTTAAAAAAAAAACAACAAAGCAAAGTTAGAACATGTAGAGACTTTCCCAGATCTATGGACTTTGGTAGATTAGGTCTTTGTTTTCATTCTGGTAGGTGGTGCTGAGTTTTAAAGCCTGAATGGCACTTCCATCATGGAGTCGTGGTGGTCTACTAAAAGTCAGTGGTGGTCTGGTGGTCTACTAAAAGTCTGGGGCCTGTTACATTTCCCCCTGGTATCAGTGAATTAGGGGTTCATCCTGCTTTAAAGAGGTGTAGTTGGTCCTAAGGACCATTAATTTTACTGAGCCAATACCTAATGGGCCATATGGGTTAAGATGCAGGGCTCCCATTTTTTTTTTTCTTTTTCTGGGGATAGGGTTTCTCTATGGCTGTTCTGGACTTGTTTTATAGACCAGGCTGGCCTGAAACTCACAAAGGTTATCCTGTTTCTACCTCCCAAGTACTGGACTTAAAGATGTGCTTCACCACACCTGGCTTAGGGCTCCTACTCTTCATCCAATCAGAATGAGAATAAAATGCCCAGTCAGTTCTGATAGCAGAGTAGTTAGTTAGAGGGTCCAAAAGAACAGAGATTGATATTAATTACTAATCACTGAAGTTTTTGTTGCAATTTTTTTGAGGTTTTTCTCCAATCGTGACAAGATTTTCTCTAATCATTACTGATCAATTAGCATAGAATCAGCAGGTTTTCTCCAAAGTAATACATAGTTTTCTTTATCTCATAAGAAGTCAGTCTAAGCCTGTCCAGTTTTGTAGGACCATTTCTGTAGGAGAACATATCTGTTACTTTAATTCAGATACAGAAACATTTAATACTTCTAGGTTCTAAATCAAGCTCTCTCCTTAGTATCAGAAAAGGTGCATTTAGTCAAACTATGAGTATATGCCCAAGTAGTCTCAGGGGCTGGGTAATATTGATGTTGTCTAGATGAATTACTTAAAAAGCAGAATAGTAGGCATCAGAATAAGGGGGGGTGCCTCAGTTAAAGGTTTTGGATATTAGACACCTTTGCACCTCTTATAATTCTTCTAACATGAATTTGTGCTGATTCCAGTTACACTGAGTTGTGTCAGCCAATGGGCTGACAGTCTGTTTAGTTTTTTCCTTCTGTAGGGGGCAAGTGTCTAAGCAGATGAGCAATCCTGGCAGATTTCTGACTGGGAATGGTTAAGGTAGAATAAACTGATCCCCCAAGTTTTCTATTTTCCAAAGGTCAGAATCTCTGTCATCTTTCTGCCTCTCCATTGTCTCTTCATCTCTGTTTCTGTCTCTCTGCTGTGTCTGTCATCTCTCCATCATCTCTTTTTCTCTTCATTGTGTCTCCATCATCTTTGTCTCTGTCATATGTTTATATATATATATGTCTTTCCATCTCTCTGTCTGTCTGTCTGTCTGTCTGCTTCTGAGTCTTCTGTTTCATTGTCTCTCTGACTGTCATATCTCCACCTCTTAGTTATCTCTCTGTCTCTCAACTCTCCATCATCTCTAGGCCTCTTCATTATATCTCTGTCATCTCTGTCTTTGTCTCTCCATCTTTCAGTCATCTCTCTGCCTTTCCATCTTCTCTCCCCACCTTCTCTTCATTGTCTCTCCATCTACCTGTCATCTTTCCATCATCTCCCTGTCCTTTTGCTCCTCCATTGTCTCTATCTCTCTGTGGCCTCCATATCCATTTCTCCTCCCCCATCCCTGTTTGTTTGTTTCTTTTTCTTTTTTCCAAGACAGGGTCTATATAGCTCTGCCTGTCACGGAGCTCAGTATATAGACCAGGCTGGCTTCAAAACTCAGAGCTATGCCTGCCTCTGCCTCCGGAGTGCTGGGATTAAACGTATGTGCTCTGATGCCTGGCTGATGTTTAGTGCACTTTTTAATTCAGAGCAGTTGAATTCCTAATGTTCTCCTGGAGTGACTCACCTTAACCTCTGACCTTCTAGCAATCTTTGAGTTGGTTGGTTAACCCTAGCACAGGTGAGACATCTCTTGAAACAGACTCTGTGATATTGTTTAAATTGGAAACATAAAAGTCCCTTCTTATGAGCTCAGTGACCTTGGTGGCTTCATGTAACTGTTGTACCCACTCTCTTAGGGTAAAAGGTCTGGCTGTTTGGCAGGACTTTCCTCAACAGGCCATCTCCTGTAACCAGGCAAGATTTCCAATGGAGGGACTGGGATACCAACCCAGCCAGAAAACCTTCAAGCTACCAATTGTCCTATCTACTAGCTGTACAGAAGTGAAAGATGGAGCAGAATTTGAGGGAAGAGCCAACTAATGAGGGGTCCAGCTTAAGACTCACTGCATGGGAAGGAGCCCACCTGTTAATGATATTCTGCTAAACTTGCAGACAGGAGCTTGGCATAACTCTCATTAGCAGGGAGGCTTCACCCAGCAACTGAAAACAGACGCAGAGCCAAACATTAGGTGGATCTTGGCGAATCCTGTGGAAGAGGGCAGGAAGGATTGAAGGAACCAGAGGATCAAGGACACCACAAGAAAACCCACATAATCAAGTAACCTGAGCCCATAGAGCTCACAGACTGAACCACCAACCAGGGAGCATGCATGGACCTCTGCACATATGTAACAGTTGTACAGCTTGGTCCTCATGTGGGGCTCCTAACAGCAGGGGCTGTCTTTGACTCTGTTGCCTGCCTTTGGGACCCTTTTTCCCTACTGGCACACTTAGTCTAGCCACAATAGGAGAAGATGCACCTAGTCTTACTGCAACTTAATATGCCAAGGCTGGTTGATACCCGTGGGAGGACTCCTCTTTTCAGAGCAGGATGGGGGTGGGAGGAGGTGAAAGAGAGGGACTGGAGGAGAGGAGGAAGAAGCTGCTGAAACTGAGATATAAAGTAAATACCTTAAATAACAAAAATGGAAAAAAAGGCAATCCTTATTTAGATGGCATATTGGAGGTCAGCCTGGCCTACATGAGGCAGCCTCAAACGCAAACAACTATGCATTCACGAACACATACATACACACACACACACACACACACACACACACACACACACAGCACACACAAAGGGAGAGAGGGCTTTTTTTGTTTTAATAATAGCTTAAAATAGTTTTTAAGGGGGCTGGGGAGATAGCTCAGTGATTAAGAGCACTGACTGCTCCTCCAAAGGTTTTGAGTTCAACTCCCAGCAACCACCTGGTGGCTCACAACCATCTGTAATGAGATCTGGTGCCCTCTTCTGGCATGCATGCATACATGTAGGCAGAATGCTGTATACATAGTAACTCTTAAAAAAAAAAAAAGGAAAAAAGACTTAACTTCGAGTGTTTTGCTTGCCTTCATGTATGTGTATCACATGCATAAAGTAGCTGGGGGGGCAGGGAAGGTATTAGCTCCTCTATAAGTGGATAAGTGATCCTGAGCCACCATGTGGACCCCTGAATTGAATCCTGACCCTTTTAACTATAGAGCCATCGCTCCAGTCCTGCACACCTGTTTCTAATACACTCCAAATACCTTTTCTTTTTTTTTTTTTTTCCTTCCGGCATGGAGGCCCAAACATTTAGTTTAATCCCAGCATTTAGGAGGAAGAGGCTGGTACATTTCTGTGAGGTCAAGGCCATACTGGTCCACAAAGCTAGTTCCAGGCTAGCCAAGGCTGCATAGTGAGACCCTGTCTAGAAACACACATACACACACACACACTGTTGTCTTAGGGCTTCTAATGCTTTAAGAAAACACCATAATCAAGAAGTAAGTTGTGGATGGAGGGCTTATTCTGCTTACGCTTCCACAATGCTGTTGTGGAATCACCAAATGAACCAGGACAGGAACTTGGAGGCAGGAGCTGAGGCAGAGGCCATGAAGAGTGCTGCTTACTGGCTTGCTGCTCATGGCTTCCTAGCCTGCTTTCTTACAGACCCTCAGATTACCAGCCCAGGATAGCTCCACCCACAATGGTCACTAATTGAGAAAATGTCTTACAGCTGGATCTCATGGGAACATTTACTCAACTGAGGCTCTTTTCTCTCTGATAACTCTAGCTTGTGTCAAAGTGACACACAAAACCAGCCAGTGCACTATCTAAATACTGTCTTCTGTTGTGGTTGTTTGGGTTTTTGTTTTTAGACAGAGTCTGTAGTCCTGACTGGTCATAAACTCACAGTGTAAGTCGAAGCCTGGACTTGAATTTACAGCAATCCTTTGGCTAATGTCTCACAAGTGCTAGGACTATACCTGGATCCAAAATTATTTTTTTTGTCTTGGGTTTTTATTTGTTTTCTGTTTTTGAGATAGGGCCTTACAATGTAGCCTTGGCTGGCCTGGAGCTTGCTAGTTAGACCTCGCTGGCCTCGAATTTACAGAGATCTGCTGGCCTCTGCCTCCAGAGTGCTGGGATTAAAGGCTTTGACCACTACCGCTGGGCTTGTTTTTGTCTTTTATTGATGTTTTCTGTATATGTGTGGGTGAAGATGTAGTGACACACGGGTGTAGAGGTCAGGTGACAACTGTAGGAGGGGTCTGTTCTCTTCTACATGTTCTCAGGGACTGAACTCAGTTCCTTGGGCTTGGTGACAGATACCTTTATTCATTCACATAGCCATTTAGTTGATCTGCAGAATAACTGCTTAAAACTTGGCTGCTTCCATTAACATCAGAGAGACACATGTAAGCTAACTGAATCAGTCCCTCAGTGGTTACCAGCTTCTGCCTGGAAGAACTTCTCATTAGTTCTTACTCCTGTGCTCATTATTTTATTTTACCCAGGGCCGATCAGATGATAGCCATGGCTTTGCTAGTCCCTACTTTAGCATTGGCTGGCTTAGAGCTTGGTAAATAGACTGGGTTTGGTTCCATCTCAGAGACCCGCCTGTCTACACCTGGCTGTTTTTTAATTTAAAGTCTCTAGCACATCATTAAGAAAATGTCAAGGATGGTAACCATTTTGCTTTTTAAAGATAAGATTTGTGTTTTATGTGTATTGGTATTTCACCTGCATATGTATTTGTGCTGCGCATGAGTGCCTCCAGAGCCCAGAAAAGACAGTAAAATCTCCTGGACTTGAACTGACAGAGGATTGTCTGTCTGCATTTTGGTGCATGATGGGAATCCAATCTAGAGCTTGAAAGAACAGCAAATGATCTTAACTGCTGAGCTATCTGTCTAGCCCCCATCTTGCTTTTTGACATAGGGCTTCACTCTACAGCCTAGGCTAGCCTGTGACTCCTGTCTCAGTCTTGAGAGTTGGGGTCTCAGGTTTCTGTGACTCTGTCAATTAATTGTCAATCACCAGCAGCATTCTAGGGGTTCTGGGTTCAATGCCTAGGACTTTTGAAAAACAACAACACAAGAATCTAGGTGTTTTGGAACAATACCAAGAATTTTGGAATTCTGGAGGTAGAGGCAAGAGGAATCAAATTCCTCTTTGTAAGCCTTGGCTTACAGAAGGTCAAAGTCAGCCTAAGTAAAGAGCGACCCTAACTCAAAAGCAAAAACATACACAGCCAAGTCTGATAACACACACTTTAAAAAAAATGTTATTTACTTATTTTTATATCAATCACAGGTTAGGTACTTTGCATCCCTGGCATAAGCCCTCCCTCATTCCTTCCCTCTCTCCCCATCCCTCCCTCATCTCCTCCCCCTCTCCAAGTCCACCGACAGGGGAGGACCTCCTCCCCTTCCATCCAACCCCAGTTCATCTTGTCTTCTCAGGGCTGGCTGCAATGTCCTCCCCTGGGATCTAGCCAGGCTGTTACTCCCTGGTGTGCATGGGGGAAGGTCAAAGAGCTAGCCATCGAGTTCATGACAGAAACAGTCCCTGTTCTCCTTACTAGGGTCTTCAGTTGGACACTGAGCTACCATGGGCCACATCTGAGTGGGGGTTCTAGGCCATATCCATACATGGTCCTTGGTTGGAGAAACTGTCTAGTATAAGACCCCTGTACCCTGCTCAGTTTGGTCTTTGTGGAGCTCTT